>KZ061718.1:82201-134187 GCA_002091835.1 Anopheles maculatus | reverse complement strand
AAAAAAACATCAAAAAACACAGGTTCGTCTTCCATGCACTTATCATACATTTTTTTTTACAACCACAACCCTCAACCGGTGGTAACCTGACCCACAGGAAACCGGCACAAACACCGAACCTTCAACCCTCCAAATTACTGTCATCCGTACTTCGGATCGGAACACTGTACCGGAAATGTCAGAGCTCGTTTCCGTGCTGGTTTTGCCATGCCTGCCTGCTCGCCAAAACCATATCTCTCCGGCCTCCTGCAGAGGCCACAGGAAATTGACAGAAATCTAAAATTGCTGCTCGGCGTAAACTTTGCCTCTGTCTCTTGGTGTTCGGTAGACAGGTGTGAAAAATTAAACGTTTCCAACGTACTGTGGTCGGAGTTGATTCGGCGGAAAAGCGGAAATTAGTTGGATTTTCAAATCCGGCTCTCTTGCACACCGTGGTACCGATGGTAAACGAGGGTCCCAAATGGAAATTTAATATCTTGCGATACACGAGCAAGGTGACTGGTGTAGTAACCCTTGATAAAATGCGTTACCACTTTGATGCCGAGCCTAGCGCATGGTTATCTGTTTACTTAAATAGGTCAAACACTTTCAACTACGGTTCACTCTCATTCGCAAATACAACATTCCATCAACCTACTACGCTCTTAATGGACCAGCTGCAAGTTTCTATAGAATCTGCCGGGATAAAAAACTAATCAACCAAACGAAAGACTTGAAAATTTGAATAACTTAGTTCTAAATTACAACAAATTGAAGAATTTGCATGGAACGTCGGCATCGTGCTGACTTGCTGTGAGTACGAGCAAAAGAGAGAGAGATCGTTTTCATTTTAAATATGTTGGCAAGAAAAAAGGCGTCCCTCGTCCATCTCACCACACCGTCCACCAAAAAAGCCAGCGGAATGACATTCCATTTGTGAACGAACCAGCGCGCGCTCACACTTTTCGGCACGTAAGGACCGCGCGGAAAGCGCGCGCATTGATGAAAAGTAATTTCGAAAGAAAATAAATTACTTTTAAATGATGACTCATTGCAGCGTCGGAGGCACCGATACGCGCGCACCGCACACAATATCGCAGCAAACCGTTTTCGCACCGGAAGCGGACGCTACTGGCGCTCAATTTGGCACCGTCGCGTTACGTTTGTGCACTAAGGTGGGCGCGATTTGTCCTAAAGTGTGTTTGCTCCTGTAGCACGATAGAGAAGACATTCATTAAAGGAGAAGGTTTTGATATTCCTTCCGTTTTTTTTTGTTACCTCGGAATCGCTTCACGCAATACCTCTCGCAAATATTTTTTCTTTTTCCCCCCCCCCGGAACAGAAGCTAAGTTGAGCGGAATGCCAAACAACAACTAGTTCGACGCATTTTCCCGCCAGAGGGCGAGCTACCTGGAGAGAATGGGACGACGGGGACGATTTATCGAAGAACGCTTCCGTTTCGGAGCGTACTTCCGAGAACAAAACCATCCCACGTAACGAAACATCCGCACTCTTTTACAAAGTAGCAAACAACAGTACAAAAAAAAACGCTGGAGCTTTTTTTCTATTTCGCCGGAAACTAGCACCGTCTAGTACAACGACGCGCGAATCTTTCCCGCTAAGACGAACCGGTTGGAACAGGCGACATTCTAAACTAGCTCACTTCCTGCTCCACTTCAGGCTGCCGCTTCGCTCGATGATGGTAATGATGATGATGATAAGGATGAAAATGGCGCAACAGGATGTAGTACCGGGCGTTCGCACCGCGTACGGAATGGACAGTGCGCTCCTACTGTTCCACACCAAGCGCCAACTGTATCTGACAACATAGGAACGTAACGAGCGGCTGCTTTAGCACCAGCCAGCCAGTCAGTTTATTAATGAATCCACCCATCGTGGAGTTCTCTTTGTGTGGGACCACCTTCCATCGAGGCACCCTACGATAGATAGACGCGCAGCAATGAATCCTCTCAAATGTTTTCCATCAAAGAATGGTTTAGTTTGGTTTCCGCTTCTTTTTTTTCTGTCACGGATTCACACGACTTTCACTCCGGTTTCGGTGGCCTCCATTAGGTCCATCCATCGGCCCGGGGGCCACGATAAGATCCCTCCCTATCTATCGATCTTGCGACAGTCAATTTCGTTTGAAAAATTGCGTTATTGGAAATTGATGACTTCTCGGCCGGCAAATGACAACCGGAATTTGTTTCCCGCGGTACCCGCGGCTTGAGGTTGCGTCATTCTGTGGTGTGATTTGTATTTTCTGTACGCTGGCGAGTGGTGTGGTTCTCGCGTATTGTGCCCATTGCTGCTTTGGACGCTTTTGAAAAGGTGACAATTTTTGTACGTAATCAGTATATCTGAGCTACTTAATCATGTTGTGCCGCGAATATCTTTACTCGTGAAATTAAAATGTGGACGGTTGGTCCATGAGTTTGGTCGGTGAAATGTGTTTATTGCAAAACAATAAATCGCGCGACCACTTTTACAACGATGGTCAAGTCATCAGGCTGCGACATAAAAATTCATAACATGTAGACTTGGGTCGGAAAAATGGTGTGACCAGAAAAAAAACCCGGACAACTCTCCAACATCCAGCTCCATAATGACACTTTCCATCAATCTTCACTACTTTACGTCAAACAGTTGGGCGAAAGGTTCGGAGTGCACAAAAAAACCCAAACACGTATCCAAACAGAGAAAAAGAAAGATACCTTCCTCCGTTTTACAGTGAAACGGGTGATCAAAACACGCCCCATGTCCCTCAAAATATCGGACGCTCAGATTGTGTTGCTTTTTGGAATACAGCGAAACGAAACGATCGACAAGGTTAAAGGTCTCTCAACCAGAACACACACCAACAGCTCACTCAAAACGCTATCATTTCCACTTGCTTCCGGTGTTCCAGCCTATGGAGCAGTAACTATCAGGACTGCGTATCTTCGTCAAACCTTCCAGCGGTAAATTCATTATCAATCTTCATTACCAAACCAAACGGCAGCCCTTAGATACTCGCCCATCATTTCAATCACTGTATTTTTGTTTTGCAGTTTAAAGAAAACCCCTTTACTCAAAAAACTTTAACTTCCCAAAAAATCAGCCTCAATCCTGACCCTAACTAAGCCTTCTTCATCGACGTCGTCCTCCGCTGGTCGCCTCAAAGTACAAATCACGAGGAGCAATAATGTTTAAAGCACACGTCAAAACTGACCACAGGCAAAAATGGAAATGGCTAGAATGGGGTGGGAGAAAAAAAAACCAAAAGTCGCGAAAATATTGTGTTTTGCTATCGCAAATGTCAATTATTTTATAGAAAGTATTTCGTTTCTTTTTTAACAAGCCCAAAAAACTCACCACACGGAGTGATGGTACACATTGCATAGCAAAAAGCAAACAAAACAAAAAAACTAACGAACAGAACTGTCAAAATGACAGATCGCAAATGGGGTAAAAGCAAACCCCCGAGAACGGTGGTAGCTAAATGTGGTAGCAGCGGTGCGAATATAGCAAAATGGTGATTCGATTTCAGAGCAATATAGTGTAATGACAAGTGCTGGCAGACAGGGAAAAATAGACAAAAAAAGTCATCAAGACCCTTCTGCCACACTAACAAATACACAAAAACACATACAAAATTTGAATGAAAAGCAATACACAGCAGCGGTGGCTGAAACAAAATGGTTGTTAAATGAAAACAAACTACTATCTACTATCAATTTCTGACATCAATTGGTGTCCCCGTACGAACAGTGGGACAGTAACACACATTCTTCCATAAAGTAGCATTTTGGTGAACTTTTCTACTAGAGAAAGCAAACAGACACACAAACATTAATGAAGAGAAAAATACCTTATACTATAGATTTATTTAGCGCATTTAGAACGTAGGTACGCGTGCTGCACTAGGTGGCATCTGTTTGAGCCAGACGTTTTGCTTTACATTTTTTAAACATTACAGCAAAAAGACACAAACGATAAGCGGCTTAAGCGGTTAAGCGTTAGATTGTTATTCGAAATTATGCAGTGCTTCGGTTAGCAAAATGAAATTTAACTACTTTCTTAATAATGCAGCTCTATTTCTTCTTCTTGCATAACACAACACAACACAAAACGCAAAAAAAACGATAGATTTAGTATGTAGAGGCGAGTGCAATACAGTTTCGCAATGAGTAGGCGTATAAGCAGCCACATTAATGATAAGGATAATAAGAACCGAAACGCAAACATGCAAACCAGAGTGATCAAAACAAGATATAAGAGCAACAATTCTGCAAACGATATACAGATGCGAAATTATATATACACTTATTTTAAGTAAGCAATATATGATGTAAGCCGTGCAAGCGTAGTGTAAACAGATAAGTTAAGTACACAGTAATGAAGAAGCGGGGAAAAAAACACAACACAATTTGAAAGCAATCTTTAACGAAACTTGTGGTATAAAACACAAAGCACATACAATGAATGAAATGTATAAGCAATACCTAAGTAAACCAATCAAGCAACGAACGAAACGAAGCAACTGAAAAATACAGAGCAAAAGTCCATTACTGCTGCCACTGTATGTGGCAGTGTGGCTAGGTACAGCAGCGGTACCCTGGACCATCCAAAATCAAAATTAAAAATACAACAACCGGACTTACGTACAGTAAGGTGTTTGTGTATGCAAAAAGTCCTACAAACACCAATGCAATGCTCCGTTGGATGTGGAATGTTTTACACTGCTAATCAAGAAAAACCAAACGACGGCACTAGATTTGCCGGCACATTGTGCACATAGCGCTTTAATGCTGGAAGCGAGCAATGCAAAAGAGGTACGCTTTGCAAAGTAGGAACAGTGATTTTGTGAGTGCTAGTCGTAGTATTTAAGCTGTAGATAATTTCGTCACATCACAATAAGTAGCTGTACTTATAATGCGTAGCATGTAAGCGGACAACAAACTGAATAAGCAATAGGACGCCAGGGGATCTAGATCATGCGACGCCATACATTGCAGTTGCACGTATTTGTTTTGAGATGTTTGGAAATGTGTGTCCAATGTGGTATTAGTAAGCGAGGGACTATTGTTTTTTGATGATCGATCGTGCTGAGGTACTGCGATATTACACAATTCCGGCTCAGTAATCGTACAATTGGTGAGTTTTTCATTCATTAATATTAATTTTATCAGCATAACAAGTATTTAATTATTTTATTATTACAGTACAATCTCAAGAACCATTTCTGGCATTCTTTAATGTGAATTTTACTGTAGTTGAAAAATCAATTCGACGTACGAATATCAAAATTTTCACTCAACATAAATTCAGCACTTTTCTACTCGTGCGCCTGGTAATATGCAAAACGCATGTCATTTCATCTCGTTACTTATAGCGACTTCGCCAAAAGAAAAACAATTCCTTTTTTAAATAGATCTTTGGCATCAATAAGCTTATCTTTACGCTCTTTTGTCTGACTCTTACACTAACCATTACAGATAATCTTCTATGCCCTTTCTTCTGCTTCTTGGGCTCTACAATCTCTAGAGATTATATGTCCTACTGCTATTTTCAGGACATTTTTTATTATTCGATCCAGAAATAATAGTTTTGCAAACATTAGAAGTTTAAACTTGAATCTTCCAATAACTAGCATTCTAATGGATTACTTTTTTTAACCAACTTTAACTCTCTCCATCACTCCAACACTCGCTTTACAGCCATTTTGAGGCATATCTAGAACCTAGAATGTGTACATTATGTTTCGATCAATTAGCAAAACGAATGCCTGTCAGCATTCTTTCTCTACACTCTTCACACAAATAGCCACAAATTTACAATTGCTCTGCCTCTGAAGCCTCGTCCTACGCGGCGCATGACCACACCGCACCATACCATGACGACTAATGAGCCCGTTGTGGCATTTCGATAGTCCGCTCGTCAACTACCGGACAGACGGGACAGACGGTGAGTGTATTTTAATTCAATCACACTCCATTTCCCGACTTCCTTCCGGAGCGTCCCAGTGACCAGGGGGCTGTGTTGACCCTGTGGACAAACGGTCCACAAATTCCAGCCATCGGTGCACTTAGCGCACATAGCACCGAGCGGTAATGACAAATGATTCACTACAACCGAGCCTGTAATTGCAACCGCACACGCAACACATGCGATAAATTGGTCCACAGCTTCGGTTACGTTGGAGGTTGTGCTTTGTACAAGTGGTGCGTAATGTAAGTAGTTGGTCGTTCATTAATTAAATCACACTTTGCTGGGAAGATGCCTCCTAACCTCGCTACGATCCTACTCTTACGATAATATGTAGTTAAGCCCAGGACTTTAAGTTTTCTTCGTTAATACACTTCACTCAAACCAAAGCCTGTCGTATGTATATATTTGATGTTGAATTGTTGTTTACAATTACATTGTTGGAGATTTGTTTGATTATATGCAGCGTTCCGATGCGCTTTTCTAACCTAAATTCTTAACGCTTTCTACTGTGAGCTTTATGCGTGCGTTTGGTTTGCACTGAATTGGTTGATATTGGATTTAACAGTTTTTTTTTTTTTTTTTTTTTTTTTTTCTAATCCTAAAAATTAACGTAACTAACCTACCTTATCCTTACATTACCCTATCTAACCTAGTTATAGGAGTGAAGCTCCTATGTTACGAATTATTTCGTGTTCGGAATTTATGCATCTCTCCTTTAGCAATTCATTCGATTCTAAAGCTAGATTATTCAAGGACTTTACTCCTGCTCTTTGATACATTTCTACACGAGGATTTAGCGGTGGGAACTTAAGCTCATCCAGCGTCACTGGCTTCTCAATCCCGACGTTGCTTAAGAAAATATCTAAGGTGCTCGAAGAGCCTTGCGATGTTATGTAGGTCGGAGAGTCTGGATACTCAACAGTGTAAAGACCTTGTTGAGCGTGGTTGAAGAGGAGTCTACCGTTGGGGTTTGAGCGCATATTATTCCACATACGATGTCGAGCATTTAGGTCACCACCTACAACAAATCTGGCATTTGTTCTGGTGATGATGGAAAGGTCACGCTTGAAGGCAGCATCGTGACCAAGGTCGTGACGACCTTGGAGCGAGCAGTATACAGCTGTGAATCGTATTGTGCCGGCTTCTGAATGAACTTCAGTTCCAACGGCTTCTATCATTGCGGTGTTGTAGCTGGGTAAAGGAGTAAACCGTATTCCACGTCTGATGGCAATAGCTACCCCTCCTCCTCGCGTATTTGGTCCACGGCGATCCAAACGTACAAAGTTGTAGTCCGGAAGAGCAAAACTTACATCCGGTTTAAGGTGCGTCTCAGAGATGAGAATGATGTCGATGGCTTGTCTTTGAAGAAAATCAGCAAGCGGGATTTTCTTTGATCGTACAGAACAAGCATTCCAGGTGACGACTCGGAGTTTGTTAGCCATAGCGAATAGCAAATTCCCCGATAACGGTGATTTGGTCCCGACGGGAACGGCATGACCTCAGCCGTTCAACCATCTCTGTGAAGAAGCCCATCAATGTAGCGGCATCATGTAATGGTGCTGTGGAGTCAGTTGGAAGAGTGGATTCCGCAGCGCTGAACTGAGATGGTGATGTCATTTTTGCCACCATGGCATACTGCATACCAGGCGGAATGGCGACAGAAGGTGGTTTGAATCGAGGTGCATCTGGAGCAGACACAGTCGTGATAGGTGTTTCTACACGAGGATTTAGCGGTGGGAACGCTGAAGTTGAGAGCTGCACTTTGGGCTGCACAGTTTTCCGCATATTTACCCGTTGCCGGGCTGAAGCATGTTCTCGAATTTGGCGATACTTCGCCAGTTGAGGACATTGAGGGTCATTGGATTTGTGACTTCCATTACAATTTGCGCACCGTAATGAGTCACTTTCGGCCTTACATTCTGCCAGTTCATGTTCTTGTGAACAATTTGGGCATTTCATTTGCATACGGCAGTTTCGGGAGCCGTGTCCAAAGGCTTGACATCGGAGACATTGGGTCAAACGCTTACGTCCACCTCGATACGCCTCCCAACGTACCCTGATAGATTGAACCGTACGAGCCTCTTTCAGGGCTTCTTGAGAGCATGTACCTTTCTCAAAATGCACCAAATAGAGATGCGTTGAGTAGGATATCGTTTCTTCATTCCGTCGTTTAATACGAAAAACTTCGATCGGTTTCATGGAATAACGATCCCGTAGTTCTTCCATGATATCATTGGGATCCGTTAGCGGCAGCCCTCGGAGAACAGCCTTGAATGGTTTTGGATGCGGAATGTCATGCGAGTAAAACTGCGCATCTTTCCTTCCTTCTAGGAACTTGATCAGGCGTTGGTGTTCTTCCACGGAATTTACGAACACTTTCACTCCTATTCCGATGCACTTATACTCCACACCGGAAAGATTCTTCAGCTCATCCTTGAGTTGAAAAAGTGAAGGTTGTTTTACAACCACAGGCGGTGGACGAACCTTCTTGGGCGATGCTGCAGTCAACACATCGCATGAGCTAGCATTTACCGTTAATCGGTTTGCTTTCCCCTTGTAGCGAACCTCCGTGAATTCCCCAATCTCCTGATCGGCGTCATCAGGTACACCATCACTTACGCACACTAGCGTCTCTTTAGGTTTTTTCGAAGCGAGCTCCGTTGGGTTGGAGAGAGAGGGCTTTAGCACCTCTCTCTTTTTGCGCTTCCCCATGGCGGGAACGCACTACACGCTTCACGATCACGATCAATCTCACTTGCGATACTAATCGAGATAACAGATAAAACCGGTTTTTATTTATACTGATAAGGGTTGGAGAGAGAGGGCTTTAGCACCTCTCTCTTTTTGCGCTTCCCCATGGCGGGAACGCACTACACGCTTCACGATCACGATCAATCTCACTTGCGATACTAATCGAGATAACAGATAAAACCGGTTTTTATTTATACTGATAACGCACGAATGGGGGGATAACGATAATCCAAGCTGATACTGGATGCTGTACCGCTCTCTTCGACGTTCCAGCAGCGACTACCAAAGCCTGTCTGTACAATATATGATAGCAAAGCTCACCACCGGCAGTCAGAATAAACTGCAATCACGATCGCTTTTACAACAATCGATCCGACATGGTGTCACTGGCAGATGATAAATTTTTGTATCACACCCATTATCGCACGACCGATAAGATTAACTTCCATCGCAGCCCGGTACGGTTCGGCAGGGCACGATTGATTGCCGGAGCCAAAAGTGGGAGTCAATTCACTTACCCGGTTCGGTTCGATCATCCCTTGTTTCAAGCTATATCTATATAAAATCTGCTCGGGAAAAAAGACGCTTTGGGGGCTGTACCGAAATCAATCTCAGTCCTTACGAACCCATGATAGCTTCCTTTACACTACGCCGAAACCAGAGCGAGCAAAAAAACATACAAACAGGCTTGCCATCCAACTGAAAATTATGCCCCACTAATGGGGCTGGGATTTTTAAAAGAATCGGCAATACGGTGATGCTCATGTAACGCGGTCCTCAAGCCACCAACACCAACGGGACAACAAAAAAGAGGACAATCCTCCCATAATCAATGATCACGATTGGGACGAGCGACATGTGCGTGCGTGTGACACCGACATCCGAACGGCCGTGACCTGCCGCATAATCGTGATATCGAAGCCACCAGCGAACTGGACCGATACCGAAATAAGGCGATAAGAATAAATTTTAACCCATCCATTCGCTGCTCCTGGAACCTGGTGCCTCTGGTGTGACGCTCATGAAAAACGAATGAAAAATGGATGAACATTTTTCGTCTTCGTGTCGTTTTTTTTTTCGGTATACGGTTCATCCTCTCCATCTTTGCCAGCGGCCATTATTCCGGTGTCTGCAATTGATAACTTGCTCGGTTGAAGCTGCGATTTGCGACCGATAGTGTGCATTCCCGTATCGGGTGAATGGCAGTGACACCCTGGGTTCCATGTGATGGTGGTGGTGAAAAAAGCACCCACCACATCAGCGTGGTGGGCTCAAAATGGCCGCTCGCATCATCCATCCTGGTGCGGTGGTTCTGGTTGAAATTGAATCATCATTTTATCTAAAATATTATCTAAACTGAATTCAATTTCCGATCGAATTTATAACTTCGCTTTGCTTTGCGGTTTTTCACCCGTAACCCGTGGTCATCGTGGTCAGAGCGTACGTCCAGGACGATGATGTTGTCCAGTGTGAGTCTTCTAGTAGTGTCTTGTCCCACACTGCTCGCCGAGCACACCATTGATCGTGGCTTTAGTAAATTGATTCTGTTGCCTGGTCTGATTCTAGTTCTGCTCGGCACTTCGCGTACTTTCGACGAATCAATAAGCACCTAGCTCGGGCGACTTGCTGTTGGTTCGATTTTAAAATTCCTGGAACCGAACTTTAGGGCGCGCTCGAAAGGCTTGTCGACAGACACGATGGACCGTGTGAAGTATGGCTTACAACTCTGAAGAACTATTTGAAAGTGGAAAATCTCCCAATATCACTCGCTGCTGTGTAGTTGTTCACAACCAGTAGTGCGATTATCGAACCATTCTTCTTCAGACAGCGTTAAAGCCCAAGCCCAATTCGCGAGGTCAAAGTGTAGCACCAGGAACGGCAACAAAAAACTGTGACTCCTCTCCTAAGGAAACATCCCATTTTACACCCCATTCGAAGACCATTTGGAACGATTTAATATGCTCCGCATCGGTTGCACAAGTTCTCCAATATTCGTACGACCCACGACAACGGCCGTGAGCGCGTCGTTCAGCTTGTTGAACTTTATTATCCACCATTGACCACGGACAACGCCGCTTCTAAGCGGATCCAAATCGACCGTACCAACAAGGACACCGGTCGGTAAGTCACTCGAACCGACTTCTACACTCCTGCACTGAACCACCACCCCAAACGATGCCTTCGGGAAAGTGTGTTTCTGTGTGTTTGTTTTTTTGTCCCATTCCTCGGTAAGGTCACCGTAATGGATGAGATGACGCGGGACGGTCAAAACCCTTCGAATATGGCTTTTTTTTATTGCCGAACGGATTTAACGCACCGGTCCAGTCGGTCCGGTCGCGGCTCAAGATGCCATCATTAACACACTCCAGCGACCGTAAAGTGAGGTTGCATGGGTGTAAAGTCGCGCACTTACCTTTGCACCGGTATGGGATGTCCTTACGGTCTTGCAACAACCCATCACTGCAAGTGTACACTCTTTTATGGTTATTGATTGTTTGTACTCTTTTTAGTATGTTTTTTTTGTGGATGCTACTCCTCTGAAGCATCTGAATACGATCTGATCGGCAACAGGACTACGGATAAGGATCCTATCGGTTGGAAAAGCAACTCGTAAAGTCTTTGTGGCAGAGGATGGAATTGATTCCTTTTGTGCTATGAACTCTTCTTGCCCTTGGATCTCTTGCTTGTATTTTGGTGCTGCTAGTTGACATTAAATTGCAATTATTTTACAGAAAAGACAAACTATGTATCGTGTTTAATACAAATTACTGGAATTAATATTTAATTGTTCTTATTTTCCACCTTTTTACTGCCAAATAATCACTTTACTCAAGCACTTTCACTCAGAGTTGCCTTCCAAATTGCAATTTTCTTAAACTTTAGGCTTGGAGTTTGATCGATTCTAACTAACAGTTTAGCAACAGTAACAGTAACAGTTGCTTGCACAAAAATAATAAAATTAGCTTCTATTTATCCTAGTAGTGAACTTTAAAACGTGTATTTTGTTTTGCATACCTTAAGGCGTTTCCAGAACACGTTGTTACCCCGATTGCGTTCGAGGTGATCCGCTAGATAAGTGATGCAAAGGAAAATCAGGAAAAGTCTCCCTGAGGTTCTAATTCTAAATGAGAGCCTGACCATATCTGATAGACGTGCTCCAAAAAGTGGTCCAAAAAGAAGAAAAAAGTTCTGACCAAGGAATAGATCATGGTATGCAAAGTGATGAAATTATACAGCCCCAAAATACTGTTCATACTACCAAACTGTTACGGAAGTTTTCCAAAAACGAAACCATTATTCTCGAATCACAAATAGTTCATTCTCATCTGGGACTTACTTTTATACATCACGGCTTAATCTACCACCGTGGCAGGCTACCGATTCAACTACTCGAATCTGACACACGGAACGCCACCAAGTATCCAAACGTATCCAACAGGACACTGGCATGAAAAATCAAAGCCCGACGCCAAACTCCGTACGCACAAAACAAAACTTAAACCTGTGCCAAAGCAAAAAAAAAGTTCGATTAATGTTCGCTCCAGCAGGTCCGGTGTTGTAAAAGTCATTAAAATTCATGGTACTTCGCCTCGGGAGGGCAATTCCAACACCCGCCCATCCCTAGAACGCGCTCCGGCGGTTTTTGGGGTTGGCAGCGAAAGTTCGCGTTCGTTGTCTGGAAGTGTTGTTTTCATTTTCATCCTCCACCGCCTGGCTGGCGTTCGGTGCTCCTCCGTTTCGACCTTAGTTTCCGCGCGTAACGATAGTGGACGCTCAAACTGCAAACAAAAATGTTGCGCCAAAGCTTCCGTTTAAACGGACCATGGCCACGGAATGGGTTATGGTTCGTTTACCGACCGACCGGCACTCACTCACATTTGATCGCGTTTGTTGATGGAAACGAGCCGTTGGTCTGGAGCACGAGCCGTCCAGCATGCGGGCAGCCTTTTTTCCCCTCCCGAAAAAAACATTGTCAACCGAAAGCGAATCGCTTTGTGTGTGGCTTTTGCTGTTCTTTTCTTTTTTCTTTTTCGGAAAAGCAGACTCTCTATGGCACATTTCATGCCGAAACGTACGGGGGTTTCTTCTCTCTCGTGGTCGATTGTTCATTTAAGAACATTCATGGATGAAGTGTGGCGGAATCGTTCCATCCGCGCCTCTACCACTGTTTTCCCTGCCCAACCTAATGGTGCAACGAATGCTTTTTCTTTAAATTCAATTAAAAATAATTACATAATTTCAAACCCATTCAGCAAAGGGGGGAAAGCGGACTACCGAGAGCAACATTGCCACCTCCCTACCGAAAGCGGGAAAATTGCGATTTTATAATGAACAAAAGAAATGATTCTATTACCAATTGCAACCAGAGCGCGATGGCGAGTTCCCGAATGCTCGTCCCAGGCCCAAGAGTAGCACGAGAGAGAAAGAGAGAGTAAGATAGGAAACCAGAACGAACAGAACAAAAGAGTTCTGGGAAAGAAACGCTCGATTTTCAATTTCCCGCTTGCTAGAACTTGCTTCTAACGGGTAGCAAAGTGGTGAGAAAGCAAGCGTACGTCGTCGTCGTCGTCGTCGTCGGTACAAGTGTCAGCTGGTGAACAAGTGCCACGGCGATGCTGCTGCACCACGCCACACCTTTTCCCAGCAAGCTGCTCCGAAGTAGCTTCTTTAGGGTGGTATTGTTTCGCTTTGGGAGATGCTTTCTTCGTCCTAGCTGCTGGGGCAAACATCAGGACTCACGTCCTGCACGGAAGACGCACACGCAGTGCTCAGCTGAAGTAGAAGAAGTAGCACAGACCGCACGGACGAATGTGATAAGAAGGAAGCACTACTTGCACAACAACTAGCAGCAAAAAACAAAAAGACAAAGCCGCTCAAATCTCGCACACTATAGTGGCCACCATTGTTGTGGTGACGGTTTGCTGATGGAAATGAGGATAACAATGGCGGACGGCTACTGTTGGGGAGTTGGGGCTAAAACGAGAAAAAAAACTATCTAAGTCTAAGGGCATAGCGAGAGAGAGAGAGAGAGACTTGGGTTTTCTTGTGTCTTCGCGTCAACCGTCTGCCGACAAGATTTGGTCGTCTACTCTGACATTGGAAACTTAAATGCAATTTTAAGTAAAACAGAGTGAGAACCCCGTAAATACTATATATTTAAACTTCTCTATTCTTTGTGACAATTTTTCCCCCTCTCAGAATCCAAGTCTCACACTCTAACTTAAGTAAGAATTAAAATTATCTTAAACTAAAACAAATCTCAAGCAGAACAATTGAAACATTCACCCACCCAGGCGGATGGGAACGTTTCGTAGTTCGCATAGGTGGCATAAAACTTTGCCTCATTTGCCTATCTTCCAATGGCTTAGGGCACGTGTGACAGCTTCACAGAAGATGATGACGAAAACTTTGCTTCAACTATCCAAACTGTCTAGGCTCACCGTCGCGAGACGTTTCCAGAATTAGTTTCGGTCCGGTAGTCCGAAACGAAGCAGGCCAGTCTCGGAGCTCGCACAAAATGAAGAGAACCTTTCAAAAACTCTACCGAAACAAGTACTGGCAGCTGGCCGGCCGTTTCAAAATGTGTGAAAACCTGTCGCACACTAGACAGAACACACACACGCACGGTTTGACAGTAGGGCCATAATAATTCCTGCCCCCACACATTCCAACTGCGAGTGTTCCGTGGAGAACTAATCTAGCGTTGCTAAATAGTTGCATAAGTGAACGCTTTCCCAAGGTCGAGCCGAGGCTTGTGGGTTGCAAAACAGATTTAGAAAGTGGAGCTAGCATCACCACCATTCCTGTTTGCCATAGATACGCTAGATGGCGCTGTATGCGCAACAGTGTGTATGGCGATGGCAGCACAGCTCGATGAAGCGGCACTTGTTGTTTCTAGATAAGCACACTTTAAACAAGCGGTCTCCGCCATTCGTTAGAGATGTGCTTCACCGGAAAGTTCTCGTTGCGCTACCCAGCTCTCCCGCCCGCTGCCTCCCAGGATTCGTCGAGGACGACAGTTTGAGTGGGACGATACTACGTTGTTGCACCGTTGACCTTATTCCTTGTGGGCTCTCGGGCGGGCTGCCTGAAACTGTGTAAGCTGGAGTGTCGTTCCAGTGATCCTAATCAGACTAGCTGAACGGCACACAAGCGCACAAAACGCGCCTGGTAGTAATTTAATGAGAAAACAAAAATTATTATTCTTTTAAATTTAATTAGGAAACTGACTGAGACAGCAAGATTACTACTGTAGGGCCGTATGATAATTACGACGGCTTAACGATTTTATGCTTCAGTAAAGCGGCCGATCGAGGGAGGAGTTTTACACTTTATTTGAAGAATAAAGTATGTCGTTTTTGGGTGCGTTTCTTTCGCGCTTCGAAGGTCTTGCCAACAGGGCACAAATTTGTATCGAAATCGGACAGACACTCGTATTTAAGAAGCGATTAACGATGCTTTACACTATGCTGAAGACCTACTAAGTTGCGACCTAGTCGCAACAGTGGCACCAAATTATGCCATCCCCAACGAAGTCACCTTCGCTACACAAAATGAGCGAAATAAATTTGAATTCTAATTATATTACATCCTGGAACCGATGAACAAGAGCAAATTGGTGGGGAAAACATTATTCTCAAAATAGCAGAAAACAAAAATCTTTGTGCAGAAAACAGTGCACCTTGTATTCTTTAAGCAGCTACCTTGACAGCTCTAAGTATTAAAGTTTTTATCAAATTTTTTACCATTTAACGTCGTTTGTAAGCGAAAAAACGTTTAAAAAACTAATTTCTTTGTTTTGAGTTAAATTTTGTTTAGGTTTTACCCATTTAGCTATAATTTTAATACATAAAATACAAAACACAGTGCAATTCTAGTGTCAATTCAAACCTTACAACGTGTGCCCTCTAGCGGAAATGTTATGTACCACACATCTCACCAATTGTACGATCTACTAAGATGCAGAATATCGGCAAAAGGAAAAGCAACTTTGCAGCAAGTGATCGTCATAAGAATATGATTGAAAAGCACTTAAGAACTTTAGTAACAGTACCCAAAAAGCAATAAGCAAAACCTTCGCAGAGAGCAAGCAAAGAAAAACACAGTAAACAAGCCTATTATTATACCGGATCAATTAGCGCGTTACGCTTCAGATTAGTGATTAGTGGCAGGTAGGCAAATGCAGCTAAGCTTAAGATAGTAAATCCGGAAGGTGCAGAACGGGAGGGAGATCAAAAATGTCTCATCTCATCCATGTACGCAACATATCATAACGGACAATACGTTCATTTGTTTTTTCGCCCCACACAAAAACAAACTCCTAATCTTAATCTTACTCTACCGAAACCTGTTCGGCCATGGTAAAGTCGTAGCGATAGCTCTCGAGTCTCAATTATCTCACTACTCAATTAGTATCACTCTATGAAACGTCAATACGCGCTTACACACCTGCTGACACTGGCGGGAAAATGCATGAGCGAAAAAGTATCTTCAACCAAACGATATAAGTTAAATTAAACAACGAATAAAACAAAACAAAAACTCGAACCACGAACCACATACGCTGAAAGAATGCCGAGTAACGAGCGTTGAATGAATGATAGTACTTTGAGAGATGGGATGCACACAACCGAGAAATAGAACGCCCCGAACGGTGGTGCCTCCTGGTATTAAATGCAAGTTGGTGCAATTTTCCCCGCCGTTCAGGCAGTAGCAAACCGAGTCGGTTGGTACGTTGGGCTAGGTAAAGTTTGCCACCAAACGCAAACGCTAGCAAAACTTTTCCTGCGCTGTTTTTCTTTTTCCCACTATCCTTTGCATGCATAAGAACATTGAGATTTTCACTTTGCCGTCAGCAATGTTAGCATTATTTTACACTTTACGTCCTAGAACAAAACAGATTCCGCTGAGGAACGAAGACTTCTTGAGAAAGCTTGATGTGTTTTTTTTTTTTTGGTCTGCAAGCTCCAATTTTCATTCTTCCACTAGTTATATCTTCCTTTTTTTGTTGTTGCAGAGATGAAGTTTACATTTATCTACGATAAGCAAGCAGCGTACGATGAGGTTGCACTACTTACCAGTAGTGCCACCTTTTGATTTCTCATTGCTGACGAAGCGTTTTCGGGTTGGTGCATGGCTGTGTTGCAATTGCATGTCTCCCGGACGAGGCGCTCGAGCAAGAGCGTTTTTTTTGTCTGTCTTCGTTTTACAGCCTGCAGTCGAAGCACACGTTTGATGAAGCACCCGGAAGCTTGTCGTGTCGAAACCGAGTATCAACAGTAGAATCTCCCCAAAAAAGGGAAGACAACCCAACACACACACACAACAAGAAACATTCAAACTTTAAGTAGCAAGTCAAACAATAACAGCAGCACGGGGCTACGGCACTTCCGGTGCTATGGTGCAACTTTTCGACAGCAGTTTCAAGTTTGGAGTGCAAATTAGAAATTTTCCTACGGAGCTTCGAGCGCGCGATGATGCATGATGGGTTGCCAAATTCTGGCACGTTGCCGTCCCGGTACCATCCCCATGCGCTGCTCACTCATTAATTGCAAAATCCGCTTGCAACGCCTTAGTCTTTTTTTTTTTAATTTTGTTCGCAACACTACTTAGCCAACTACTACTTTCGGTCAATCGTTCGGCCCAGGTCTCAAGGACGCTCGTGTTCGCGGTGATTCACTGTGAAACGCAAATTACATGCAGTTCATCAGTTTAGGGCATCTCTTCGGGCGTTACACCGTGTGTTAGGCCGTGCACGAATTGCATACATGCAGGCGAACAGGCCGAAAAAGATAAATACATCATTACGCTGAAACTTCTTCCCAACAAACGTAAAAGCGAATGTGGCCGGGTCAATCATGATAACATTTTCTGCGACTTTTAACGAATGCTTCCTGTTTACAGTTTAGAATGCCGTTAAGGATAGAAAGTGGGCAAGTTTGTTTAGGGAAAGTAGACATTAGAGATGAGTAGCGTACTAACGGGCTAAATTTATTTACTTTTCCTTCAATTCCTAATAAAGAAATCTATATAATGTTTATGAAGCTCCAAACCAATATACTTTCTCTTAAAAAATTAGTCAGTTTTTCTAAAACGAAAACTTAATACTTTTTTCTTACACAAATGCAAAAGACTAGTAATACAAACGAATCAAATTAAGCATCGATCCTATAAGGTTCGCCTAATGTTACGCTCTTACTCAAAACGGCAAAAAAAAACAAACGTAGACCCTATACCTATACACTTTTCCATACTCTTTACTCTATATATTTACCAATTCCCATGAGCGTGACGTTCTGGTCGGTTCGGGGTAACGTTTCCAAAACAACGATAGACAGCGATAGCGTTAGCAAAACAACAGCGGTAACATCTAGTGAATCCTAAACCAATCTTAGCCCATCTTAGAAGGATCTTTAACGAATGAAAACCAAATAATTTTACCACTAACCATGCTAAATAAAACTAATCAATAACAGCAGCTAACAGAATAAAAGAAAAAAACAAGAATATTATAAACAACATTTCTTCCAGACGGCAGAGAAAATCAAATACGTACGATCTACTTTACTCTATAAACAGCTACTAGGCGTTTTCTCTTTTAGCCTTTATTTTCTTAACTTCAGTTGGTTTCACTATACCCACGTTAGGTAATTAAGCACTTGTAACCTCTTAACTTTAAAGCATTACTCTAACGACATACATACACACACATTGTTAGAAGTAAAAACAAACAAAAAAAACCTGCAACAAAGAGCAATAGACATTTAACAAAAAAGCAATACGAAAAAGTGTGACAAAGCGATAGTGATGTATGGAGAAAGGAAAGAAAGAGAAATTACTTAAAAATATATGCAAAACGTTTGTCCTTTAGCTTTAGACACATGAAAGTTGTTTCGCGTCGTGCTAGAAAACTTAAACAAAACAAGATGTCAAACAACGGCGAAAGAGAAAAACAAGAACAACAAAAAATCACACACAACAAGCACAATGATCGAATGGGAAAATTCGTCCATGCTAGCAATATATGCCAAGCAAACCAATTTATCTATTAAGCTCTGTACCCAACTATTAAGTAGAAACACTGTAGGACTGGATGCTCTTGACAGGGACATCTATTAACTAGCAACTTCCAACCCGAGCTGATGTTACACGACACACAAGCAGACACTGGAGAGACACGCGTCAAAGCATTTATCAAAGTACATTTGAATTTGAAGTGTATGCAGTTAAGTGGGAGTTCGATTTTAGAACACCCGGTGTGTGTAAACACAAGGAAAAATCAAACAATATTACAACAACCAAAAAAAGACCAATTTGATATAAAGCAACACAGAAAAAAGAAACAACACGCAATTCGTAGTTGTAACATTACCGCGTTACAGGATGCGGGTTCAGTAGCAGCAATGGAGTTATTAAACTATCTTAGCATCTTTTTTCATCTCTAGCATCAACTCTAGCGAAACACCATGCCATTGGGCAAGATTGGCATAGCGTAGCGAATGCATTTACTTCTAGCTGGATCTTTAAAAGATCATTTCCTTAACACAAACACACACTCAATTCAGTAGTTTTACGCTCTTGCTCTTCCTTACTCTCTTGCTCTCTTACCAGTTGCTGCAGCGTAGCTTAAAAACAGAAAGATTTCGACACCGCATGCACTGATTTATATATTTACACAAAACAAAATGAAGCTGACCACTACAAGCATAGCTAACACCATTGGTCATTTGGAAATGAATGGAACAGAATAAACTGAACTCTAAAATCAGCAGACAGCAACATTTACTTGCAAAATTAATACCTACATCAGCAAGCTGTTTGCGTGTGCGTGTATTTCAAGTATGTAAACACACACGCATAAGCAACCAAACACAACAGCAAAAACAATGCTAGGTGTAGTGTGGTTTAGTGACCAGCAGCAGATAGATAAGTAGTGAACAAGTTAAGCGTAACCGGGGCCGCCAGCAAACGGTACCGCGCACGAAAACAAATGTCAAAGTATTAAAAGTGTAGCCGGGGAAGGAAAACATAAAACAAATAGAAAGTTTTTTGATAATTTTTCATAATATTTACATTTATACCGAAGTGATTGGTGGTGGGTGTGGATTTTATTGAAATTTTAGCAAACAAAACAAAACCAAAACAAGCAATGAAGCAAACTTAGCGAGAAAAAAAAACAAGCAATAAGCAATAAAGAGAGAAGTGAGCAAAAACATAGGAACAAAACACGTACGATGTATGCAAATAAAAGCAGAATAGTAGTAGCATTAAGAAGCAACTGGCAAAAGAATGAAGTAGGACAAAAAAATGTGTTGTGTACATGTGTGTGTGTGCGTGTATGAAGGATAAAGTAGCTTGTCAGGATGGCTACAGTTAGCGTTTATTCTGCGGCAAATATTAATGCAAACAGACACACGAAGAAAAAAACAATTACACAAATCGCCATAGTAGAATTGCTTTTTCAGTAAAAGCTTCTCATTAATAAGATTTAAAGCAAAGAAAACACACACACACACAAACACATACGAAGTGAAGTGAGTGGGAATGAATATACAGTCAGCCTAAGCTAGTAGGAAACTAGGAAAAACGTTTGCAAAATGCATATAAATACACACGGAAGCAAAAGCAAAAACCATCTAAAAGGTACGAGTGAACAATTTCTAGCGATTAAAGTGAAAGATGTGGTGCGCGCAAGATAAACAACATTTGGTAACAAGCTTACACACGGACACATACAAAAAAAACTCGAGAAAACAAACCAAACAAAAAAAAAACAAGAAGGCAACCAGAGAACAATTGATGAACTCTCGAATACACGGTATAGCTTTATGTCCCCATGTTTTCTTAGACGAATGTAGCCGTTAAGCCTGCCGCGATGATGGTTGATGACCATTTTCCAAACCACGCCACTTGGAAAAGGATACGGAACGGGAAAAGTGTCAGCTGTTTTGCGACGGCAGTGAAATTAGTTGTCCTTTATTGTAGTCTATTTTTTTCGAAATATATTCTTTTCTGCCATTGACATTGTTTGTTTTGGGATTAAAACTCAAGCTAGCATCAACGGATCCGGGCAGCTGTTTTGTCCATTGCAGAAAAAAGAAACGAAAGAGAGAAGTCATTGGAGAAGTAATTTATTTGAGGGTTCCATAATTTCGCGTCAGGACTATAATAGATCGTATTAAAGTTGCACTTTCGTTCAAGAAGTAGAGAGTTGGGAGCTAGAAGCAAAAAACACATGAAGAAAGTATGCATATAAGACTAGGTTTTCCTGTTCTTTGATTTCAGCGTTAGTTCGCAGCTCATAGCGATTCTGCATTGATTCAATATACACATTCCGACACGAACACGAACATCTAGAACGCGCCATTTAACGATATTAAATTATACATATATATTTACTCTTATATACTCATTAGTTAATATTATACATGCATATATATATATGAGTATATATATATACATAAGTAGGGCGAAGAAGAAAGACCGGAAGAAACTAGTGATTAATAGCCTCATGAAGCAATAAAAACATATTTTTAAAATTCAAACTCTACTTGTTTTAAGTCGCGTTTTTTTTTAAGTAACAATTTGTTCGAAAACCCAAAGATATAACAAAAAGGTAAGTTCAAAGCATGCGAACTGCTGTCAATGTACTTAACACTCACCCCACTTATTGATGCATTCATTTTTAATGAAATCACTCATCTTAAATTAAAATTCCCACTTCAATTACGTACGGACCGCCAAAACCCAGCTGACAGATACAACGACGGCAACAAACATTCCTAGGTTACGGTCGGTGCAACAAGGACAAGAAAAACTGACGATGCAAACTGACTTTTCACAATGGACCCACCTCCACTTTTCAAGCCTACCGGTAATCACACATGTCAGGAATAATTAATCCTCAACGTTCCAGGCAACACCTTTCCGTTTTCCTGCTTTCCTTGTCCCATTCATTGTCCCAGGGGCACAAAGGACCTGACCTGTTTCACTCCTTTCGTTGGCAGCAGAAGAGAAACACCTCGAAAAAAAAACCTTGCCAAAAATATTGACCACCATTTTGTGTTGGTCACGGGACAGAGCACGCGACCAGCTGGTAAACATTATCGGGATAATATTTTCAAGAGTCCATCGATCGTTCGGTCACACACACACACACACGCACACTGCACACCCGATAGTGCCACCGGCAAATAGTTGCTGTTGAAAAGCCACGCTGCGTGAGAGAGCATCCAAAAAAAACCGACGTCCACAGTAGAACAGAGAGTCTGAAAACCGGGGAAAATATTTACGTATCTTGGTGAACGAAATTTTTACCCAAAAATTTACATTCGCCTGGTTGTGAAAATGCCAAAAAGGAATAAAATAAACTGAACGGTCCTTTTATGTTGAGCTTCACCGCTCTGTCACCATTACAAGGACATCCAAACCTCCTCCCCAAAAAAAAAGCTTTGAACGGATAGAATACTATTAAACAAAAAACGACCCCACTCACACCCAGAAAATAAAAAGGAAACCCGGAAGCGTGGTGTGCGTTTTGCTGCAACGGCAGAATGCACTTTTCGGTATTCACCACACACCGTGTGCGACAATAAATTAATAAACATAATGGTTGTCAAATTCATCAACATAAATTTAATAATTTCAATAAATTATAAACCCACCGCTCACCGTTCCCCGTGCCGAGCGTTAACGGGTGTAATGGCGTTTCCGGTAACGCACTACCCGAAAGTGAATGCATATTTGTGGTTAAGGAACAAAAAACAGTGCCCGTTCATTCTGGTACGGTTGCGATGATTCGCAAACGCTCTCACTCAGCCCATAAATACATTCCACAAATCTGATCGCATCGCGTAATGCCGGGAAGCGACGTAGAATGGTTCGGTACGTCATGTTTGTGTACAGCGGTGGGAACGAGTTCGGCCATCTTTATCACGTCCGATTCGATTTCGATTTTGGCCAAAAGAAAACGCTCGTCACCCTGGTGCGCGAAACCCGGAAATGGTTCAGTTCGTTTGCGATTCTTTTATTACTATTCTTCTTCGTTTTTAAGCTATACTACGTGTGTAATGTGTGTCACTTTGGCGGTGGCGAAAGATAGAGCGTAAACATTGTGAAGTCGCAAGCATTGGAAAATGGAAAATCGAATCAGTTTGTCCACAGCGGACGGTGGTGGAATGTGTGGACATAGTTGGAGCGTACCGATTAAGAAAATAAATATTAATTGTTATCAAAAGTCTTATAAATGAAGCATACGTGAATAAAGCATCCTGAGTGATTCCCAGTTGTAGAAAAAATACTCATAACAACACTCATTTTCTCTTCTCAAAATCCTTTTGTACTAAATCAGTAACGCCTAAAAGGTATGCAAACAGTATTGCATGGTTTCATCATTGTATCCATATTTCACAGAGGATGTTTTTTTTGGCTTTTTTTCTGTCATAACTTCCTCTTTAGCAAAAAAAAAAAAATCAATTGATAGTAACGTTACTACTTTATCTCTATTACCCACCATTACCTGCTACTACCGATGTCCAGAGCCTGCGCCAGGAAGATAGGATTGCCTTTATTCTTTTCAATCCGGAGCAAGAGAGGGCCGCCCGAGACTCTATTAACTATTCTAATCCAAATCGTGGCATATACTGATGACATAAAATTCAAGCATACGAAAGGATCAAGCTGGTGGCATAAAAACTTCGGGCTGGAGATTGACGAGACAAAAACAGCTGAGAATGGCGCCGGACGACCGAGCTCGCGAAGTCCCTTACATGGACAGAAGATGCGTGGTAGACTAAAACTGATTCTAATAATGGTCTACTACTTGTAATTTCGTCTTTAATTGTTAATCTCTGCACTCTACCTGTTGATGTTGATCTGCTACAACAACATCGTGATGAAATGAACGATCAAGTTTCGATAACTTAAGTTCTGTGAGCGTTACTTGAGCTCTCACCGCAGTCTTACAATAACATTGATTGCATACCATCAGGCGTAAACAACGAAAATACAACAAAATAGCGATCAATGTAGGTTTTTATTTTCTGCAGCATCTATCAGTCTATAAAAGCTACAATGTCCTTCCATACTCGCGGAATACTTCCACTGTGCGCCACCCAGAAGAGCAACGCACGTGACGCATTCTCGGTTCACCGGTTACAACCAGCGACTGGTTCGATTTTATTCCACCACGAAACCGAACGGACAGATCCACACCCATTTTATGGCCACCATTGGCACCGGTCGGCCATTCGCGTTGGGAAAAAATCTCCCCCACACAAACAAACAAACAAAAAACCGCCAAAAATCGGTGCAATAATCATGAACTGTAACTGACAGTATGCAAAACGTGGTGCAAATGCACACAGCTTCTGCTACCGTTCCCTGTTTGACCTGTCCGCCCAACCGGGGTGTTTTTCACGCTCACGGACACTCATTCCCGTTCGATTTGGCAATTCGTTAATTCCGGTCATGTTTGGACGTCATGCGGTTTGATAATAAAATCGACCAAATGGTAGGAAAAAAAAGTCAAGCTACCCGACACCGGCAACGTCGTCATCTAGCGGCCGGTGTGAAGTCTTCCAATGGTTTTCAATGGTGGCGTTCGTTCGTTTCGTCCCTCAAGTGGACTTTAATGCGTGCAGAACTATGCATTCATCTCGTGGAGTGCCATCATGGTGATTGTTTTTTTGGGTTTCTTTGTCCCCTCCTTCTATATGTCACCATTTTCCGGACTGATGCGCTCCGAAACGTAATCCAAAAAATCATCCAACTAACCGAGAAGGTTCATGTGCAGGCAGTTTATGTCTCCCGCTATCGAGTGAACGTTAAATTTATAGAGGACTTAAATCCATCCAAACTGAGCGATAAGGAGTAAACGTGACACTGAGCTAATACTTGTAGTAGAATGCTGTTTCGTGAACCTGAAAAGAAGCAAAATAATTCCCCGAATGTAAGATTAACCGATGTCAACCACTTCAACAGAAAACTTTAATGAATGAATCACACTCATTGCTTATCTTTCAAGTTTATTATTTATCTTCTATTGAAAAGCACTTGAGAACAGCCAAGAATTAAAAGAGGCCATGCTCAATCACGTGCAACGTCACCATATCAGGTGCAGCTGATGTCAATTCAAATTGTTGTATGATGAGCAAACAAATAGTAATTGCCTTAATTGACAGTTGCGTCATCATTAGTCGAGCATCATATTTAGGGCTCTGGCTTAGAAAACCTCTCTAGACAAGATTTGTAATGGTTGTTGTTAACGATTAATAATTCTCAGAAACCTCGGATTATGTTTGTATCTTTTTAAACCTCTTTTGAGAGGTTTACAGCCTTAATTATTCCTATCCATCATTCCATGATTCCTTCCAATAGCTTTGACTAAACTTTAAAAAAGCGTGCTAAAAATGTTCCCTATTTTCACAATCATTCAGCTTCAACAAACAAACGAAAATTCGGTTTTATAAATCGAATAAATAAACTTCCTACAGAGCTCATCATGGCGCCCAAAAACAAAACCCGCTCCGCTATCGACATTAACCTTACCAAAGTACGACTCCATGAGTTCAACAATTTTAACAACATTTTTATGCATTTCCCCAACCTATGCTCACATATGTGGCCCGGAAGCACGCACCCCCGACATATCAAAAGTTTTCTACACAGGGATGAATGAGCTGAGTGAGCTGCTGACGACCACGTGCTCTTGATGACAGTTGACAAACTGTTTCTCTACCGGGGGAACGTGCTGCTACTGCGATCGTAACAGTTGGATGAAGGATAAAATTTATGTTTGCTGCCCGAAACTCCCCGGTATGGTGCTCAGTGGAGCTGGAAACGATCATAGCTTTATGATGCTTCGTGGACTTCGTTCGTTGTTGTTACAAACAGAAAGAGGGTCTGGGATATTGAGTTGAAAAATATAAATTTACTACAGTCTCGTTTGCCTGTGAGACACATTTAAGCTTCCAACTACAAGTGCATCGGTGAGAGACACAACCAGCTCTTTAGTTTGCTATTCCAGAGCCCTCAGTTGCATACGGCTCCGAGACTTTATGGATGTGACGAAGAGATAACGATTCAAGTGGCCGATACGCGTAGAGGAATAAAGTAAACCAAGCCTATTAAATACAGAATGGGGATTTTTTTCCCCTTAAGAATCTATTAACAATTACTTGATACGTTAGCGCACACACACTTCACACAGTGAACGTTGTTCGCAACGTGTTCTTTCCAAACCTATTCCTCACACTGAGCTAGCTCGGGAAAATCACAATAATTCACCGCTGGATTCCAGTGCAACTTGGACGGACAGGTCTGCTCCAGCTCTATACCATACGGATCACAGATATAGTACTTGGTGCAGTCCGTTTCGTGCGGTATGTACACCATATGATCGGGATCATACTCCGCGGGACAGTTAGGAGACGGTTGTAGGGGTTGCGCTGTTGTTCCTGCATCTTCCAGATGACACTGGGCTAGCGATGGATAGTCGCAAAACTTCTGTGCATCGTTCCAATGCAATCCGGGTGGACACTTGCTGACGATCGCTTTACCATGGCTGCAGATCAGAAACTTATCGCAGTCGGTTGGATGTGGAAGCAGAACCGGTGGCAACTCTGGATCGTCCATCGATGGACAGCGGTCGTCAGCTAGAACCAATCCCACCAACAATAGCACCACGCTTACCGAAGCTGTTTGGTAAATGATACACACATAAAACAAATCTGTTTACAAATGTTCTGCTTAAACGTGACGTATTTATTCTATTGCTTTACCCTTCATGATGAAAATATTAGGATGCCACGAGCTTTCTTACAACAACGATTTCTTCGTACTGTACCTGCTGCACCGTCAGGTGTGTCCTTTTTATGGAGGCGCTTCATTCCCGATAACACGGATAATCTGAAGTGGATGGTCGCTGTGAATGGTACGGCAACATTTTAAGCGCTACAACGACCTCTCCAAACTGTGTACATTGATTAAAAAATCCTATTGAATCTGCGCATGGTTCGTCCACACTTGCTTTGGTGACGCTTTCAATTTATCGACTGTGCCATAAAACATTAAGCATTGCAAACGAATCTCTGCATGGCACTCGTGTGCGTTAGGCATTCAACTAATTCTGCTGGCTGATGACTTATTTTGAGCAAATTTTGATTAAACTGGGCACAAGCATTAAGCACGTAAGAGCTTCTGAGTACTAAGTACCCTATCACACTCTATCAAAAACATGTTGATCCTGTCTCCACCAACGGTTAGCCTTCATTCGATTTTATGAACTGCAAATTTGGCCATTTATTTAAAGTGGCTTCATCAGAAGTATCCACCAGCAGGGGAAAGAATCTGTCACATCGGTTGTTTGCAGCGATTGTGAAGCGTGAACGTGGATTATCCTCCGTACGATTCATATTCATATTAGTGGAATCATAATCATCACGCTCGTTCGCTTTTTAACTTCATCAATTGGAGGCCCTACATCGTAGTGCCTTAAAAGCAGACGTTTTCCGATAGGCACACAAGCCGTTCATCGTTACGATTATGGTTATGGGCGTGCAGCGTTTATAAAAGACTCGCATTGGACATCCCCAGTCAGTACACACCCATGCAGACACCTATGCTGGGAGGGCAGTGTACATCCTGTATAATCTGGCATTGGTCCCAAAATTGGTGGAACGCTCCGTAACAAACCCCTCACAAGAATCCGTTCCATGGTTCTGCTTTACTGCACCAATTGAAGGGAGAGAGAGAGAGAGAGAGAGAGAGAGAGAGAGAGAGAGAGAGAGAGAGAGAGAGAGAACATTCAATGGTGACATCATGTTGGTATAAAGTGATTATTCTGCTGTAACAAATTGACGTCACACGACACGGAGGTAGAACAGAAATGGAGCGGACACTACAGTGGAAGAGTAAAGTAGATTCAAGCTAATGCTCTATCAATTTGATAATCTGCATCATAATCATTATATGTTTACACGATATTCAGGGTAAAATAAAAGACTTTATCCAATATTATACTCCTGAACGTAAATAAAGCAGCCTTCATCAAAACGAGGTACAAGAAGATCAATTTGAAAACTTTGGACAAATGTTGCTGTTTTTTTTTTATTAGCCACCAGTTTTGCTGATACTTTGTCAGTCCGACATCATACAGCGGCAATTATGCTTCTAACTCATTCCTTCTCTCAGTACATTATCAGTTCGACACTCCCCCTCTGATACTGTCTCGTACGGCCAAGTAGATAAAGAAAATAGGCAGTAAAATGTAGCAATTGAATACTTTATGGCGCAGTAAACATACAAATAACCTATCTAGAAAAAATATATTCTGAAGATCAACCATAGCTAAAGCCTTTACTATATTCATAGCACATGCTCGCAGTCAGCTGATTCGAGAACGCAAAACACGCGCGCTTCGTGGAACAATCGATGCGCGGGACGCGATCACGGTGTGCGTTTGACGCGCAGCTGTCAATTAGACATCGACAGTGGTGTTCAAACAAACTGTCGTAAAAAATAAACCACTGATTATTTTTACTTTTACCTTCGTATCATGTAGCAAGAAGCGTAAAGATTATTTAACACATTTTACTTAAATTGTTACAAATTGTATTCGTGATTATGTCAATTCTTGTAACTATATATAATCGCCCATAAATTCGACGTAAACACGATTATGTCCCGCACTACTGGTACCGACAAATATTGTCCGCTACTGTACGCTTGTAATCAAGAAGTTGTTGTACAGTCAGCTGCTAGCATCGATCAGCAACGGTGGGAGGCGTCGTTCATTTATTTGTGCTAAAGATCATCGAAGGGTAAGTATATATACTAATAGCCACCGTCTCATCTTAGCCATCTTTTATAACTAACAACAAAAAAAACTACAACTCGATCGTAATAGTCTAATCTTTCTGCCAAACAAACACATTCATGACCATACGTATCGATTAATTGATCATTCTGTGTGTTCTACATCGCTAATTGATCGCGTCAACGTCGCAATTACAGCGCTTTATTTCAATTCACCCGATCATCACAAAAGTGCAGAAACAGGCGAAACGACGGTGGTTTTGGTAGACCGACAAGATGACCGCTACGTTATGGGTCGTGCTTATCTTGGGGCTATCAACGATTCGCTATGGGTCCGCTTCCTACGAGTATCAGATTAAGACGATCGACGTTCCCATCGATCACTTTACATTCACAAGCGAAGCTACGTTTAAACTGCGGTATGTATTTTTTGTTTTACTTCACGGAATTTCACTTACAAATCTTGCACTGTCTGAATTGTCGACAACATCGATCGAGTAATCGTGTCATTCATTTGCCCAGCTACCTGATCAACGAAACGTACGCCCAAAACGATACCAACAGTCCCATTCTATTCTACGCTGGAAATGAAGGAGACATCGAACTGTTTGCCCAAAACACCGGCTTCATGTGGGAGCTGGCACCAAAGCTGAAGGCAACGTTGCTCTTTGTAGAGCATCGCTTCTACGGTCACTCGATGCCATTCGCTAACGCATCGTTCGAGTCTCCGAAGAATCTTGGCTACCTAACATCTGAACAAGCGCTGGCCGATTTTGCGTTTGTCCTCCGTACGCTTAATCCCCCCAGTGATACGAAACGGTCCCGACCGGTTATCGCTTTCGGTGGATCGTACGGTGGTATGCTGGCCGCCTGGATACGCATCAAGTATCCGCATCTGGTGGCCGGGGCAATAGCCGCGTCCGCCCCAATCCGACAGTTCCAGGGCGTGACACAGTGTGGCATCTTTAACCAAATTCTCACATCCGTGTATCAGGTGGCGTACAATGAAGAGTGCACACACAACATACGCCGCTCGTGGAGCACGCTGCAAAACTATTCAACCAGTGCAGATGGGTTGCGGGTGTTGAACGAAAAGTTTAAATTCTGTACCAACCTTACCAAAGCTACGGACGTAACAGAGACGTTTTTCGACTATCTTACCGACGTGTATGGCAATCTTGCGATGATCAACTATCCGTACGCATCGAGCTTCCTAGCACCGGTGCCGGCCTATCCGGTGCGGGAGTTCTGTGGCCGGCTGGATAAAAACTATACCGGTACCGAGTTGTTGGATCATTTGCAGTCCGCGCTGTCGATTTACTACAACTTCGATGGTAAGGCAACCTGTCTCAACATCAACTCGTCGTACGATGGCAGCGGGATCGGTGATAGTGGCTGGGACTTCCAAGCTTGCACAGAGATGGTAATGCCGATGTGCGCAGACGGTGTGCACGATATGTTCCCGGCACAGCCTTGGAACCTGCAGAGCTACTCAGACAAATGTTTTAAGAAGTATGGCGTTCATCCACGCCCGGCTAACGCACTCGTTAACTACGGCGGAGAGTTTCTCGAGTAAGTAGCAAACGCACTACGTATAGGGTTACTGTAAATGTATTATTTTGTAACTTAACCTTTACGCCGTACACATACTTTGGATTAATTTAACACATTCTCTTGTAGCGCCAGCATTACAAACATCGTCTTCAGCAACGGGCTACTGGATCCGTGGTCCGGAGGCGGTGTCCTACGTTCATCCAACGATAACATCAAGATCGTGCTCATTCCCGAAGGTGCCCATCATATCGATCTGCGTGCATCGAACGCAAATGATCCGGGCTCGGTAACGCGCGCCCGTGCTGTACACGTTCAAAACATACAAAAGTGGCTCGCCGAATACCGGAAGCAGCATAAGGTGTACTAGAATATATGTACATGATGACCCGGACGAATCTGCGGGAGGCTTATGTTATCGCTTCCTATTAAATTATCTTCGACCCGTAGAGTGGTGACTGTTTCACAAAATCATCCAACTTTGCCTTAAAAATGTCCGAAGTGACGGGCGTGCCGATGGTCCACAGTGGATTCCTAACGACGTACTCAACCCAAATCTGTTAATCCGTTAAAAAACAAAAATGTAGCAAGAAAACCATATCAATAAAGCAATTGTATATGAACGTTTTGTATGCAAAACTGTACTGTACCTTCGTGTAAATGTTCTGTAGAAACTCCCGTATTCCGGTCGATGTGTTATCGGTGTTGAGAACGAATTTCAGTCCGGAAGGAACCTCAAGATAGTGCAGCGCGTACTTGTTCGTTTTGTAGTAAAGGAAGCCTTCCCGTGGTTCGATGGGCGATATTTTGCTAACAAACGATTTGATTGAAAACAGCATACCGTACATAAGCTTCGCCTCCTAAAAGGGATAAATGAATATTAATACATTTCTCACTTATCAGCTCGTGCCAGCACACCAAAAGGCGTATCGATACTACCTCATCTTTTGTGATTCCTGATTGCTTCAGACGGTTCCATTCGCCGTAATACAGCAACGTCCCAAGTTTATCAAAAATGTACAAGTTATAGATCGTCATTGCGAGCGAGAAAGATTATTAAACTTATCTTCTAAAAATCAAACTTTTCCAATATACACAAGAAATGAAAAACAGTTTTCTCTTTTGCTTCTGCTTGCGGATGTAAACAACAATTTGTCGTACCATCCGCGGTTCCACTTGTCAATACAGCTCCTCAAACTCAAACTCGGACTTGTAATTAGACGTTGTGAAGAGAATGAATTTGCAATTAGATTAAATCAATTATTTTGTTATGTTGCAATACTCTTTCTACCTAGTTTAACCCTTTATCACTGGTTATAATGCTAGAAAAATACAAAAAACTATCGTACGTGTTGCTATTCCAACAGCTGTTGTACTGACATTTACAAAGGTATGTCAAACAAATGTTCAGAGCCACCCTGTGCTGGTGAGCATACTTTGACAGGTGCCCGAACAAAATAAAAACATACGCAGTCCCAGCCTAAATTCACCGGCGGAACCTACACGAGGTTCCAGATTTGTTTGCCCAAATAAAAAACGGCATAAAAATGTTAGGCAACGTTGTGAAAATGCTTGGAACTACATCCCTCTGCAGCACACAATCGGTGCTGCTACAATCGTCAAGGGTAAGTCAGCGGCAAAGGTGCAGCGACCACAACATACTGGTCAAGATTATGCAATGGATGCTCCAAAAACATACCCCATTCACTATCCCGTCATTCCAGAACACGTTCGTGCTGAAGCGTCGCTTTCCACCAAACCTGTACAAGAAAAATCAAAAGCCAGGCAAGCTACGTGGACGCCACTTTGTGTACGATTTGGTCCAGGATACGACGATTAAGAAAAAGCCAAACCTAGAGGTTGTGCTTACCGCGTTTGTCGAAGGCATCGGTTCGAAGGGCGATGTTGTTTCGCTGAAGCCAAACATCGCGTACAACAAGCTTCTGTTGCCGGGATTGGCTGTCTACAAAACGCCCGAAAGCGTTGCCAAATATGCGACCGAGAAGGATGAGAAGGAAACGGAAGTGCACAGTTCTGCATATGCACAGAGGGTAAATATGAGCCGTGCTTTTTGTTTCGATAAAGTGCTAAAACATGATTAACATTCTCATCCATAGACGATAAACAAGCTGGAAAGCCTCATACTGGCCGTGGTAATGAACAAAGACCATGCTTGGACCATCGAACCATGGCACATCAAAACATCGCTCCGAAAAGCCGGATATTATGTGCCGGAAAGTGCAATTACCCTGCCAGAAACTCCCATCACCGGTCCGGATCTATTGAAGCAAAACAAAGAGTTTTACTGTACGGTCACAATTAATAATTTGGAGAAGGCTCGGGTACGGTGCCGGATCCATCATTGGAGCACCGAACCGAGTGAAAGATTGCCGTACGTGTTTGAGCATTGGAAGGTGGATGCGGAGCCACTGTTCGGAGACGATGTATCCAACAAAACGAAGTCAAACGAACCACGGCAAAACAAAGATTAATATGAGTAAGTTCGTGGTGTTACAATGGTAGAAAATAGAAACAAAAGTTAAACGATCGAGATTGGGTGTCTTAAGATAACTGCATCCGTCGATTATTACAGAAGTTACAGGATCTTAGGCGATTTGGCCAAACAAATAGAAGCTATATTTCTACATAATTCTGGGCTATCGCTTGATGAAGAAGTTGTTTAAGACGGTTAGACATTGGTTGACCACAGATCATATCCAATTTACGATTCATTTTACGGAACCATCTGAGATTTAACTGTGGTATCTTCTATTATTGGAGAACGGTTTAAAGATTAACGAGCCGCCACAACGGCAAAGCCTCATTCATTACTGCAGTCAGCAGTCAAAACAGTCTTCGTAAATTTGTTATTCGAACAAAATAGTTTGAATTTTTATATCATATATTTCCTTGAGAAGAATGATTAGTAATCGTTGCCGATTATACCATTAAACTTATAGTATTCGACGCAGCTTTAAGCGTGAAACATAAACAAACAAAAGGTTTTTAACCTAACGGAATGAGAATAGCAGAATGATTGGCTTACAATCGTTCACATGGTTCATTCGTCATCAGAATCAAAATCCATTTGACGTGCCTTCTGGGTGGCCGTTTTCCTAGACGATGTTCGCGTGGCAACACTAGCAATACTGTTGTTTGCAGGCTGCTGACTAAACATGGAACTAATGGAGCTCTGCGTTTTGCCTCGAGTAGTACTGGCAGCCGTTTTACTCGCAGCACCACGTCCTGTAGCTCCTCCACGCGATCCTCGTCCGCCCCGAGCACCACGTGCCGGTTTGCTAACAGGTTCTGCTCTTACCGACACTCCTCCATCATTCCCGGCCGACGTACCATCGTCATCAAGATCGCGAAAGCGCTGCAACGGATCGGTCGCATCCTGCCGGTTGGAACGCGCATCCAACATGCTCAACACCTTATCATGTATATCCGGATCGGCCGCATGAAAACCAGCCAAAGCCTCACAAATCCCCTCCTCGCTCGTGTTGTCCTGTGACTGAGAGCGCAGAAAGCTGAGCGCTTTATCTTCGTAAAACTTTATAATCTTCTCCGGCGCATCGTCATCCTCGTAATCGACCATCCGCCGGCACAGTTCGGTCATGCTACGAGGGCTCAACACCTCTAGCTGGTTCATTACGTCCGCCTCACGGAAGTAACGATCAACGATCTCTTCCGCACGCTGGGCGCGCTGTTCGCGTTGGTTCCGGTACGCTTCCTGCAGTGCGGCCTTATCAAGCGCATTACCCATTTCGTCCTTTACCTTCACTTTTGGCTTTTTCTTGAAAATAACCAAATCCTGTGGGTTGGCAACGCGCCCATGATAACGAAACCCGAACCGAATTGCATTGAACTGTTGCTCGACTTCTGTCAGCCCCAGCCGGAGTCGTATGAGCGGTAGCTTCGGTTGCCTTGCGTACCCCGTAAGCTTAGTCTTGGCCCGCTCGATCATCGCTTCGATACGTTCGGTGGCAAAGTCTTGCACCCGTTGCTGTACATCACCCTCGTCCAACGCTAGCTCCTCCTGTACCGTGGCCAAATCAACCGACTCAAACACGAACGGACGTACCGATTTCAGCGGTATCGGATCCATCCGAAACAAACCCTTGTGGATGCTTAGCAGCCCGCAACACTTTTGTATCGCTTCACCCTCGGACAGCGATGTTGCTACCGTCGATCCCGGCTGACTGACGTAAAACTTTTTCGCCGAATTTTCCTCCGGTTCGATACGACAGTCATGCTCATGGCCCCATATAATCAAATCCAGAAACTGGGGCAACGAACTTTCCGGCAGATAGTTCTTCGGTCCGCGTTCTGCCCGATTCTGGTGCAGTACCATTATGCTGAAAAAGCCCGGCTCGTCCGGTTTCTCGATAAACACTTTCGCATCATCCAACAGCCGGCAAAGTCTTGCATCGCTCATGTAGCTGAGCCCGTACAGTGCCAGCTTCGTTTCGCCCTTGCGCAACAATATTGGCCGGATGTCTATCTTGCTCAGATCGGTCCATTTGCCAAAGTAGTTCACGTAGCCATTCGTGCTCAGCAGATTCATCGAGCTAACCCGTCCAGCACCGCCCGAATCGTCATGGTTACCATGGATGGAAAACACCGGTATAGCGATGTTCATATTCGGATCCTCATAGTTTACCGTGTGGCTCAACGATTCAAGGAAATTATCGTTTTGATCGCTGAGAAATTCCAACCTAATCGGTTTGTCCCCGAGCGTGTACGTCTTCAGCAATCGAAAGCACCGGTCCAGCGTGTTTGTGGAGGGATTGGCAACGTGAAATAAATCACCGCCGAGCAATAGTGCGTCCACCTCATTTTCAAGCGCGTGCTGCAACACCTCTTCGAACGCAATAAAACTATCGTCGCCTGGAAAAGAAGCCATTAAAGAGATGTCGTTTACAAGGATATTCATGTACGGTCCGGCGAATACACGGCCGTGCACTCCTTACCTCGGATTGGATCTTTCTCATTGTATCCCAAGTGTATATCGCTGGCCACCAATATTTTTATCGTGTCATCCGGATTGATATCTCCCGTTTGTGAAGCAGATTCGGACATTTTGGAGCACCAATATCTACGAGTGCAATTTTTTTAAACACACAATTGTTTTGATGCAGTGGCTGGTCCCAGATGTGCCAATTGTTTTCGCGCGGCTTTATCGGTTGTCATTTCGGCAGACACGATTTCTGAAGCCTTGGTCAAGTTTAGGATTATGTCAAGGTGAATAACAAAAAATTAATCGAGGTTTACCCTAGATTTTCAGATATGTTGGCCATCCTTTTCGAAGCGCTGAAACAGATCGGTAATGATAGAAAGAGAGGCAGAGAGAGCATGCCAAAAAGAAGGACGAACCAAATGGACTAGTGAGAGTTTTGAAAAAAAGAATTTCTTGCTTTAACATATGATCGCAACAGAAGAAAAGATATGTAATATACAAGCGTGGCTAATGTGCATAGCTGTTCAATAAAAAAATTATAAACTCAGTGTGCAACTATTGAAATGTCATCAAACCCAAAAATTGACCATAACCAACTGTCATCGTGCAAACAGGCACGTGTAAACGCACCTTATGCCCGTATCGCTCCGAACGAACCGGCTTGCGAAAGCATCAGCAACAACACCGGTCCCTCGTTCATCCGCAAAGCAACCAGCGGCTAGAAGTAAGTGCTGGGCCGTCGCAACCAAGTCTGTGCCGTGGTGAACCATCCATACTACATGTGAGCGATGCAGCTAATCTGCAATAGTGAAATTTGGCACCCGGGAAGAGCATACTAAGTACTAGTTCGGTACAAAACCCCAGTTCACATACCTGCCCACACACACACAACCGGCGATCATCTGCTGTGCTCGTTAGGTTTCGTTCGATGAAGTGTTGTTATTTTGGTGAAGGTGTTAGCATTTAGAAGAGGTCTGTTGCTGTAACGTACCCCCCAGAATGAGTCACTCGAGGAATTACAACTACTACGAGGTAAGGAAGCCTGCTAATGAATCCGTTAAGCTGTGGGTGCGTGTTTTTGACTAATTCCGGCATTTCGGTATCCCATCCTAATTGCAGCCGTCTAGGTCCCGGAGCAGGGAGCGTAGCTACCGGCGAGAATACCGCGACGATTCGGAACGGTACAATCTATCGGAATCGAGCCGTACCGCAGCAGATTACAGTGCCTCCAGCTATCGAAGAAGTTCCCACCATCGTAGCTCACACTCCACCAGCGCACACTACCATGATGCACCGGCATCCTCGTCGTCCATGGGAACGCACGATTGCTCGTCCCACAGTTCGTCCGGCAAGCTCGTGCTGGCCGTTTTTAATTTGAGCGTGTACACAAAGGAAGCGGAGCTGTACGATACATTTTCCAAGTTTGGCCCACTCCGCAAGACGACCGTTGTGTTGGATGCAAAGGTACGTTGAGAAGCAAAAAGTGCCCGTGATATTCGCCGCATGAAATCAACAACGGAGATCGTGTAGAGAATTCGGCCCCGTTGCGTTTGCTCTAATCGTGCGGTAGAGAAAACAGCCCACATTGGAAAGTTATTAGGATGGAATGCACTTTCAGTATATCATTCCCATTAAAGGCCTTTCCGAACAGTTTCGATTCGATTTCGTCTCAGAAAAACAAGCATTTTACTATCCCTTGTTCATTTCCAGACTGGCCGCTCGCGAGGATTTGGGTTCGTGTACTTTGAAAGTGCGGAAGACGCTAAGGTAGCCCACGATCAAGCGAACGGCATCGAAATAGGTGATCGGCGGATACGTGTGGATTTTTCCGCCACCAACAAACCGCACGATCCGACACCGGGCGTTTACTACGGGAAGGTGTCCCATCCGAAGGGTGGTGGGTATGGTGGTCATTCGTCGCACGGCATGTCTAGCTCCCACGGTTATCATCACTGTAGGGCGTGCGAAGTGGAAGCGCGGGAACGCGAACGATGGGAACGGGACACGAGATCGAGGTAAGAACGTGTTGAGCCCCTGTTTTTTTTTTATACTTCCGTCTGTTTTTCGTGAGAAATTATCCTAAACGAGAATGTCCGCTTAACGTGCTTGTTTTTTTTTGTTGTTGTTGCAGAGATCACCACTACTACTACGATAGCTATTCCGGTCATGATCGTAGCCGTAGCAACCGTTCCACGATGGGCCGGTCTGGTAGGAGCGATTATTATCGTGGCGGAACCAGCATTCGCTGACAGTGGCAACCCTCCAACCATGCACCGATTGCTGTTGGTTGATTAATAGGGAACCAGGGAACCAGGGAACAGAAAGCGAAAGGCGGAGAGATGGAGAGCACCATATAGTGAAAGAATGCAGTAGCGTGCAAACTGCTGCCGTTTCTCGTTTTTTCTTTGCAGTTTGTTGCACGTTTGCGAGAGCACAATAGAGCGCGAGCGCGGAACACTAAAGTAAGGATGTTAAGATAGCCAAAAAACCGGATTTCTGCGATATGATATTATGGGATGCTGCGCATGGAAATGGGACGGCTAAAGGATTGGCACACCAGTAACGATGGGTTCCGGTGTATGCGCGCAATGTCTCCCTTTTGTGATTAGAGCCAGCCTACTCCCTCCTGCTTGTCCCATATTGCATTGCAATCGGACCGTCTTGTTTATCATGAAGAACAGGTTTCAATCGTTTCAGTGCCCCCCGTCTATGCAACCGAGCGAAGAAAATATCCTTATAGCGAAATGTGCGTGTGAGTATGTGCGTGTGAATGTATGCGCGAGCGTTAGGAAGAGTCGAATGGGGTCGGTTGGTTGGTTGGTTTTTTTTAATGCGTGTCCTGTTCAGCACGGATTCCGGTCTCAATGACCGGCCGATAGGGAGTGGAAACTGGATTTCTCTCGCGACCGATGACGAATTGTAGTATTGTTGGCCATGTTCTTCTTCGGTGCTTTCCCTGTTCTTTCACCCCTTCCCCGCTGATTATCTCGCATACGAGCGGCCAGAAGCTAAGAAAAGTAGATTGTAATAAGTTATCACACACCCGCATCTATTCCTTACACTCTTCCAGTGAGGTTGTTTTTAAAATGGTGGTTGCGTTTTAAATTTGTTAATGTTTCGTTATCTTTGTTTGCATTGGCGCCGTGTTATATGATTATAAACGAAAGGATTAATGTAAAGAGAGAAAGAGAAGAAAAAACGCACACACACACACACAATCAAAGATGACAAACTAAATACGCCTCTAGATGAGAATAAATTAATTTCAATAAAAAGACTTTAATAAGAAAGGTATATCGGCTGAGTTTACACGTGCGTATTTTCCGAACCGGAAAAGCTGACCTTGGAGGAAAAACTAGTCAAACCGTCGCACACTGGACCCCTCTGGACTAGTTTAGAACACTTCCCCTTGAGTTAACTTTTACGTTTCTATTTCACCCCTTTTCCCCCCCGACTGATCCGATGGTAGAGCATTAGAAGATGCGTCCGGTTTTCTACGGCTATGCAAATTATAGGCGCTCCGTTTTGCGAAAATCTAAGACGGCAGCAGCCCAGATCGAGATGAAACCGGAAAATCCAGTTAATCCCGAGCATCAGACAACACACCGCAACGACTAGGGGAGGATTGCATTTGTTCGTCGCCTTTTATTTTAAACGTCTTCAATGTAACATCTTTTCTTTTTACAATCTAGCTGACTGAATTTAACGGTTGACCAAAGCTTTTCGAACGAAACGGAGCTACATACCGCCCAAACGCTCTATCTAACGCTCAAAATGTACAACCAACCTATAACGCTAAAAAACAAAACCTAACAAAAAACTGACCTAGTGTGGCTTTGGTTTGTGGCCGTCGACGTAGAAATTTCGTGTAGCTTGCGGCAGCTGTAACCGCATCCCCTCGAGCTCCTTTTGCAACACAATCTGGCACCCAAGGCGGGAGTTTTCACGCAAAAACGGTGCCATATCGAGCAGATCGTCCTCCTTCTCTTCCGGTTCGGTAAGCCGATCGAGAAATTCGTCCTGCACGTACACGTGACAGGTGGTACAGGCTAGGGAAGCTTCGCAAGCACCTTCCATCTCGACACCGTACCGATGGGCAAGGTACAGCACGTTGTCGCCAACCTTCCCCCGTACCGTTGTCTCTTTGCCATCCTTATCGATGTACGTTATGTTCACACTGGAAAGAGGCAATAGTTAACACAAACAGGTAAGTACGTGAAGTGCTGCTGCTCATATCGACGGGGGCGTACACTTCGTCTTCACTTTTTGGATCCTGCCATTCGTATTCGCCGTGCAAAAGTTCTGCAGAAAGAGTGGTAGAGGTGAAAAATAAAGTAAAACCATTTCCATTATGTTTACGGGGTTTTATCAGTTCGCCTACCTTCAGCTCAACTGATAGTGATTTCATAATACTCACGCACTGTTGTGTGTATATTTCGCGGTACAATTAGCCCGTACCACCGGCTGTACATTCCCCGTGCCAAATAAAGGAGAGAGGTTGTGATGGACATTTTTGTACTATGCTTTGGTTAAATTATTTTCTTTCTACACAGTTTACAGGGAAAACTGAACCGGAATGTATTTGATACCGGTTTTTTTTTTTGTGTGTGTATGGAAATTGTTCCGAGGGAAATGTAAGCCCAATCAAAACAAACCCTTTCCGTCAAAACAATGTGCGATCCGAATATGTCAGCGAGTATTTCGAAAGTTTCTATTTCGAATAACTTTATACGATCCTTTTCTGTTTGTTTCACGTTGTTTAAAAGTGTTTGCCTTATCAATTAGCTTATCGTTTATATCTAGCATATGCTACCGAGCTTATGCTCTAACACAAATCAAATTTTCCATTTAGTTTCACAACCGTTTTTTTGAGCACCCGTTTCGTCAAGCTAATGTTCGAAACTGAACGAATGTTTACTTTTCTCCCTCTCATTTGACAGCGCTTTTCTTCTCACAGCCACACCCGTACCGTATCGCGTAAATTCCACATTTTCAGCGACCGTGACGTCACGGTTGCCGTTCGTAGCGACTAGCGTGAGCAGGACCTCGACACCCATCGAGCGTAACCACGCAGTGGGTTCGTACTGGGAGTTTCTGCTCCCTTTTCTTCCATCATGTTTATTATTTCTCTGGAAATCGTCAAGGCAGGAAGCACGGAGTCTGGCGGAAGCCATTCGTTCGCTCGAAATTTTCACTCGCTTTTCCGACTAAACCGAACCGGGGAATCTGTGGCTAGCGTAGCAGCAAAACAATACGATATCCCAGCACGTTGAAAGCATCGCCGATTATCGCTGGATAGTGGCCGCAGCAACACAAGCAGCACTGTGCGTGAAAATTACTACCTCTCAAGCATCTCCATACTGCCCCCCCTCTGTCTCTCATTCTTTGCATCAAGCCAACAATAATAATCCACTTTGCCAAAGATCGATCGACCCCCTGCCCAATCGCGTCAGGTAGAATCGCGCCTCCGGCACCATTTGTCGCGTGTTTTCCTTTCCAAGCTGTAAGTGTGCGTGTGTATGTGTGTGTGTGCGTGTGTCCTTTGTGCTTGTGTGTACAAACGTGTTCAGTGACAATTAATAGCATCCCTCAAAGCAATAAGTAGTAGAGCCGCTTCTTCGGGGAAGAAAATCTTGCAAGTGATTTTTCTTTCTCCCCGTGCAGCGAAAAAAGGTTGGGATAGTTTTTTTTCCCCCATTGCGCAGTGCTTTCGTTCATTCTCACGGCTCACCGTGTCTGCTCACTTGGCTGGCGGAGCGTACTGTCATATCAACGGTCCCTCTTCCTGTGCGAACGCGACACACAAAGCAGTCGTGCGTGTGTGCCGAAAAACACCCGAAAAATCGAGCAAGTGCGTGAAGGCAATCTCCCCGATCACACCTACACGTCGCGAAGGCGCAAGGATATCGCTAAAGGACGCTTGAATGTTTGACACGATGATGCAGCAAGCCGTATCGATTAAAGCAGAACCGGACTGGAGTGACCTTCTGGTACCGGAACCGGATAATCGCGCGCAATACGCACTCGAGAACGTTATTCGCCAGCAGCAGCAACAGCAGCTTTTGCAACAACAGCAGCAACAGCAACAACAACAGCAACAGCAGCAACAGCAACAACAACAACAACAACAGCATCATCAGCAACAGCAGCAGCAACAACAGCAGCAACAGCAATATCATTTGCGCAACGGGGGCGGTGGAAGCCTGGCGCAAAATGCGAACAATCCGGCCGCAATCGTAAACGGTGCAGCGGCCGGATCCAGTGCGAGCCAGCAGTCGGGAGGTGCGGCCAGCGAAGACAACGAACCGCTGGACATCATCGAAGCGATCGGTGATTCGGACGACAACGATTTTGCTGAAGCGGAATCGCTGACTCTGCAGCAATACAAGGTAAGCAGAGGAAGGATTCTTTTACAGAAAATAAAAAAAAAGAAATTCTCCCACCCAAGAAGGAATCGTAATGTCGTAGTCGTAGTTTCGTAAATGTTGTATTCGTTTTAGGGGTTTCTTTCCCGTACCGTTCAACCTACTGCATCGTTGTTTTATTTTGCGATCATACGCAGCGCTGTTTGTTTGGCAAAGGCTGTGTCAATAAGGGACGATGCGGGTGTGTGTGTGTGTGTGGCCCGGCTAAACCAATAGTCTGGTCCATGCCGCTGTGCCCAAAGGGATGCAGAAGCGTACAACTTTTCAATGTTGCTGCGCTTTCTGCGATCGTCGTTTATTTGTTTAAACAACTGTGCTCGACGTTTGCAGCCTTCGTGCTGCAGCAACCATCTGCTCTTGGGCGGTGATGATCCTCACTGCCGTGAGGGCAGTAAAACTAGCAACGATCGATGAACAATCGTACCCCATATTTGCAATTAATATCACATGACGAAATGGCGTTATTTAGAGAACAATTCGCCATCAACAACGTGATCGTGATGTGCTTTCGATTTAACGATTTTAGTACACGCCATAAAACGTGTACATGGTTTGTGGTAGCGGGGCATTATGATCGTAATTTTCTATTTGCAGATCTCTTTTCCCGTGTGTCCCGACACCAATATTTGCCGAGATCGTACATGGTACGCTAACGCTTACGAACGCTGCACGTACTGCAATTCCTTCGGCAAACCGCTTGCCGGATTTGTGCAGGAGCGTACAATTTGTATACAGTGCGAATGCATGTGCTCCTCTAACCGGCACATCCCTTGGCCACATAGCTTGTTTCACAGCAAATTATTATTATTGAGCAGGGTTTGATTGTTTGCGTTTTCCGTTTTGCGTTCGCGTAAACACGGGTGTGCAATAATGCATATCATTGCGCCGTCCGTTCTTCTGTGTTATGCAAACAATCGACAAGAATGTCCTTGGATATGTGTGGTTGTCACGCACAGGTCGGCGTTGTGGAAACCGGCCGGCATATTTGTTAAAGTTTGCAGTACTACTGTGACTGTGTAAAGAATCCAAAAGCGAAGTTCTATACCAAAATCGAAGATTTTTTATAAAAATGACACAAGCTTAGAGTCACTTTGAGATTCCTACCTAAGAAATCCATCTAATTCTGATACGGATCGATCGATTTTCCCTTCCCTATCGCACGTCACAGGGGGATCAAAAGCATAGAAATCGGCACCCCACCCCATCAGCATATCTTGGGCGATATCGGACGCTTCTGTTACGCTACAAGGTGGCAGTGCATCGCAGCCGTATTCCGACAGCCAAGGGAGCGAATAAACGTTTCCCCACAACTCACCAACCAACCTCACCCCCCGTCAATCTGATGCCGCTGCACTTTGACGGCACTTTCGCAAAGTTGGTGGTGATAAAAGCATTAAAATCCGGACGATTCTGCGTTCCGATGTCTTCGAAGGTGCGAAGCCAATTCCCCATGCCACCGTACCGCCGACATCTCACTCTCTCGTGGCGTTCACGTGCTACTGACGCGCTCCGTCTTTTTATGGTTCTCAACAGCAGTGTCCTCGGCTCCCATTTTTGGCGTCGTCAGGACATGGGTCGGGAGAGAGAGGTATGCGCAAGAGCTTTTGCAGTCGGTTCCCTTTATCGTATCGCCCCCTCATGGCGGTGTAAAAGTTGCGAAAGAGAAATATAAACCCGACCGGAGGGTTGGAAATCCCCTCCTGGCACACGTACCCGATGGGACCATTTTCTTGGGGGCGGATGGGTGAAGGTGGTAGAAGCGGGGATAAAACTCGTAAAACTTTATAACATCCCATGAATTAAACTTTATTTTACGCTGTATTTTTTTTATTATTTCTTCAGTTCTCTTTTACGACACTTTATCGTTTTAGCTGTGTGCGCGCGTGTTCAGGGTGCCGAATAGTGCTGTCTCACTCCCGTTCGCTCCTGTTCGATGTTTTGTCTTGCTTTTCTTGTTATATTTCTTAATGTAGTGTTTCAATCTACTGCTTCAACATTTTACCACAATTTTCGGTGCTCCATTGCTGTCTTTCTTTCTGTATTTTTTCGTTTTTCTTTTCCACTGTCATGCGACTTCATTCAGTTCGACAGAGTCAGTTTGTTATTATTATTTCTAGTTTTTATTATTTAAACATTTCCCCAGCTTTCCACCGAGATATAGTGTTCCATCCTTTTCTACCCTTTTGATTGTTCCTATCTTTTACCATCTCGTTTTTTCTTCAGATAGCGATCTTCTCTGATGGTTATTAATGCTGGTGTTTTCCTTTTTTCCCCGTTTTTCTATATTTTCCTATTTTATGTTTATTTTACACCCTGCAGTATGAGTTTTATCTTCTGGTACCGGCGTCGTCGTTTGGTGTGTGAGTGGTTTCTATTTTGAAATCATTATTTTTAGGAACGCTCATTAAGCGGCCAGTCATTGCGGGAGTTAAATTTTTATCAACAGATCTAAAGAATCTAAAGTTTTATAAGAAGGAAACATGTGAAAACTCGCCCATAATTATTGAAGGCAAGGAAACTGAGATCGTTTTCGTATTAAAAACAGCATATTATTGTACTCATTTATTTTTAATTTCAATTATCTTTTTCCTGATCGATTTTTGTGTTTATGGCGTACAATATATAACCGTTTCTTATTTTCTCATTATCTTCATTTTAATCATACTCAACGTATTCGCTTCGAAAATTGATAATTTATTTTTTCACATTATCTCTATCAACCACGGCATGTCCTTTTCTCGACGTATCTTAACGAACCATTTAAAACTGACAGGCGCCAGCTGTCTGCCCACACACACACATCCAGCCATGGCTTATAGCACCGTTCCGAATGGTAATGATCGCTATTAGTGTGTGTTGTTTATACTGTTTCCTTATTCCTTGTTTAATTTTAAATTGTGCAGAATAATTACACACCGCCATTACAATCCCCCCTGCCCTCGGTGTCGTCGCTTCGTTTCGCTCTGGAAGCCATCAAACACAGGGTGATGCACGGAATGGGTCTCATTTCCTTATTTCGTATCGAATTTTATATTTATTTTCTTGCTACACAGTTTCCTTTTATTCCCTTCCGGTTTATGATCTATAACAATCCATCGTTTATCGTGTTGCAGATACATGCTCTGTGTATGGGTGTGCGCACCCATAGCGCCCTACACACACTCGCTCTCTCTCTCTCTCTTGATCATACCGTGCGATAAATCCGCTGGTGATGATGGTGCGCTAGCGCAGCATCTGTCTCTGTCGCTTTATGTTCAGGTTTTATTTTATTTAGTTTACTCATTTAACAGCCGTTCCCCTGCTCGTTGTTGTTGTTAGCACTCGCCGTTGTTTTTCCCTGCCTTTCTTTCCTTGGCACACAATGTGCTCCTTTAATCGTCTTTTTCCATTGCTATTTTCGGTTGTTTTCTGTTTTCATTTATTTTTATTGTTATTGTTATGGAAGACGAATCCCCCATCCGTTCCTGCTGCTTACGCTTCTATACAGAGTCTGAAATTATTTTATCTCACTTTCCTGCCAATTATTTTTAGGAACGCTCATTAAGCGGCCAGTCATTGCGGGAGTTAAATTTTTATCAACAGATCTAAAGAATCTAAAGTTTTATAAGAAGGAAACATGTGAAAACTCGCCCATAATTATTGAAGGCAAGGAAACTGAGAGCGTTTTCGTATTAAAAACAGCATATTATTGTACTCATTTATTTTTAATTTCAATTATCTTTTTCCTGATCGATTTTTGTGTTTATGGCGTACAATATATAACCGTTTCTTATTTTCTCATTATCTTCATTTTAATCATACTCAACGTATTCGCTTCGAAAATTGATAATTTATTTTTTCACATTATCTCTATCAACCACGGCATGTCCTTTTCTCGACGTATCTTAACGAACCATTTAAAACTGACAGGCGCCAGCTGTCTGTCCGTGCACACACACACATCCATCCATAGATACTATTGTACAGTGGCTTTGACTATGGCTTTGGGTGTGTTGGTGAATTTTATGATCATATTAAAAGTTCTTTTTCCTTTTCTGTTTTTGTTTTTGCTGTTATAATAATAAAGTTTTTTTTTGTCGCTCAATTATTTTCTTGCTTGTTTCCACGTTCGGTTTTACGTTGCCTTCGTTGAGAAACGGCACCGAACTTCGTTCTTTCGTTGCGAAGTCATTCATCCCCACCAGACGTTAGATAAAATTTTAAATTCTCAATTTTTATGGCAATTTTCTGCTGTTAATTGCATCGATCCCAGGCCCCGTGAACATCACGTCCAGCGCGCGGTAATGACCCGGCGGAGGGCTATATTGAGGCGATTTTTAATTTTCGAAGAATTCTCTCATTTATTCCATAATCATCTCCTCTTTGTGGCTTATCCTATTAAAAAATACAATGTTTCTTCGGTCGTCTTTCCTAATGAGGAAATAAAATTTCTTCAATCATCTGGTTTGGGTTGGATACTTTTTAACAGCTTTAATATCTTTCTCAGCCCTGAAGCTTTTTTGTTGATGTTTGTTTCGAACACACTTTATTTCCATGAGCATATTTATTTTAAAAATTCTAGTTAGTTTTCTGTTTCTCTCATTTCCGTTTTTCGCTTTCCGTTCTTCTTAACACAATCTCTAAAGTAAACTTTACCGAACACATGCGCGTTTGGTGCGTTTGCGATGCACATGTTTTTGAATTATTGTTATTATATATTTTCCTTCCTTTCCCCATTTCGGTATTCGGTTTCTGTTGTATGCTTTATCTGTTTTGTTATTCTTCCCCACTTTCACGTTGTTTCTTTTTTTTCTGCTTTGTTTGCTTGCTGCGCCCTTTTCCTTTGCCCGCTTTGCTTAGTTTGGGTTGTCGTTTTTCGGTTTTCCAGTATTTTATATCTCGCTTCATGTTTTTACTTGTCTGTTGCTGTGTGTCTGTTCTATACAGACATACTGTGTTTGCTCATTTAAGCCCGTATACACCAGTATATTATTACATTTTCTTTTCCGTTCGTCGTTAAAAGCCATTACGGGGCACAATTTCATCAAATGCACACCCTGTGCACTAAAATGTGGGATTTTAATTTGAGATTTATTGTTAGAAACTTTGTTTTCGCTTGCTCTCTGTCTCTCTCTCTCTCTCTTTTGCTGCAGCGTTCCACATTTATCGCATTGTATCACGCAGTCCTAATTATCATTCTTTGTATAAAGGTATAAAAGCCATAGATTTAGGTTGAGCTTCTAAATATGAATTTATTGTTAGGCGGCCTCCGTTTTGCTTTTTTCTTTACAGCCAAGGCTGTTGTAATTTATTTCTCTTTCTTCTGGCATTTGCTTTTGCTTAATCTTATTTCTTTTAAATCCTAAATGAATTCAAACCACAAGGCAAGGTTTTCACTTGGGCCTGGTGGTGCTATTTATAAAAGCTACGAAGTGAAGTTAAGTCTTATTTTATTGCTTGTGCGCTTGGAATGTTGGCGTTTGAATATTGTTATTTCTTCGCTGTTCTTCTGTTTCGTCTTTGGCAGCTTTCTTGATGATTTTCCACGAGCTCGGTCGACTTTACCGCAAAAGAAGCACAAATTATGTACAAACCGAATAGGATTAGATTGCCGGGTGTTATAATTTCGTTTGACCTTCTTCGTCGAAGGTGTGTAGTAGACGAGTTATAAGCTATAATTTTTCTGCTGCTTCCAAAAATTGTTCCTTTTGTGCAACCGAACACACAGAGCCTTGCCCGGGTGTGTAAGGTGAGAATCAAATATTAAATTCATAAAATTGGGTACCCATTTAACGGCCGCATCCGTACATAACCAACACGCACACACACACTGCACAGGCGCAGGCTGGGTACGACGGCGGACTATTCGACGAGACGAGATCGCGCTCCACGCAGGCGTCCATAATATTTAACCTAGTTTTATAACTATGCAATCAAACCATCGCAATCAAGAAGCTGATCTCGGAAAAGGGTTCAAGGAGCCTCCCTGTACCGTTGTGTGTGTGTGTGGTAGCTGTATGTGTGTTCCGAGGGCCACAGACAATTGCCCACCGCAGCGCACCACCAGCAGTCGTCGATGGTTGATAATGTGTGAGTGAGTGGTAATAATTCTGTGCCGTGCTTTTAATTAAAACTCCTACGTTTTACAGCACTGCCTTTACGTGTTTTCCATAAAACCTTTAGCGACTAGTACGAATTTTTCATTTCTCTTATCTTTCGGTGTGACGTGCGTGCGTGTGTGTGTTGTTATGTTTACCAGAAGGGCCATTAACATCAATGGCAGGCAATAGCAACATTATTCCAATAAGCATAGGGTGGTGCTGTAGAAAAATGTTTAATTAAGTTTTTAACAATTATAACTATTCGCAAAACTTTGCTTAAACATGGACTTGAAACAATGTAAAAAGTGTATTTTTTTCTACTAACAATTTTACATGTTTCATCTCTGATTCTTGTTGTTGCCTACTTTTGGTGCATTGAAATTTCTTAAATGATCTTCACTCATTCGCTCAAAGCCTTTTTACAATACTTGACCACTTAACGAAGCTTAGACTATATAAGTCCAAGTAATCTTTATAGTCTTTAAATTCTTATACGCTTCTGACATCAGGAGTTTGTCCAAAGCTGACGAACCGTTCTTAGTTATTGCGTTCTAAAGTTCAGAAGGATTTTTAATCACCAAGGAAAATGGAGGGAGGACTCGCTATAATGACGATTTCTAAGAGCTGTACGGAGATCTCGTTAGCGAATTAGACTTGCCTATCTCCGGTCATGTCATGAGAATGGCACAGGACGACCCAACATTTTTGTTTGTCTTCCACATACTTCTTCTTCCTTGGCACTACAACCTCGTGAGGTCTATGCCTGCCAGCTATTGCTAGCTTTCTGTGACTAAGTTTTACCCGTAGCTGGATAGTCAGTCCTGCGACATACAGAAAGGCCAAAAAGGCCGGGATATTGGTTTGAGTAGACGCCGTTAGATCTTGAGCGGCATCGAGAACCTTTGCAGCTTTGAATTGCATAGTACACCCTGTATTAATTCTCTATTTTAATCGTAATTATGTGCAGAAATTTTCAAACTTATCATTTCGAATTCAAATTCGGCCCAAGTCACCCTGTACTCGCCATCGCCGTGCTGCTCAAGTACCGGTTGGTTTTGTGTTCGTTAGTAAAAGCTATTTGCCAGTCGTCGTATAAACCCTTTTGCATAAAACATTTCATATTACACATAAATTTATATTTCTCTCATTTATTCATACCCCGCTTCCACCGGAGCCCAGTATCTACCCTACCCTACCATACCCAGCATATCGTCTCCTGGTGCTATCGCAATTTTACTGATTTTATCATTTATTCCCCCCCCTGATTGTCCCAACTCGCTATCTCTATTTGTGAAATTTTCCTTCCCCACTGTCTCTCTCTCGCTCTCTGTGTTTGTTTTCCACAGCTCTTGCTCACACGTTTGTGAATGCTATCCTTTTCGTTCGATTATTCGCTCTCAACTACATCTACAACTCTCCACCAAAAACATTTCATCTCTTGAATGTCTCTCCTGTTATCTCCCTGGCGAGTCCTTCTCTCTTTCTCTCGCAACTTCCTAACACATGTTATCTCCGGGGGTATCCGAAGAATTCCACACCACACCTCCCAATCTTCCCACCATCACCCCAATAGTGTTGAAGTTCGGTTTCGGAGTTTTCTCGGTTCGGAAATTAAACAAAATTAAGCTCTTATCTTCTCTGTGGCGGGGCATGGCTTTGGCACAGTGTTACTGCCATTGTACATGGTGATTACTTTTCCCCCACTTCCACTCCTCCCAAGAAAGGGGCTAGGGTAAGACGGGGTGATGGGTCTTCTATCTCTTTCTAATTCTTTCATTTGTTACCTTATCCGACGTTAAGCTTAAAGTTTCTCTATTGGTTTTAGTGCCATCTAGAATGTTTCCCATTAGAATGGATCCTTGAATATTCCTCCGGACGAGATGGGACGCTCCCTCTCACCACGTGTACCACCTTGCGCCTCCATCCCAGAATAACTCGGGCCTTAGGATCTATTTTGAAAATGTTACTTCATTTCTCGCTTTGATTACTAGTATTGATTTTACATTAAGCCAGTAAGTGTTATTTCGGTCGGCCACACCATCTCCCGTTGCTGCTTGTTATCGGTTCAGGTTTGCCCATCATGGTGCGGTACTTTGTTTAACTATTGTCGGTTTATATACCGCACACAGGGAAGCAAGTGATTGCAGGGGTGGGAGCGAGAAAAGAGAAGCGGAATTGTAACTATCTATATTTATTACAGCAAATAATGAGCGTTATTCCCATTTAATGCGCGCCCTACCGGCCATTCTGCGTTTCATCCTGCCGCCGCCACTGAACATTGCTTTCAGCGCTATAATAAGTTCGTTATACATTTCCACACGGCCTCCCCTCATGTCAACGTGCCACAAATACTAACTAGTTTCGGCGCGCAATTCAACGATCTGCCTCTCCAAAAAAAACCGTATGTGAACGTTACCACGTGCTCGGCTTGGTATGCCATCTAGCGGTGGATAGTGTAACTTTCGCCCCGGATTGGAAGCGATTGGCGGACACGGTTCGATTTGCTTTTGCTGCGAAGTGATTGTCCGTCCTTCTCCACACCAAATGGATATTGAATGTCAACAGAGCGCACAAGTGGACAGTGAGAATGAGTTTGTTTTCATCGTAAGATAAACAAACGCCGCATCCTTCTCTATCGCGGTGGCTCCAGCTAGCCGAAAGTCCTTCGGTATCACAACAAAACATCATCTTCTATCGAAAGGTTTTAAGGTTCTCAAGTATATCAAGTGTATTGCAGAAAATATGTATTTATAATTTTTCCCTGTCGTTAAGAAACGGTCTCTCCTGCTCTCGCGCATTACTGCGCCGAACAATGCACAATGAAATGGCTGGAATGTTAAGCATTAGTTTTAAACAACTTTCTTACGCTACGGCTGCTCAAGACACCATTGCGCTGTGTTTCGGGGTGAAGTGGCGAAGCAAATGGCAACGAGAAGGAGGTGACAGGCTTCAAGGACGATAACTGTGAGCGCTCGTCTCGTCAGTTGTCGAGTGTGTGTGTGTGTGTTTGGAACTTAATGCTGTGTGCAAAAGTTGCGAGTCCACTGCAATCATCATGTTTCCGCCGACTGCTCCATTCCGGAATAATTACTGAACCGCCTTCCCAGATTGCCGGTCCGAACTGTACATTCCGAAGGAAAGAGTTGACCACCGGAATGTATCCACGCGGTGAGAGTCCTGAGTAACTCGGACTGTTGGGAGTTTTGGTGGTAGAAAACATAAATTTTGAGTGGAAACTGTGTGAGAGCAAATCTGGCACGAAATGTGTTTGTTGTGTCCTCTCTCTCTCTTTCTCTTGCCCAAGCGAACGATTTCGCTGCTTTTCGGAACGTTTTTTGACTAAAATTTGACCGTCCAAACACGGTCAAAAAACCCTAAAAATAGCAGAAATATTTGACCATTTTCTCTTCACAAGCTCTCACTCTCTTTTATTGTGGCAAAGAAATGGTCAAAAAAAGGTTACTTTTTTGACTGTGTGGCTTTGTTCGTCTCTTTTTATGGTTTATAACTCATTCGTGCTCTCGTTCTTGTTCTTGTTGTACTGTCACTTTCTCTGTGTGTAGGATGATTGCACTAGGGGGCACGCGAGTGCAGACGCTACTTTTTATCAATGCTGTAAATGAGGCAAGTAAGAATGGGAATTGAACTTGTTTGTAGTCGAATTTACCTTGTTTGTCTGAAGTGTTGCGGTTTGTACCACCGGGGTTGAGTCGTACGTGATTGTTATGAGATGAGTTTTGTTCTAAGCTATGCATGTTGAGAATTACACCGTGTGTGTGTGTGTACCGTGTCTGTGCATAGACGATATATTTCGTGAAGAAAGCTTGTCAGCCGTGCATGCTATTTTTGCAAATTGTTCTTCGGAATCGATAGTGCAAAACATTTTTAATTAGCAAATTAGCACGTAAGCGGATTGGGTAATGTTTTACAAATAGTCCGGAATTGTTCCTTCAGAAAACCTTTACCAATTATATTCTGTTAAGCTTTTTTTTATTTTTATCTATTTTCAATTGTCCTGTATCGTTGGGTCATTTTGAAACGGGCACGCACAACCCACTTGCCGCGATTTGCGGTGAAATGGCTACAGAACGGAGAGCTTTGTAAAATATGTATAGCGTTTAACATGTTAAGAATTAACTGGTTCACAAAAGCAGGCTTAGTGGTATTAAAGCTAACTCTTAACTTGTAATTTGATATGCATAACAAAACTACAGTTCTGCAACACATAACATTTTATTTTTACCAATCTTTACAAACGATTCTAAATGGAGAATGTAAATAAAGAGGACGTGTGGTGTGAGAACACCTACGAAGAAGCTGGTACAATCCAAGTTCCAAGTTATGCAACGGTAATCCACCAAAGGATATAGTTAAAGGCGGTTGGTGCGATGGCGACTTGTCGTATCAACGTGTGAAAATAATTTCAAATTTCAAATTACGATAAAATTTGCACAA
>KZ061718.1:50551-81902 GCA_002091835.1 Anopheles maculatus | reverse complement strand
AGCGTGTGTTCCCATGCTGAAGAAAATGCAACGTCAGCAGATGCGCTTGTTCGCGCATCAATACCAACGGCCAGCAAGCTTCATTCTTTCCAGTGTTCCAGTGAGAATTCATTCCAGTTTTACGTTCCAGTCCGGTCGGTTGACGCATTCGCGCGGACAGATTAGACTAAATAGTTTAAAGTTAGGATATAGAAATAAAAGTTTTTTTTATGACCAAACGGTCGTAACAAAGCTTAACTCCATGTCAATGGACTTATGCCTGCTATTCGTTGACAATGCCAAATATCGAATTCTATCTACCACGGACAAATTTTTCGAGACTAGAGTTCGAGCATTGTTATTTTGTCATATAATTATTGTCATCCTTTCAACATTATCTAGAGGTAACGGTTTAGGGCCTAGAATGAAAACAATGATTTATGATTTGCCAAAAGCATAAAACACAACATGGGCTTACATATTTCAGCTGCTTGTTAGATTTCAGCTGAAGGATTATGTGTCTTAAACTTGTCCGTCAAGTTGATTCCATCTTAAAATGACTGTCGGTTAAATCTTCCACTTTGCAGTGCACGTTTTATATCCGACATTTTATAAAAAAGTTTCAGAATATTCACTCAAAACCTTTAACTTCACACAAACCTTCCTGTTCATGTTCGAGTTACATGAAACCACAATTACATTAGACGAAGGTAAAATACGAAGAAGGATGTAAAGAAGAGTCAGCGTTATAGAAACGAAAATGGGCTAATATGCACTCACACAAATGTACTGAAATGCCGATTGTGAGAGTGCAGCGTATAAGTTTGTACGGTCAAATTTTAGTCAAAAAACGTTCCGAAAAGCAGCGAAATCGTTCGCTTGGGATAAGTTTGTACGGTCAAATCTCTGACCGTTTTTTGACTGAGAAAAAATAAAGCCGCGTCGTACTCAATTTCTGCGCTGCTATCTCAGCATGTGGGAGTAAGTAGGAAAGATATATAGAGAGGGAAGATTTTTGTTCGAAAACGGTCAAAACTGTCTCGTTGGGTGAATTCTCTGGTACAAGCGAAACACGTTGCTTACAATGTTTACCTTCGTTTTAACATTGCTCAGTGGCAGTGGCAAGGATTCTACTCGGTGCACATTTCGCCAATGTTCCACGTTGCAGCACATCCTGCAGGCAATGTATCGTAACCTTGATGGTCACCTGATGCTCCTGTATCCTGAGTGTACCTCATTGAAACACACCGGTTAAAGGATAGTATTGATTTTTCCATTTTCCAAACCAAAAGGAACAATTGCGTCGAGTCGTCCTTTTTTCCCAGAGGTTAAAGCAATGTACTTCTGTCCTGGTGTACTTTGGTTCGTTAATGTTTCAACCAAAGCGAGAGTACTCCAAAAAGCGCCGAAAAGACATGAAAGAATTTTTGTGTGGAGCATTTTCTCACAATGTGTAGAGAGAGCAGCACGCTTGTCCAACGCTTAGATTGGGTAACTCTTCGTTATTTCTTTGCATTATTTCATCGTTATCATTTTATGAGGCCATTAATGTATACGTGGCTAGCAAATGACACACCGAATGATGATGCCGTTGAGAGAGACGTTGAGCCCTCGGAGCCGCCCGGACGTGGGATGGTTTTGGAGAACCGGCAACGATGATGATGACGATGATTATGGATATTTCTGGAAAAAGGAAATGATTTTATATATGTATGTATGTGCATGTATATAGTGGCCATATTATAGCAGTGTTTCTTTGTTGCTGCCTTTGTTGCGGCCCAGTTTGTCGTAGCTATAATTTGTTCACATCTTAGCTTTCGGTTTCCAGTTTCATCCAGCAGAAAAGGGGATCATTCAGATAGCGGACCACTGTTCGGACCACTTCGCTCTAGCATCCATTACTCTTCGCCATCCATTCGGTATTGTACTCTGGATCTTTCGACCAGGGGCTACAGCTACGAGTTTGGTTCAATGAGATAATTAAATTTTAAAATAATATCATTATATTATCCAACGCAGTAGCATCTCCATCCTGTCTCCCGATCCCATTCCTTGCCGCATCCTGACATCTCCGGCACGTTAACTGTGTTGGAATGGTGCGGTGAGCACAACGACAACGACATCAATGGGTTGGAAGCATAAAATTAAAATAGCGTACGAACGAGCGCCGTACGAACGTCAGACGAGTAAGAAAGGGGTTTGACGGAGAGCCTTCCTTCACGTGTGCCTTCTCTTGGCTGTGTAACAACAATGTATATAAAAGTTGCTTTTTACATAACTTTTTAACATGATTTAAAACATTTACACATAGCTAATTATGCGATGGTTTCGTGAGGCGAGACTGAAATAGGGGCAGGAGTAAAATTGCGTTTCACATACAATTTATCTTTATTATTTGTTTCTAGCCCATCTTTCCGGCTTCCGGGACAAGAACAAGGGCCGTGCACTAAGTCGACAGGCAAGCTATTACTACCGACCGACCAGGGGTTTCCGGTTGTTTAGCACTTTCCAGTACCTTGTCTCGTGTAGAACAAGGGTACCCCGCGTGTGATTCCTTACAGGCGTGTGGGTTTATTTTTTGGATAAGTTTCTCCGGATAAGTATCCGGTCGATACTGCAACGCATTTTATATGGTGCATCCTTATGGAGTGGAGAACCTCCGTCAAACATCAAACAACGCTGTCGGTGCAATCACCCCATGCAATCGAAGTATATGATATGTGTATTCCATATGTGCGGAAACTATATTTGTCAGTTCTATTGCCTTCAACGTCATGGGTAAGAAATGGAACGCTCTAGCCGAGAGTGTTTAGGTGGCTGTCAAGTGCTATGATGCTAGAAAACTGGGGTGGAGACGAGTTCGTTAGCAACGTGCCCAGGGTTGTTGTATGAATCTAATAATTCTAAATTTCACTTCAATTAACCATTGGCCCGGGAGCAGTAACGCCGCGGTGCTTGTTGTATAGTATGGGGTGTACGGTGTTTCGTCGTCACTTGTTCTCTCGGTACGGCGGCATCACTTTGAAACGACGAGGGATGACAGCAAGGCAACACCCACCTAGTGCTTATTACGATAGCTTGCTTATTAGATATGGAGGGAGCACCCACAGCACATACAAGAATTTATTTCCTGCTGTGTGATTTAAAATTTACCACTCTAGTGCGTTATACATTACGAAAGGTAATAATTACATTCTTATCTGCTCATTTCGATCATCTTCTATACAGCAGCTAACAGATGTATACATTTTCCCCATTTCTAATGTACTTTATTTTAGGCATGGAAACAATTTGCCTTTACCATCTGGATATCTTGAAGGGATCTCGTATGCAATCAAGAAACTCACACGGTTGATGATAGTGTTTCGGGTTCGAAACCATGTGCTTCGTTATATTAGACTGACTCCATATCTCTCGCTCTCTCTCCCAATGTGCGAGTATTATTATTTTTCTCACACTTCTTTTCTCTTATTATTGCTTTCTATACCGAGAATCGCTAAGTCTGATTGATGATGGTGAGAAAGGCACCAACAACTCCGTACCCTCACAATCCTTCAGATTTCCCATCTGTAGCGTGTTAGCGTATGTGTTTGTAAGTGTTGTGTTTGCTCAGTTGGATCTTATTTGTTTGCTGCTAGGCACATTAATCTTGGCGTATGGATGTACAAGTCAATTCCCTCAAAAGAACTTCCTTTTTAATACAAGTTTTTCCGACAACGAGCAAATTAGGACCCTTATGAAAAATAATTCTTAATAATAATCATACTTCCAAGAGTCTCCATAGGTCTTTCGAAGTCCTAAAGACTTCATTTCAGATCACCAAAAGAGCTCGTTATCGGTGGGTCCTCACCGTCCAAAAGACCTTTTCGTACAAGAAGCTTGAATTCGTTATCGGTCGACCAATTACCAATTTTTTACGATGTATTGAGAGGAATAAAGTAGTTTAAGGTTATGAAAACAATGTATGCGGTTCGAAATGTGCATTTCGATTTATAGTAATTATGCAAGATATAGACCACTTTAAATTGCGATTGTTATATCAAGGTTCTGGACTTGCATGATCGATTAAAGCTATGCTATCATTTGTTATGTCTACCCTTGCCGTTTGATTCTACCGCCAAAGCTATACATCCCCTTTGTCGGTCCAAACGTTCGGCCAGGAATAATTTTATGCGATACGCAAAATCATTTCGTATTTCCCATTTCAATCCAATTACTTATTTTTATTTGAACTACATTGCCATTACTCTGCGCTTTTCGTGTCGTGTCCCCACATTCTGCATGCCCTGCTACCAACCCTTACACCAACGCGACATTGCATCAAACAAAACTCCGAGACCCGGAGTGGTTTAATTTTAAGGATTCTTCCTCCCGCACGGTTCCGTTTGTCCATGCTTTCCCTTCGCCATGTTGTTGCAAAAATGTCAAAAATCATTACCATTTTTTGTGTTCACTGTCCTCCGTCTCCCGCTCTTCGAGGTTCATCATCCTGCGCCCATTTCTGTGACCGCGTCCTGTTACCCGAAGGGGGAGGTGCATGTATTTTCCAGAATGGGAAATAATTAATGCAATAAATGAAAATAAACTGTACATTTTACCATACCAAACGCGGCAGTATTCAAATAGTGTGCGTTACCCAAATAGGTCAGACCGGTGGTAAGCGTTCCGAATGGTGCCAAGCGAATAATAATAATATTGGTGTGTTATTTGCCGTGTTCGGATTTATTCGATGGCACTATATTCTAGTGGATATTAATTTTGCTCAATTCCACCAGCCGGCTGTTTATGTGTGGGGTACGTGCAATGTCACCCCATGTGCGATCACCAGTTGGTGTGAATTTTGTTTTCGGTTCGGTTTTTTTTTCAAATTTAATTTGTTTATTTATTGTTTCATTTACTTCTTGTCGGGTTTCTGTTCAGGCGTTAAATTATATCCTATTTATACAGCGCGCGACCTACCTCTGATCCTCCTGCCCTGCAACAACGATCGATGGTGGTCGTCGGTGTCGGATGTTTGCAGTTAACATTATCTACATTTAACCGCCAGCGATGGATTAACGCTGTGTGCATAAATTTTAATTAAACAACAAACAGACGAACGTTTGCAGGGATGGGACGTTAAAATAAAAGCAGAAAGAAAATATAACGGAAATACAATTATGTCGAAGTTGTATGTCTATCACCAAGTACATAGCGGTGATCCGTTCGTTGTGTGGGATACTGTGTTGGTGGATGGTTTTGGAAGTGTCATTGATTTTCTTCACGAATCCATCTTCAACTTTAAGCACAACACAATTCAATCATTATCCGGCTGGAAGGTTATTCCATTGGCAAGCGTTGATTTGTGGATACCACCGTATATCGTCTTTGCAGAGTTTTCCCTCGTTCTACGCTTTTCCATTTTTGTGCGTGTATTTAATCAGATTATAAGAAATTATCTACCGCCATCGAGAACCGTGGTTGTTCGGGAAGTTTGGGAAGTTCGTTTTGCCATCCCACACAAATGTTTCGCTTTTCAAGTGAATTTTCCATCCAGAAAAAGAGAGGTTTTCTCTTCTTGATTCGTAAGTCGCAATTATTTCAACTATTTCAACGTTAAAATTGCTATAAATTGTTAGTTTTTTTTTATTCAAATCACGTTTTGCAGATTGCTGATACTTATCTGTGATACTATTTTGCGTTAGATTTCCTTGGTGGATCGAAAAAACGATAGCATATTTCGCTCGGCAATGTGTCCTTTAAATAGAAATAAATTAAATCTCTACTCGGGTAACTGACGGTTCTCTCCGATGGAGGAGACTGATTGTTTCACAATGATGATGATGATGATGATAATGATAATCATGATGACGACGAACAAGCAGTCAGGACGATCTTTCTTAACGCCCTGCCTGCCCTTCCATCTCCACTTCATCTCGACCCCCCTGTGTCTTACCCGTGCCTTTATTCGCAATCAAAGTATTGAAAGTGTGATTTTTCGTTTTAATGGTTGTGTCGTTGTCGCTGTTGTATGTTGTAAATGGGTAGACAGGGAAAACCTCTCCTCCAAAACCAAAAGAACAAGAGAGACACGACATAACAGAGACAGAGACGGCAGCTAAAGAACAGCCTTTGCGCTTCCACCGGTGGAAAATAATGAGAAAATGGTACCGCCGTTGGTGCGGGAATGGCGGGGGGAAATATAATGAAATAAAATCGACATTATGCAAATAACCATGGTTAAAAATCTCCATCAGGAAAAGCCATCTTTTGGGTCTGGCCTGGGGGGGTACCCGGCTAGAGGGAAAATAAAGTAAGCGCGCGCCGCTACATTTGTGTGCCCATAATATAATGCCGCAGAGCCAAGCACTCACACAATGCGGGGTCTGTGTGTTTGTATATTATTTGTATTTTTGTATTTCGGTTTGATGGTATTGTATAAAAGCAGCCGCCAGGATTTTGGGCTGGAGGCTGTTGGATGAGGAAAGCGCTTGTTCCCGCTCGGCAACGACCTCTACCTCCTTGCTCCATTGGAAGAATCCGTTGGAAGAACCACCCAGAACATTAAGCACTTTTATTTTAATGTTGCTCGAAAATAATCGATATTTTTAAAATTAAATATTATTGCACCTCCTGCTGCTTCTTCTCGCTGCCCAGAGTTTCCAAACTGGAAACTGATGATGGACCAATTTTCCTCCGTCGAAGTTCGTTGGTTAACTTTCTCCTGGAATTGTGCCCGTTTTTGGAGACAAATGGTGCAGCAAAAGCTTAGCGAGGGGAAATCGGAGCAACAGAGAAGTTGGTTTCGGTCGGTTTATTTAAAGTATTACTTTTATCTTCAACGAAACACACGCACCACCACCACCCGTGCGAAACCTTCCGGAACTGGTTGTCCCTTGTTCTTGGAAATATTATATACAGACATTTATTACAAACCGTTAGTTTTACGACAGTGTACGTACAGTTGGGCATTAAATTTACATTCCGTGCGGGAAAGCGGTGCGCCAAGATGAACACGCGCTCCGGGCTCACTATATACTCACCCTATACGAGACTGTTCGTTTTATTTGTTGTACAAATTAAACTTTCCGACAAACACGAAGCATAAACAATGGTGTGCACAGATTTGCCAAACATAAAGTAATTTAATTTATGGAATCGTATATTGGGTTGGGTCACAGTTTCGTTCGTTTTGCTCTCCCGAGTAAATAGCGCTGCGCAAACCGATCGAATCTTGCCGTGTGTTGTAGCACAACAACAACCGGCAGTCACTGGGAGAGGAATACATTACCGCCTTACATTGTTTGGTGGCTGACTGTAAGATGTACCTACAAGCGAACCAATTCTTACCGGGCAACAATAGTACGATTGTTTATGGTCATCGGTGCATTGCTCGATTGCGCACTTATAAGGTAAGAAAGTCCTTACCAAGCCGGCAAGGTAAATCGATACCCGGATCATCTTGAAGTTTATTATTTTTGTTCAATCGTACAGACACACAGTGTTGTGCGTCTCTTGGCTGGCGGTTTTTCCTTGTTGTAATGCATGCTTCATTCAAATCGTACAATCGAGAACCACCTTATCGATGAGTTATCAGCACTGGCGACCACCGACATAAAATGGTACGAAACACATGTAGGGAATCCGTCTGTTTGCACAACGATCGACAGGCTGAAACTCATTTATGTATGCTTTTGTTACGATTGTATAAATGTGTTTCTTTTCATATAATATTCCCGCTGCAACGATGTGTGCTCAATATGCACGGAATATGTGCAGTAACACATTTTATCCCTTTTGCTCATCTCGGCCGATCCCGCCGATGCATTCTTGCGCACTTACTACTGCAGTTGGTTGGTTTCTCTCTTCCACCTACCAGAATACGGGAATGCAGCGTCTGAATGTCTTTAACATTCCTTTCACAAGTCATTAAGGGTTGATGCAAACCATTCCTTTTATTATTAGCAACAACACACCGCATCCAGAGGACGTATATGCCGGTGGGGGTATTATGTGTGTTCGATTGGTTCTTCTTGCAAGCAAGTGTGCATAAATCATCCCGCAAAGACGTAAAGAAAGTCGTGGACCGGGGTGGAAATGTGCAAACAATAGAGGATATCATCAAGTTGAGAGTTGGAATATTCATCTTGGAATTTAATGATACGAAGATATTCATGCCGTATATAAATATATGTGCTGTTTATCATAATTAATAATTGCGGAAATTTTAATTTATATTATCTCTCTTTTCTCTTTTTCAGGTAACTACAAGAATTGACGACTTAAAATGTGCAAACCATTTATGTTGCGAAAGATGATGTAGAGCCGAAATACACTTACGATGATTCAAAATGTATAATCGACGTAGGATCGAATCACGATTCCCTTGAGGATAGTCTCGGGAATGCGGTGAGTGTCCAATATATTCAACAAGCATTCTGAAGATCATTTTATGTTCATGAATGTATACAGTGCGTAACATAATTATATGAATGCTAAGTTGCGTGTCAATTAAAACAAAAGGTTATCCGATAGATATAACATTTGTTTCAATAACTTTCATATAATAAGGATCAAGGTTTAACTTCCTTGTAGAAGTTATAGGATGTTGAAAATGAAACAACAAAGTATTAAGAATCATGACAAAATGTAATTTTCTTTCTTTTATTTGGCACTAAAACCCCATGAAATTTTGTTCTACGAGGTTCCTTGCCTCTTGCTTCCTTCATTTATTTTTCTGTTTACTTTCTTATTATTCTAAGAGTTTTTGCCTTCTATATGGATATGTATTATTGTCATAATGCTATGTGTTCTTACAATTATGTTACCCACTGTAATAGTATAGCACAGATCATTACAATTAAATATGCAGCAATACTTTAACTATTTTTGATACCCACTAAGTAATATTGATTTTCTGTTAAAATTATAACACATAAACATTCCACCATAGTTTGTTCTTTGCGAACCTGTTTATCAAGCTATGTGCTGATAAGCTGATTATTGTGAATGTGAAAATATATTTATACTCTGCAGAACCATCTTACCATAGCTAATTTCCGTCATAATTATTACATCTTCACGCAACACTGACGTTATCGTAGAATAATTTTGATCAGAATTAACTGTCCCATTTTGTGTCGCCGGTTCAGGAAATTAACAAAAAGCACATTATTCCATACCGAGCCAGTGGTGGCAGCAATATGCGAATATATACACGAAACAATAGCGCCACCGCCCACACCCCATTTGGCCCCCATGTATTTCCTATTCATGCATGTTAGATTTTATCTAATAAAATTATCATACAACCAACGGAATCGAATCGAAGGATGTGGGGCCTTACAGACACGTACTACGGTGCGGCAGAAGGTGGTAACGCTAATGTCGTGCACAATAAATACTTTGTCGCAGAATGTTTGCTTATTTCACTGACGACAATACAGCAAATCACTTTCCACCCCGCCGTTCCCGTTGCCCCTTACTTCCCTCGCCCATTTTTGCTGCTTAATTACATTAGTTCCAGGCACTGTTTTCGCGCAACACACACACACGGTGCTGGTGGATGAATCACGCACGAAATAATATTGCCAGCAATAACAATGCCAGCCTGCGAAGAGATAGCAAGTGATTGCTTTGGCTCAAGATATATATATATTTTTCCTATCTTTGTTTTGCTTCTTACTCGACGATATTGTTTGTTCTTCGGGTTCCCATTAGTGGTGGGTAGTGGATGTAGCAGAACGGAATATAAGCAGCAGCAAGCAAACACAACATTGTCATTAAGCAGGCAGGGCAGCAAACAAAGAAAGCACAACCAAAATGGCAGGCATTGGAAGCAATCAATCAAACTGCTAAAAAGTTGTACAATAAAATTCCGATACGGTATTGGCCAATCGCCTTGCCTCTATCTGATGTGAAACCATCGATTCAACCAGGTTATTAGACCTTGTTTTGTTGTGTGTGGTATGAGGGTGTCTGTCTCGGGTCGTATGTATGGAGAATGCTATGAAAGATATTATATTTCTACGCTGTGTGTTATAAAGATACGATGCATTTGCGCAACTATACTTCGGCTCGGGGAAAACTTTTCATTATTTGCTCACAAGTTTCCCCTCGAAATGGTACAGCAAATAGAAAGTTAGCATTAGCAGTCTTCTAGTTCTCGTGGCCGGCTAGAACTCGCCGCCTGGACGGGCGAACTATGATTAGGTCAGAGTTTTGCACAAACAGTTCACTGCACTGCTCCGCAACTGTGCCTTTCTCGCTTGATCTCCAACCGCGAAGGATATGCTCTCGAAGGCGGCTAAGCCATTTATATAGACGATGGTGGTGCGCGTGACAAGTTTAATTTATGATGCTCACCGACGTTCCACTGACAAGACGATGGCGTCGTTCGGCTGAGCTCCCGAAAGGAACCTTCCTCTCTCCTTCATTGATTCCGTACGAACAACAACTAGGTAACAACTGTAATAAATATGAAACATAGCACGAGCAAATAACAACCGTCCCGGTCCCGGTCGGTTGGTGGAATAGAACCAACATACAGTGAAACAACAAATGGAAATGTACGAGCAAGCGAACCGACCAAACCGTACCCGCAAAAGTAATCAAAAAGATAACGCATCGTCATATTAAACTCACATACATATGTGTGACCGAACTCTTGGGGTCCTAGAGATGTGTGCAACCACTATATAAGGCTGGGCGAGTATGTGCTTTCGTGTTTCGGGAATGGTGTTTTATTTTCCCGTTTTGCATTTATAGATAAACATAACAAGCGAGGAATAATTGCACTTTCGTATTATCAAATTTGTTTCTTCCCCCTAAGAGTGCTAGACGAAAGTTATGAAATGTTAAAAGTTTCATGTTCCTAGAATACCATTTGCTCTACGTTATAGATTCTTTAAGCTTTCTAACGCGTGATATGAATAACTTGTCTAGCATCGTTACGAAGACTTATGTTGTGCTGTTCTTGTTAGATTTCGTTTCGATGGTATGAACATTTTAACGATGCATTATTCATTATAATCTCCTTTATTATCAACTTTGAATTCTTCACAGCGGAAAGCTTATTATCATAACTAATTTTGATCTCCTCATGTAATACTGAATGTGCAGCCAAATCCATGCATTCAATGGAATGGCCACTAAGATTTATACGTTTCTAGAATATCTAGAGTGAAAAATAACTTTCTATAGTAGAGTTAATCCGGCAGGTTTTACCCTCTTAATGATTCCAACTGTTTACTGATGTGAATCGTTACATTAGGATTGAGTGGCTCTCAGTAAAAAAACAACAATCAATTGATCCCACCATGTGCTTCTTCCCATGGAACAAATTGTGCTGAACCTTAAGACTTTTTATTTTTAATAATGCATTTTAATACTGGTAATAAAAAGGTTTTAAATTTTGCTCCCTAACGTTAAGTTAAACTTAATTACTTTAACTATAAAAATATGCCGCTAGATTGTAGTCAAAACTGTACTATCGCGTCGTGTGTTGGCTGACATTCCCATGCTAACAAAACCCTCCGCGAAGTAAGTTAAATTCCAATTACGTGAAATAATCAACAATTGCCAATGCTCTGCTGTATATTGATTTCGCATGATTTGCTTCATTTTGTACATGGCAATTTATTCGTAGGTATAACAACAATTCATCTGAAATCCATTCCAATATAGTATGCAATCAAATGAATTAATTTGAATGCCGTTCGGAACCTATTGCCCCCGCCGATGGTGGTTGTTGCCGTTGTTGTTGGCCGCTGAATTGATCTTGGTGTGTTGGTAAAATCAGATTAGAAAATCAATGGATGTAAAACCGGTTTGGTCGGGAGAATGAATGATGGATTTTAATGCAAGATCACGTGATATTGTAATGTGCTTTTGTTCTTTCCCGTTTGCGCGCGGATAAATGATACGCAATTAGATAAAACCGCAATGCATTAAAATGCCATCGATTGTCTATTTATTTACCATTTACTGGGGCTACAATGTTATATTAAAATTGGATAGGATTAAAAGCAGACACAATATGCATAGCATTTGTTTGCTTGTGGTTATGGATTTTAAGTGTAGGATAAGTAAAGCCGGTTATAGTATTTTTAATAAAAAGATATTTAAACATCAGATATGTTTTGTATAAAAGAAACAATAATATTTGTTTCTCAAAAGTATAATACATCGAACGGGTAGGCCAATGAATCACAGTTGTAAACTCCACTTAATGATGATGTGGAATATCTTTCCGAAGGAGTTAATAAAGAACGTCTGGAAGTTATGCACGTGTATCGGCGCACGGTTCCCCCCATATCCATTACCACACTACATGGCTATACATACATCATTTACATTCATCAAACATTCACGTCAATAGTATGCCAGCAGCACCAATGAAGTGTCATATTAACAGCAGCAAGAACCCTGAACATCGCGCAGATGGCAATATAATGTCGAACGAAGAAAACGAACACGGTTTTATGCGTTGATAGAACGTTACAAGTTATTTCCACGCGTTTTTACGGTACGCAAAGATAAATTAAATAAATGATGATCATCAACCGAAAGCGAGACCTCAGCCAGATGATGATGAATATAATCATTCTGACGTGAAGAGAGCCGGAGGAGGTCATCGCACTCATTACTTTGCAACATTGGAACAAAACGGCGCAATGGGACGCGCAAGCAAGCAAACAAACAAACAAACGAATGAAAATAAAAGCCTTCATCTGCATAACAAAACTTTTGTAACAAACGGGGGGGAGTGGGGGTTAGACAAAAACAACAATAAAGAAACTCCACTCGTATCCTAACGACGCTTTTTAGCTCGACGACGTTAAAATGCGATCGATGGTAATGATTCCGATGCTTGTCTGTTGATGATGATGCTGGCAAATGATGGTGATGAAGACGATTATGATGATCAGTTAGTTTGAAACGTGTTCGAGACGGAACAAAATGGCGCCTGATCTGTGGATGGTGGGATGGGCAGGATGGCGGGGGAGAGGTGCGTGTAGCAGAAAGGACAAAGTAGAGGGTGAATTGAGTAAGCACCACACCACCGACCAACCAACCCCGTCATGCTTAAAATTGTCTGTTCCATTCAGTTTTATTATAGCAATTTAAATTTCTTATATATGTATATATGGACGTAATAAATAAGACCAAATGCCAAAGAATAGCAATTGACGGGTGTACGTGTGACGGTGCGTCTGTATGTGTGTTTACGAAGGGGGAAACTGAGAAGAAAGCGAGCGATACTAATAAAAGCAAGATGAACCAACACGAGCAAACAGCGAGCAGCAGCAGCAGCAGCAGCAGTAAGATGAAACCACATCAACTAACAACGAACGAGCACGAGCCTTATATACCGTATATATTTATATTCGTTAGAACTGAGAACTGTTTTCCATATTATTAGAGAAGCAAAAATGGGAAACGTTTGAATGCAATCCCCCGATTTTGTGTATGTTATGCAAAAGCACCGGGCATGTCAGTATGCCTGTGAACTGACTTGAAACGAATTGCGTGAGTGAATTTTGCACGTGTTTGCGAGCAGGATTTAGCTCATTGTGAGTACACTTTGTTTGCCAAAGTATGAGATGAGCGCTTGTGCTGCTCCCTTTGGTATTAGGAATCGTTCGTTCTCCATTTTGTTGTAAATGTTTAAAATGCAACAGCACATTTGCGGAATGAAAAGTCATTTCCAACTCTTCAACTTTGTCACGCCTTACTAAGTATGTATGTGTATGATATAAAATCTTTATGGCAAGCCTTGCTTCTTGTCTGCTTTCGCACGTATACGTTTTTTTTTTGGTACGATAATTGGTAGCTTACACTTTTATTGTGTGCTTCGGGTTTTTATTATTGCCCTCATGCGCAACTGCATTGCGCAGATATTGTTCGCTTTATTGCTTCTCTTTTTTGTGTTTTTTATTGTATTCTAAAGCTCTGACATTATTATTGTTTTAATTGTTATTTTTTAATCGATTTGCGTCAGATTAGGATATTGTTTGTAATATTTTGTAACTTAATTTTACATCAAATTAGTATTAACAGTTGCGAAAGATTTCTGTTTCCCTATAAAAAAAACTTACTTACTTACTTACTTATCAGGCGCTATAACCGCTTCGCGGTCTTGGCACATTTCTGATAGATATAATAATATGTTTTCGACAATTTATCACGGCAAGAGAAACGAAACATGGAGCTGTGGAGCACCAAAGAAAGTAGCTGTTATTCATTTGGATGCACGCAAGGTCCTGTGTTTTACAGGGTTTACCTGGCCAAAACAACAATCCCTTGTATGTTTAAATGTGCGATTTTAGATACACAACAATCTGTAGCTTTATGATGTGTATTTGGATCCACTCATTCACTTATTTAAACAAAAATTCTAAAATGTAGTTTACTCAATATTTTTCTCGTTTTATTGTTTACTGTGTATCACTAAACAGTATTAAAATAATCTTAAATCTTCCATATGTTCATGCTAAAGTCTGCTACACAACACACTGTACCTGTGTGTCCACCATCTTTGTTGCGAAGTGCTAACGAAACAGCTATTACACTCAATTTAGAACACATGCAATATTACCTTCTCACATCCATTTATGAACCACTCAAGAGTCTTGGCTCTGGCACGGCTACTACTCCGGACTGACGGACGCCTCTACCTCTCCTAGGTGCGCCAACTTACCACACACACTCACACTTTCCCTAGCCACGATATGTGGGGTTACTACACGTCACATGCAATTGCAGTCGGAAGAATACAATGCCGTAGGTTGGATAGTAATGGACGGATCTCGTGAATTCCAATTGCAGGGGTGTTTGTTGGTAAGCGTTACTGCTAGAACGGTAGAAAAGCGTTTCGGTGTCTATTATTGCTTGCACATGTGTGCGCTTAGCAAAAGAACTCACCATTGGGAGTGTGAGGCAAGACAAGGGATGACGTTTCATCATATGCACTTTTCTGTTGACCGACCCGTTGTTGGAAGGGCTAACGCATTTTCCGACATCATTGCCAGTACAGAAAGGCCCGTTTCCCCCTGCCTTTTGTATTTCTGGTAAGCTTCGGTTCTGACTTACACAGGGTGTACACATGATGAGGTAAAATAGTTATGATTTGTTTTAACTTTTGGTTATTTTACTATTTGCACTACTCATCTGTCATAACACGGTGCTGTATTGATTGATTGAAGACCAACACTGCAATAAACGATGATGTTGATAGAATGTAATGGATCTTAACGATCATTTCGGAATTATCGGCCCTTAATTAGCCCTTAAATCCCAGGATTGTTTATCCAAGATGTAGCTTGGAACACCAGCGAACATGAGGGTCTACCCACTTCTATTGAAGTTAGTTGTTTAAAATAATCTTTGGATTTCTCTTGCTGGTACACCCTGTATCATACAGTTGTGAGGAGTAGTTATTTTCCTATGCCGGTTGTTGATCGATTTGACCGGTCTAGCGTCCTTAGCGTAGAAGAGAGAAATGCTAAGTGAACAAGGACCAGTGTAGTGTTTCAATATGTTTAAGAATAGATTCGTTTCGATATCGTGTCTCAAAGTGGGGAAAGTTTGTATTGCTATATTTTTATATATAAAGCTATGTTTTAACTTCAAAATGAATTTCTTGTTAAGAGAAAACTATTTAGCATTACTTATTTGCTCTCTATCATTTATTTAACTTAATTTGAACCTTTGCTTACTAAATAATTACCTTAATAACATCAAGCGATTGCTTCTTCGTTCGATATCTTGTAATCTTCCAACAACTGCACCAACACATTAAATAAATATTTATTCGAACACCACCCAACACTGACACCATTCTTTTTACAATTTTCTAAGCTCCACTAATCCTACCCACCACCCGCCATACATTCCTTCCTTCCCACCCACCGCTACCGATGGGCCACTAAAACCTCCTTATATTGGTTTTGTTTAAAACAAGATAAAGGCCATCGTCGCAAACAGCAAACAACAGCGCACAACAGTGTGGAGCTAAAGTTACAACCATTATTAGAACGACAAATGGGCGACCCCAATTTTGGTGGCCGTTAGCAAACAAATACTCGTGAAGAAAAGTACACGTTTACGGTGTCAAGTTGTTTCCGCCACCGGGCGACGTTTTGGGGTCCTTTCCTTTGCCGGGTAGGGAAACCCGGAGACGCAATTGGATGTAACAGTATTGATTTTTCGATACTTTTGTTAGTATGCCATTGTTGTGAGTTTGTTGCTGTTGTGCTGCTACACGTTGTACACCACCGGCAAAGCATACGTACGTACACACCAACGCCTTCTAAGGTGGTGTTGTGGGGATGAATGTGATAAAATCGCGTTCCTTCTTGATGATAAGTTGTTATTTTTGTGTTTTTGTTTTGCTTTTATTTTAGGGTGGGTGGAGTAGCACGGGAAGGAGGGCCCGCCTTTTGTGTAAGCCGGCCAAACAACAACATTAATCGAAGAGAGCGAGAGAAGCGTACAGTTTGAAAAATACACAATCGCGTTTTTATGCTATTACCCGTTTTATCATCAGCGTCTAAATCGGGGGCTGCGCCGATACAAAAGGCTTTTGCGCGTGTATCTTTTATTTTATCGCTCGCCGTTTTATGTACGGCGCACCATCATAAAGCGTGGTCTAAATTGCACATTCCATGTGTTAGATTGCTTCCTTCCTCGTTCTTTCAGTACGGGCAAACATTGTACGAGCTACAAAGTTTTAATTTCTGCTAAAGACGCCGAACAACAAGCACAGCCGCTACTAAATAACGATCGGTTTTGAGAGTTTTGGATTAACGGACAATGGCTTTCGATTTTGACGTATCTGAAACGTCACAAACCAAATAAAGGATATTTAGTGTACAAATTATATTAACACATTTGTCATTAATGTCTATGTTTCTTATCAATCAATGGAAAACTTATAACACAATATGCTCTAGAGCCTTAATATTGGAAGCTAAAATTGTATAGAAAACTTAGTGCCCAATATTCATCATTTTCTGGCCATGTCAAGAGAAAGGTACCAGACAACCCAACCTTTAAAGTCTTTTTAGGCCATCTACATGCAACAGCGGCGTTAATGCCCTGATGTAGGCCAAAAAACCGTGGATTCGACACTTAAACCGTCGAATTCATGCCTCGAACTTTTTACTGTGCCTCTGGTGGGACCAGTTTCTACATTATTTAGTATGAGCTGTTGAAACCGGAAGAAACCGTTACAGGGGAACGTTATTAACAACAACTCAGCATAGGTAAAGTAATACGTGCTTACCATCTATTCCGTATCGATGGCCCATGGACTTTAGATGGTCAGGAGTTTCAGTTACAGGAGGACATCGAAAAATAACAAGGTATCCAAATGTTCCCTGCAAGGTGTTAACAAGGCGTTACAAATAATTGTAAATGTTTTAATTTTATCAACTTTTTAACTAAACAATTTAAAGAAGTTTATAGTATGAAATATTCGTTACTAAGTTACGGACCTAAAATATTGTTTAAATTATTTTCTTGCTATAGCTTCGTCCCTTTTTCTGTAGCGTACATTTAACTACTACAAACGAATTGCTGCTTCCAACACCAAACAACAATGAGCCGCAATCATAACAGAACAAGCGGCGACACGGTGGCACACAGACGGTGGTGTCTGCTGTGGACGATTAGTTTCGGGGAAAATAAAGTGCTAGTTACATCGTCTGTATGCTATGCTACTGCAATTGCTAGCATTCCTTGCCCATTTCCCAATGGCAAAACACACACACACGCACACCCAAGCACAATCATCACCCTTCCGTGCGGTTGCAACAAGAGGTCCCAATAATCAACCGTTGAAAAATACATGTTCATTACAAAATTACTGTAATCAATGTTGGGGCATACACAATACTGCGCTGCTGTCCCCGGTTTCGTGGCCGCACCGGTGGGGCAACAAAGGGTGAGAGAGATTTACAATGTTTTCCTTCCCTTCTGTCCACCGATTTCGCAACTCCTGTCGGCCTGCCGCTCTCCCACACCCGCCCACATCAACTTCCCGCACACATTTGCTGTGATGGTACAGAAATGACTTTCCGCCCTTCGACGCCCGTTCGGCCTGTCCGAAGGTGCTTTTAACGTGTGTTGGTGTGTGATGTTGCAGTTTTGTTCTCGTTTTGCTATAATATGCTCCCTTTCACCGTCGGTAGGGGGATCTGGAAGTAGGGGTTGGAAAATGGACTGGGCGCCAGTGGTGGGTGTTTGTGGTGTGTGCAAAAATGCATGTAAAACATCATCGTTTACAGATTGATTGTTTACCGTGCCGACTGTGCACGCACGCACTCTCGCACAAACACACACGCGCCAAAAGGGCACGCGTATGCCCTGCGATAAAGTGGTTTTGCGATATGTTCGTGGTGGGTGAGAACGCCCCAACCTTCCGCCGTCATCTCCCCGTTTTTTTTTTTTACATCACTCATCACACCGGCGTTTACAGCACAACGTGGTCAACGTCCTGCTGTCTCGCACGCGTTCAGAAATTCGCGGTATATTTTGATTCCGTTGCAACCCCCGGAAGGGGGTGGTTGGGGGAGGTTGATGAAAACAAAAAAAGTAGAAGAAGAAAAAAAGAGTTCTTCATTCGTGGGAAATTCTACTCACCAGACATCTCTCTCTCTCTCTCTCTCTCGTCTATTAATCCTTGGCTATTCGAGAAAAAAGGGCACATTCACTCTCAGCTGGCGCTCTCTCGCACCGATTGGGGGATGCTTTTTTTTTGTTTCTGTGGGGGGTTGAATCTGGTCGCGTGCGTCGACCGTGTGTCTCATCCAATCTGGTTCAATGTGTGTGTGTGTGTGTGTGTGTGTTTTATTGCTCTCCAACATGTTGCGTCGACCATCCTCTCTCGCGCACACCATTCTACTCTCACACTCTCACGCTTTTACTTGTTGGCTGCGTTGTTTTGTGCCCAACATGCGCTCGCCTTTTCGACCCCCCTTTCCCCTTCAGGAGGGTGGTTACTTCCTTCCCTTTGTGCGCTCCCGCAGACGATTCGGTGCAGGTTCGAACGTTGGAGCACACCGTCGCGCTCAGCACTCGCTTGTGGCAACTACACGCAGCTGGGTGGTTTCGGTGTACCGTGTTCTCATGTTCGTGCCCGAGTTTTTCACGTTTCTCGGGGTGGGTTTTTCCGCCGTTGACAACAAATCTGGTCGACCTCTCCTTGCGCTTTTACCCATCCAAACCAAAGTGAGCGTTTCAGTGCTTGTGGTGCTGCACAGAGAGAGAGAGCGAGGGCAAGAAGAATCTCGCGGAATTTGTTACTCCAAAACGGGGCAGTGGAGGCAGGTGTTGGAGGTGGAGGGGATGAAAGGGGGTGGTTGATTGATGTTATTGTTTACACCCTTCGTTCCCTCACCGTCTTGTCGCGTGTGTTTAAGTGCTTGTGTATGTGTGTGTGCGCAACATTGTTTCCTCCCCTTTTAGTGTGAGGTGCGAATGAGCAAAGAAATGGAACACATTATGAAAACTACTCAATGTGAGCGTGAGTATGAGTAAAGTGAGTGAGCGAGTGTGATGAAAACATCTTCGGGTGCGTGAGAGATGAATCGTGAAGGAAGGATTCATCGCTTACCTAATCGTGAATTCGTCTACTTCATCATGCTCTCTTCAGAGCTCTCTTGCTCGTGCTGTGACTTCGATGTTTTTTTTTTTCATATATCTCCTATGAATTGTAGTGTAAAGGAATGCCTAAAAAGCATTCCATATGATGTTTTCTCGATCCTCCCCAATCTCTCACTCTCTCTCTTTCGATACCCCATTCACCAGTGGGGCTCACGTTGAGCGTTTTGTTTACCAATCTTCCCTGGCGTGATATTTACCGGTTCTGTTGATTAACGCACGAAGTAATCTGTCAAACGATTGACAGGTGGTGGTGTAGCGCTGGCTCATTCGCAATGTGCAAAGTTTAATGCGGCAGTTGCCTAATTTTATTGCGGTTTAGATTTTATTTTAACACGAAATATGTGACAACAGGAGGTCGAGCGAAATAAATAAAGTCTCCATTTCGTTTCTCGTGCAATTATCGTTCGGAGTATGATAAACGTGTGCCAACCGGGATGCGTCCCGAAAGTGCGTCAGCGCTGTTTAATTTAAATGTCCGTTGATTTGTGTTAAACAAAAAATAAAACACACACACACGATAGAAACAAGATGACATTACACACTCTCCATCGGTTTGGTGTGTTTGTTTTTCGTGTAATTTATCAGTGTACGATCGGCCAGTTTTCAACTATCGAGCTCGGTGCAAGTGACCGCCAGCGGAAATGGGCCATAAATGTGTGATGAAACAAATGAAATTATGATAAAATCCAGCTAATGGAATAAAACATGGCAACTGGCAACAAAACGTAGCTCATTTACGAATTAATTACCACTTGTGCGCGATTGTAGGGGGGCGAGTGGCCATCTCTCTTGGTGCTGGGATGTTGCGATGCGATTGTATCCGGTTGTGGATGTGCATGTGATTGTTTAATTGATTTATCTTTGTCTCTTTCACTCGTTCGAACGTGCGAGCGCAGTACATAACAGTGCGTTCTTGAATATGTTTTAAGTGAAAATGCTGCATAAACGTGTGCACCCAGTTTTGATAACAATCCAGTGAATACGTATCTACAAAATAGTAATAATAAAGTAATGTCAAGAAATATGTGTTAAGAGAACGAAAGTGGAACGTTCACTGAATAACGTCGGTGCGCAAACAACTTATCGCCACCGCCAACAACCACGTGTGCGACCCTCTAGAAGTCTAGAAGTTTGGGCGGCGCAACTTCTTCCATTCGTCTTCATTGCCCCCCCCCCAACGTCAACCATCAACGACGCTCGGATGGGCCTAGACGGTAGTCCAATCTTCAGCAACTGGAACCATCGAACGGTCAATTGCTTCGCCACAGTGATGGATTTCACTCGCATGGTAAATATCATCCACAGTCTGACTTTACCTGACCGTAGTACCGACAGTACGATTGCACAACACTGTTATTGATTGCGGACTGCTACATATAAACATGCCGATAAGCCCAATCATGTATGCCCCACAGTCACTGACTGTAAGGCTTTACAACGTTTTTATTGTATTGCTCATGTATATTACTTACACCCAAATGTATCATTCGGTGCTATTTTTCTGACAAACGCGAAGTATTTGAACGTGGACGAGTCATTCAGCGCTGTTTTTATGTCAAACGCACACACACACACACACACATTCGACTGCGACCGATGTCACTGAAGAGCGAAATCTGAAAATCCTTATCGATTAAAAGATTATTGATTCCTCCAATTGAAGGGTGGTGTATACTACGGTTCAACGAGCAATCGGAAACTCACCCTATCGGCGCCAGTCCAATGTCATCAATCGAGATTTCGATAGATTGCGTACAATTATGCTTTACATGCGATGTATCGACTTAATATTGCAGATGTAGTGAAGTAATTTGGGGGAAAACTGGATTAATGCGGCCATGTTTTGGAGCTCCAGTTTATGGAGGTAAATGAGCAGTATTTATTTCCTTTTAGAATCAGTGACACTCATCGCAAGTTCTGGGTCATATTTAGCTTCCTAGACTTAACCTACCGGTAGCTGGATACTCTGGTCCTATTTAACTTAAAGTTAAAGCGTTTCAGACTTTTTTTTATCCAAAATCTACTGCAAAATTGTTGCGATTATAGAAACCCGTAAAGAAAGTGCTCACATCCAACGTGTTAGCTCACAACATCAAATTCCAACCGATATTGCTTTCCTGTTGCTCTATTTATAGTATCGACGAATTTCACATATTCCGAAAATGGTGTAAACTAAATTGAAAACTTTCTATTTGAAACCAAACAAAACAACTACCCTGCCCAAAGAAGTTACGTGCCTCCGGAACCTCCCGAAGGGTTTGCCAACAATTTCGAAATACCATCACGCGTAGTATATGTAGTTGGCTGTTTCGTACTCTCGAGAACGCAGGTTGTTGACACGCTTGTGTGTCTCTCTGGCTAGAAACAGACGAGAATCATCGCTGTTTGCGAACGTGTATGTGTCCATGGACGATTGGTTGGACGGTGTGCTTGTGTGCTTGGAATCTTCCTTGGCGAGTTGAAGCAGGGGTTATTATGGTGAGTCGTGTAGTGTGGTGTGTGGTACGTAAAACGTGAGCCACTCGAGCACACATCAAACATTCAAGCAAGCGGAGCAAACGTAAACGTTGTTTAGTTGTTATATTTGTTTGATTTATATGCCATCCCCTAGCCACCACTCCACTTCACCAGTTTTCTTTCTCGCTCACTCGGTCTCTTTTCCTCGCTAACCTCCGAAAACTTCCACCGGTTCGTGTCTTATCAAGTTTCGCCTGCCAGGTGCGCCATCCTCTAACCGGTTGTATTTGGAAAGAAAGAAGGGAAAAATTAACCTAAAATAAGACGACAAGACGATGCGGGGTACAGCAATGAAATAAACTTATACATACAATAAAGCAATAGAAAAGTTTCCTTCTACCATCCACCATCACCGCTTCGGAGTGGTTTACCTCAAACCCGGTGCCAAGTCTAAGTCTATTGCTTGTCATCCTCGTGTACCGTCTTTGGACCTCGGTTCGTCGGTAACGGGGCTCAACGGTGGGGAAAGTAGGTTATGTAAAGCTATCAGAATATTAACATTCATATTAATGTGCTTTGCTGCACAAAGTTTCTCGCTGGCGGTGCTGCTGCTGCTGCTCCGTCATTTCTAGTGCAATCGATCCGTCGTGGCGAAGAAGAAACGACGGCCGGCCATGGCCGAGAGAGATGTCATTTAAAGTTGAATGATCTGTTTCGCCGTCGAAACGAGCACGGTGCACGCAAGCCGAAGGGGGGAAAGTTGTGTTATGACTTGTTGAGAAAAAATGTCTGGCACTGCAAATGCATTTTCTTAGGTTCTGCTGTGCATTTTTCTACTTGCGACAGAAGTAATATTGCGTGATATGTTTTTAAGTTTTATTACAAACGGTATATTAAAAGTGTGGTACTCCGTCTGTACGCTGTAGCTAGCACACGTCGCTACTTACAACCATTTATAGCACCAACATACTTGCTTCGTTACATCACCTTGCTACAATTATTCGCGTCGTGTCGTTATTAAAAAATAAATAGCATACACACACAGCACAGTAACTAAACCGGCACCACCATTACGTGCGTCACTATTTGAGGTGTGGCAAATTGGAGGCAAAAAGCTGCTGCACTGCTAATTACTATCTGTGTGCGGTGGTTCAATTTTTATTGGTGCATTACAGCTTGTAAGTTAGCACGTTAAGATCTCAGGAAAGTAAACTAACATGGACACAATCACTTTACAAGCGCGTTGCCTTTGCGAGGGCCTGTCATTTAAAGTAATGAGTACCTGTGAAAAGGGTCTATGCTATCTCGTTACCTGTTTGTAGATTGTTCTTTAGAGACATTTGTTTGTGGCGTAGCAGTTATGTTAACATATAATTGCTGAATTGAAGGCGTAACATTTACCTTTTAAATATCTTTGTTCGAGCGTTATCTATTCTTGACTCTTTTTCGTACTAAGCTTTCCAACTACAACCTCAAGACGTCTTGGACCTGCCACAAATACCTTAAACTAACACGAATGGAAAATGAAAATTGCGACAAACTATTACATAAAAACCAGGCAGTTGTTTGTCTGATCCGATTATGCAAAACGGCAGTCCTCTCGGTGTGCGTATGCGACAACCAACAGTAAAACCTATTGCACTAGATGCACCTCCGAGTGTCAATGCACCGCCATTCCTCCTGGGAGTTTTCTCTTTCTTACGCATTCTCTCACGCGACTGTGCAACTACGATCGCGTCACACAACAGTTTCTTGTGTGAATTGATCCTCCCAGTGTTGCCGTCTAGAAATGTCTGCCTGTCGAATATCACTCCTCTATCTGCTGTGAATGGTTGAAAGGTTTTCTAACCTGGGGTGAGTAAATGAAGGAGGATAGTCCCGACCTTTCGGTGTGCAGTATTGGAGCAAATACATTTTATGCGATAGATTTCACATTCGTGAGCTAATGTTGGCGCACCACATGCATTCGTGGAACCATTTCGCTGTGTGGTCGGGTCGCTATTAATAGGGCCGATGGAACGCAAGGGCGCCGTAATCAACTCCAACACACAACCAACATGTATGGTGGAGTGTGGTGTAAAGGAGCTTTATGGTGGAGTATGGGAGAGGAGCGTGTCTCAGCAAGACCACAGGTGAGATAGATGTGAAACCAAAAGTATGACCATAGATTCACGTAAAATATTGTTTCTACTGTTGTTGGTTGTTTACCAAGCCATTTAACTGCTTCAACCGGTGTGTCCTATATTTGTCCTTCACCGTGCACACTGTCAAGTCGTACGGCTGGCTCTTGGTAAATGTGTGTTTTGTTTTCTTATTTACATTTCACTCGCAAAGGTGGTAACATTTATTTTATTTTCGTGTTTGGTTTGGCTATCTGTTTGTTTATACATTATTTTCTTATATACTGTGTTTGGTGTTTAGGCCATTTAAATGAGCAAGCATTGTACGATGTCTTTGCTATAAAGAAGGATATATGGTGCTATAAAAAAGGAGCGTTTTGTTAAACTATATTTTACGTTCATTTCATTGAATTATTCACAAATTGCAGACACTTTCCATCTCACCTTGAGCTGTGTCAGGCTAGCGTCTCATTGGCAGTCAGCAAGAGTTCGAACGATGCATCGATGCACTCACTTATCGTGCCCGGTAATGGTTATTTGCGCTGGAATCAATTCTCTTGCGACACACTTCGACACGGTCAATCTATGCCCTGACGGGAGAATCACAAAGTAAACCGACCGGTTTCTGTAAAATGGTGGCATTTTTTTAGTTCTTCGTTTCTGCCGGCCAGCTTTGCTGGTTTTAATGGTACAAACGAACATATGCCTTCCACATCTCTCGGTTGGTCGCTTCTCTTGCATCTGAAGAAATTGCCGCACCAGAATCGATCCAAAAACTTTTTTTTTTGTAAAGACTGTTTCTCTTACCTAGCTCTCGTACGAGTGTAATAAGATCGCAGCGGTGACACACACCACTTATTGAATATGCATTCATAGTCTTGGAACATGGGCTGGCTGCTTTTCCTTCCCATGTTGTGTTCCGGGTTGACCGTTTGTACAGCCCGGCACTGTCACGTAACGCTAAGGCCCTGACAAAATCAATCAACATTCAACAATTCCGAAACGCTTTTCTCCGCCGACGGTTTCTCTCTGTTTGCTGTTGTTCTGTCCAGCCACAAGCGGCTCAGATTTTACAATTACATCGTGCATACACAATTTAAATATGCTATCTGCTGTGTTGTTTGTGGTCTGGTTTGCAAATCCCCAGACGTCTGCACAAGCAATTGCTAGTGGGTACGAGCAACAATTATCTAAATAAAACTTATTGCTTGGAATAGTTGAGCTGGTAGAAGGTACACGTAAGAAATAGTATTTTATTTACACCGACCGAGAGAATGCAGCTTTGAATTGCGCAAAACAGAGGTATCACATTTACTTAGCGCTGCGTCCAACGAACAAACAGCGATGGCAATTAAGATTCGCTCTTACTTACTGCTGTAAAATAAGTGCAATTCATGTTGTTTGCTATCGAATTGAATCACCTCATTGTTTTTAATCCTTACGGCTAAGGGTAAGATTGTATTGCAGAAACGAGTAAGTATAACTTGTCGTGATGACACTCGCAATAGTAATAAATACTGCTAAACGAAGTGGCTATTTTCTTGAAACAATCGGAATGTAATATGGATTGGCTTTCACACAGAGAGAGAGAGAGAGAGAGAGAGAGAGAGAGAGAGAGAGTCTGAGCTGCCTTATATAAACTGTCGCCACTTGAAACCATGCAAGCTTCTCATATTGCAAGATGCTTATTTCGTTTCCTTTTTCCTTGCAAATGGTCATATTTTTGTTACCACAGAAGACACACGTATACGTCGTGTACACGGCCGTACACGTTTTACCAACCAATATAGCGTATAGCTTAGCCTAGATAAAAATGACTGCAAGCTTAAATATGTGAAGTGTGTACACCATGGTATATATGGATGTGGAGATGGTTCGTGGTTCGGTGCAAGCGGTACCGCGCGTTCCTTTTATTTCTTCCCAGGGTGGTGTGGTGCGGGGCTGGAAAACGAAGCTGTAGGGTAGGGAAAATTTACACAAATAAATATTTATGCTTGCATCTCTTTATTTGTGTTTATTTTATCTGTATACTTCTCTTTTTTTTTTAATTTTTGAATATATCCCAAGCATGTATTTTTTAAACGTAACCAATGGGTGCGCAATCCACTACTGTGGGCAAACCAGGCAAATCGACCACACACACACACACGCACAGAACCGTTTACGACCGGTAAAGTATTAAAATTGAGGATGGGGTGAATGGATATTGGTAAAGAAGCCATGCACACACACGGTATAATCTAGGAAATGAACAAAAATAGTATGGTTTTTCGAATCGTTATTGCGCTAGCTCTGAGATTGGTGGTAGCAGCACCCATTAAATTAAACACCACTGTGAATCGTTTCTTTTTATGGGTTTAAATCGTACGGGCGGCTTCTGTTGCGTGTGTACATGGGACAGCACATGCTCCTCACACACAATGTACCGAACCGAGTGAAGAAATCATGTACTGCTGTTACTACTACTGCCATGGTAAACTGGCTTGGATTAGAAAAGAAAACTGTTCAAATTGCTCTAAAACAGGAAGGAATAAATTAATAACATTTATGAGGGTTTCAAGATTATTTTCATTTTTCCCTCATTTTTTCACCTAATTGGCTAATCCCCACGAACACAATTGAACACACACAGCGTTAGAGCAATCTTAGTTAGTGACACATCGCTTGCTGCTAAGATGAAGTGACAGTCGGATGGTTCATTGTTTGTCATCGGAACACATTGCACTTCTCTTCACCGTTTGCTGCTTACAAAGGCCGTAGCAATTTCCGGTGCAAAGCACGTAGTTCTGATGCGCAGAGAAAAAAAGCAGACACACACACACACACCGAATAAAAGTTACAACACAGCCTCGCAACACTCGCATGGCACGTCGCGCAGCATCACAATACGATCGTGTCCGGAGCAAACCCATATTCATACCAGTTGCGATTGTGCTGTGTAGTGCGTTACAGCATATCGCACACAACAACTCACTACTGTTACTACTCTACTGTACAAGTTTTGTGCCACTCATATACATGCGTTTGGGTACGTTCGCATTACTTTGCCTTCGTGCCATGCGGTTCTGTGTTCTGTTGTGCCGCTGCTGTTGGTGGGTTTTGTGTTGATTTAATGAATAAATTATTCCGTTTAGTTGAAACGTAACCTCTTTTTCGTCTTCCCGCGCATGCCCTCCTTTCTCCCTCCCCCCGGGTTGGTTCGGTAGTAGAAGGAACGCAGCAGCAGCAACACAAGAAACAGTCGAGAGTGTGCGGTTGATTTGTTATTAGATTTATACTGGTTGTTTGTGTTTCTTTTTTATTTTGTTTGTTGTTTGCTTGCGGGGCCCACCATTTCGTTCGTGTGTGTGTGTGTGTGTGTGTGTGTGTGCGGGTTTGTGTATGTGTTATATGTTGAAGAAGTTCTAAGGAGCCCCCGAGTCGTTCGGGCCCGCTAGTAGTTCTGGATTGTGAGGACAGGATGTGGAAATTAGAGATGAGATTGTTAAGAAAACTTACCCACTCACACATACGACGATAGCCGTTTGGTGGTGGCACACAAACGATAGTGCCGAAGGATGATTTTCTTCGGTTGCGGTGGTTCCACCACATCTCACTCACTTTCCTCTGCCACGGTTCTCCCATTCCTAGGGGTCATAAGAAGGTTGGGATGTTGATTGCTTCTAGGACGCGGGAGCGCTCGATAGCCGGAGAGAGAGAGAGAGAACATTCACATTTATTAAGTGTGTGTCTGCAGCGGTTGTTCTCTGGTCTTTGTCACTGCCACCATTACCATCGGCATAAATGTCCTCGTTTTATCTGCCTAATGGCGCACTATGAGGCAGCATCATAGTGCTGCTGCTGCTGCTGCTGATTGTTAGCCGGCATGGATAAATGTTTGTTGTTTGCTTCCGTTTGCTTCTCGCGCACACCACGCTGCTTCGTTGCTCTGGGGTTTATTGCGATCATATGTTCGGTTTAGTTAGCGGTTTAAACGCTTAGGATTGGGGAAAATTAATTGCATGTTATGTGTGTTGGAACCTATTTTTGGACAGAAAGAGAGCAAAAACAAAACTTTGGTAATTAGCTCAAGTATTAATGTCTTGTTTTGATGTTAGTTTAGTCTTGAATGTGCGTGAGCGTAAGAATTCAGTCCTATGGTTATAATTTCTTCAAGCATAAAGTTTTACAATATAAAAGACTTTGTTCAATTACCATCGAATTGCACATTAAATCAACCTATAATTGAGCCTAGAAATGTGCAGCAGACTGTTCAATATTGACACACGAGAAACTTGTTAAATATTCTTTAGAAACGCTTCATGCTTTGTGGCACAAGAAATCGAAACAGAACTTTGATAGTTTAACATTTCTGGGGCTGCTCGAACACCGGGACTATATTCTATTTATTGCCACCATCTTTACCATAAATCACTAGAGTTGGTAGTCTCGCTCACGCACAGATGCGTGTGTGTGTGTTTGAGTGTGTACCAAGGATATGTTTCGTTGTTTCGCCTCTTGTCAATCTTGTCACACATGTTCGGCGTACTTAGAGACGGAGGGCACAAACATCCAGCCCCCCCGCACTGGTTGATGATGTGGGGGCCGGCACGTCGTTTTCCAAAACTCCATTTACATACACGGTCTTTTAATTATTAACTAACCAACCTCCGAGCTGTTTCGAGTTTTCGTTCTGAGCTTCTTGGAAATGGGTGTGTTTTGGCTGCCCTTCCAGCTGTGTAGTGGTTGTGAAGGTTTTAGAAGGGCTTTCACTCGAAGGCTTTGCTTCTGTTTGAGTTTCTAATAATTCGTTAGATGCTGGAAACAGCACTGCTGCTGATGTGGTGTGTTTGATTTCTTGATTTGCCTCGGCAGTAGCACGCAGGCGTTAACTCTGGAGCGCATTACTACTATGCCCCTGTTGGGTCACATTCAATCGATAATGACAGCGTGAAATGTGTGTGTTTGTGCGTGTGAGTCGTGTTCAGTGAACATAAGGGCACATTTCGCAGTGAATAATGATGTCCAAATATTGATCAAAACTAAATGGAAATGACAGATGTACATAAAATGAAGACGGCATAGATTAGTATACAGGTTTGAATGCTTACTGATAGTGCTATAAAAGCCACAAATATAGTATTTCTTTTTGAAATCCATTTTAGTATTAAACATTATTAACATCTTGAACTCTAATATGCTTTTCCAAGCCGCCTTTTTGCATAATTGAATTCCATTTTGTTTTCTTTTAAACGTTTTTCTTCTATTGTGATGTGCTAAGTGGTAGAATATTTGGTAGCTTCACCAGAAAGGCTGTGAAGCATTATCGAACGTTCAATTAAAATCACGATGTGAATGAACTGCAAACGCCGCCATTCGTTTGTGGCTGCTATTGTAGCCTCTGGTTGGTTGGGTTTAGGTGCTCAGGATAAAGTGCTCTTCCTGCGTTCGTTTATCCGCTAATAATGGCACAAATGAAGGAACGATGCAATAGCATTAATTAAAAAACTTAAACGATTTACGATTATTGGTGACTTTTGTTTATAACGCCTGTGTGAATTCCCATGGCAAAAGCAAAATACGGAAGTGTGCGTGTATTTGTACTGTGGATGGCTTTATTACTAGTCGGTGGTGAGTTGTGCCGGCAAGATTATTGATTGCGAGACCGAGAAGCAATCATCAGATATATTGAACAGTAATGAAAGAACTAGTGGAAACGGTAGATTATATTCGCCCCATTACATCTCAGTGGATTACAGCATAAAGGAACTAACCTTTCATGATCTTTTGTTTTGTTAAGTTTGCTTATTCGTTTTATTACTTCGTTTATTCTATTTTTTGATTATTTGCTTCTGTAAAGTTAGTTTAATTGTTTATTTCTTATAGCTTTTTCTTTTATTATATTCAACGTTCCTTATACTTTGTTTCTTTATTGGACTTTTACTTGTCTTTGCTCCACAAAGAAGCAAACTTAATATGTTAAGACCTCGCAAAAAGTTCGCTTGGATCAATACCGGAACGTACTAAACTTATTTGTCTGCCAAATACGTTAATCTTGATGTGCCAGTGCGTGTGTCAGTCCAATGGTGGTGTGCCTGAAGAACACAAACCTCTCACAAAAAAGTAGAACGAGCAAGATCGAAAAGAAACTTCAGGACAGCCGAAGTAGTTATAATGAAATAACGAAATTTCACGGCACGAACCCCCGGCGGACCATCATCGGATGGAAAACCCATTTGCTTCACACACCAAACACCAATAAAACGATGCCCAATCGTCAGCGCCATACCATCATCATGCCAAACAATGTGAAGTCCTATGTAATTGGTTGCCATTATATGCGTTCGTGTGTATGTATATGGATGCCCCGGAGATCGATAGATAGCAGCAGCTTCTGTGTGTGATGGTGATGCACAATGACGCCTGATGATGCCCAATAGTCACCATCACCATTGTTGGAGAACCGGGTTCGATGGGGGATGAGAGGGACTACGTGAACACAGTCCAAGGAATTGCTTCTTTGCAAGAGCCCGCTCTAGCAGCCCACTACAGCAGTCGTACGATAAAAAGCTCTATTGTGCATGGAAGAGAGTGCGATGGTTGGGTGGGGGGGGGGTGATACCACAGCATTACCATTACATAACGTAATACTACACTGAAGCAATGGCACAAAACCCCGAACCGAAGCAGGCAAGTAACAGCGGCAGCTAAAGCAAAACTACGTGATGCATTATTCATAATGAATATATTTATAGCTTATACAAGCAAGCACACGAAGCAAACGAACGAATGAACGTTTGACTGGATTTGACTGGCAGCAGCAGCAGCAGCAGCAGTAGCAAGAGCACCAACATTCGTTCGTGTTTCTTGTAATGTTTTATTCGTTTCATTTTTGTGTTTCGTTTGCCCAACTTCTCCTCCCAACTGTCGCTACCGATCTCTTCACATTCCTCCCGATTGTTTGTTTACCTTATCTGATAGATTCATCTTCTTGGCCCGGGCGCTGTATATTATGCTCGTTGTGCTCGTTTTATAAATGTATCGTTTCTGTTTTGGGTGAATGTAAAATTTTTATTTCTTTTCGTTATATTTTTTTTAGCTTGCCTTGGTCTTACGTTCCGGCAGTAAACATTTCTTTAAATTAACGATCCTGTTCTCGTCTTCTCGTC
>KZ061718.1:0-49599 GCA_002091835.1 Anopheles maculatus | reverse complement strand
TTTTGTGTGGGGGAAGTTTTTTTTCGGGGTTTTTTTTTTTTCCCCCCCCCCCCCCCCCAAAACAAAGTTTTGTTCACAAATAGCACCATCTCTCGTTCATGATTTTCTTTTCGTACTTTTTTTTTTGTTTGTTGTTTTGTTATATGCGCTCTCAACTAAAACTTTATAATACTCAGGGCTTCGTTTTGCGGTGTGCTGCGGCACTGTCGGGCGGCGGCTTCCACTAGGAGAGGTCAAGTTTTGCGGTACGTATAATTTATAGTTGCATAAAATGTTTCCTTACAAGCAAAAGCACGAACGGCTCATTTCTTTGCGACCGATCGATTGCAGCAAAGTTTGGTGTGTTCCGCATTTTGCTCAGAAGCTGATGCTGCTTTTGTTCGTTGTTGTGGGGCTTTATTTTAGTCCTTTTTTTATGCATGAAATAAGTCTAAAAGAAAATTTCGTTAAAAGGGTTTTGTTGGAATAATATTGCACTATAAAAAGTTTAAAATAAGAAACAAAGTAGTATTATAATAATACGAGAACTACCTGCTGGTAGTGCAACGACTCAATGGAGTATCCTAAACTGAACACCTGTATGAAGGACTTATCGCAGCTTGGGCTAAGAAACAAATCAAGAATGCCAGAAATAGCAGAACCTTTTGAGGATGTAGTTGTAAAAGATGTTTAATGCATTAGTTGGTAGTTTTTCCCTCACAAACACATACCCAAACCAAACTCATAGTCACCATACTCGGTCCTTATAATCTTAGAACATCAAAAAACCTATCGCATGGCAAGGCCGCGACCAGGATAACCATCATCTCTCTACCCTTACGGTGTGGCGCGCTAAACGGATGAAATCGAATTAAGACATAATCGATGAATGAAACGAGAATTCCGCTCCGGAATTAGAACCCATCAATGTGTACCACATGGAGTTCAGTAGGCTGTGTATGTGTGTTCGGTAATGGAAAATCAATTCCAAATCGATATGCCGAAGGAAATTAAAGCCCTATGTAAAAGCGCTCCGCGGTATGGCAGAAATTATGTGTCCGATTTATTGCAATTATCTTATGCTTCCCGTTTTCGGGGTTTCGGATTCTGCTTGTGAGCTTGTGCTATGAAATTAAGACAAGCGTAATTAGAGACGTGTGAGTACCGATGTTAATAATTTGAGTTTTTTCTCCACAAATTCTCGCTTGCTTAGAAACTTGGGAGAGATTAATTCTCACTATAATGAGACAGTGCATTTGATTGTATTTATAGTTTTCAATGCAATTATAATTATGGTCCTCAATTTCTGCCTTTGCTCCATTTTACTCCACTGAGCAAGAAGCGGTTCGCATTCAAGTCACCGGCAGGCAACGAACGTTTGGGGCAGTCAGTGAGTGAGAAGCAGAGCAAAAAAAAAAATCTCTGTACAATTTTCCTACTCCTTCTCCTCCAACCCCAAACCTCAGCCCCGAGAGCGATTTGTTTGGTACTTGCTATACCCCGGTGCCCTACCTATACAAGTGTGTTTGTGTGTGAATGAGTGGAAAATAAAAACAAACTCCTCTGCCGATCCCCGTTCACCCTACAACCAGCCGCCCTTTTTCTGCACTGCATAACGCAACATGACGCCGGCTCCCCCCCCTGGGGCAGCACGGTCGTCGTACTTTGTGCTTCCCTCGTTGACTTTCGCTCTCTCTCGCTGCTGCACATGCTTTCCCGAAGCGCCAAAAAAGCACGTGGTCTGGTCGCCGTCGCGTGGTACAGAATCGCGCGTACAGCCATCGCGTCTCGTCGCACCCGGGTTTGCGCGCGTACCACGTACGCCGTGGAGAAAGAGAGTCGGAAATCCCCCTCCGCTCCGTCATCATCATCATCAACATCATCCTCTCGGGGTTGGTTGCAAGAGACCTGCTGCTTGCCTACTATACCACACGCTTTAAAATCCTCTGTGCGCTTGCCCGCACCCCGGTTCCGTCAATGTTTCGCGACAACATCTCTCGTCCTCTGCTGAGCTCTGGCAGAGGCGGCGGCTAGAGGGTTTGTTTTTTGCTGTGTGCGCGTTCCGTTTTTGTTTTGTTTTCGGTTTTCGCTTTCCCTAGTGTTGGCGGGGTTTTTTTTTCTGCCGTCCTGTGACCGCCTTTATGCTCACCACTACCGTATGATCGGGAACCGGGTAATCCTTTGGGGGGGGGGGATGTCCTTGCAGCACGCCGAGACGAACCGCTTACTGACCTTCATTTTTTGGGGGCTTTTCATTTGTGCAATACACGCGCGGGAAGCAGTTGTGTTGTTGAGTTTGTTCTCTTTGGAGCATTTTTTTGTTTTTCGTTGTTGCGCTACCCAGAATCGGCGGCAATGTGTTCATGTAAATTCACTTTCTCCGGATACGGAGTTGGGATGGTTTGAAGTTTGATGTTTGATATTCAAAATTTAAATCAAGAGTTTTGTTTTACGAGATATTAAGTTAATAGTTAAATTAGCTGCGCTTAATTTCTCACATCTATTAAAGCAACTTCCGGGAAGTTCGTAGGGATGTTTGTATGGAGGTTTTGTTGACGAAGATTCCGAATGTTTTAAACGATTCCTTGCGAGTTGTTATTCTTGTAATATCTAATTAAAAGTTCTGTAATAACTTCAAATTAAAAAAATACTATACCATAAATTCTAAACAACTGTTAAACATATTTTATACCATTGAACAGTAAATCGCTGTACAAAACACATGCTGTTTATGGTCTGATACACATTACCGTCCGCCTATTAATTCAGTCCACACGATGTTTAAGTTATAGTTTGTTCTGTAGGCTTGCTCTTCCCCGTTTCCCGTCATATGTTATTAATTTTTCAACTATCCTTCTCTCTTTCGCTTTGTCTTAAAATGAATTTGTGGAATGCTTGATTGAGCGTTTGAGCGTTTTGTGTATTTATGGCTTTTCTCGTTCGTTTCTGGCAACCACTCGCAACTCGTTTAGCAGCGCCGTTATATAGAGCTGTGTGAAAAATAAATTGTACCCAATGTTAATAACACTAAAAACCCGTGAACATAAAATGTTAGAGCTACCCACCCAACCGCACTATAAACAACCCGTTCTGGTGGAATTATCTGGTCCTGTTTTTTTTTTTTTCGTTGATTGAGTATAATCTTTATTTTCTTTCGCTTTTCTTTAGTTCATTCTAACTTGTGCACACGCACACACATACACCGCCAAATACGATGCTGCTATTAAATCACATTTTTTATGAATTTCATATGGTGGTGCTTTTGGAATCGTGTGTTCCCTATCTGAGGGTCAGAACTCTGCACAAGAGTCTGGGTTAAGTCTCCTCTCCGCTTAGCAACCCCACCGAATGGCCACACGGCCAATAGATTCCTTTTCCAACATTGTATTTGTATGTGTGTGTGTGCATGCTTTTGGTTTAACTTCAGAACCACACTGTCGCTGTTGTGGCACCGGAGACGACGGCTATATTGTGTTACACTTTAATGGCAAGCCGTTTCAGTTTTGATGTCTTTCAAAAAGTTGACTCATTTTTTCGTCGATCGAGCAGCTACGGGACCAAAATTGGCAAAACCAAGTAAGGGCGAAGAAATAACAGCTTCAAACGTGCAACTGGCCATTAAAAAAGTTTTCAATGTTGGCTTTTTCTTTTGTTTGCAATTTTAAACGTTTTTAATATTAAGCTCTTTTGGGGGTAAAGTTGTTTGAGCTGCAGCTTAGTCAATGTCGGTCTGCAGTTGACGACGGAGAAGTAGCTTCGATCGATAGAGCTAGAAGTTTATGCGAAAAGACAAAGCTTCCAACGAAAACCTTATTGCTAATTAAAAGATGAATTCCCCACTTTAGCCAGTACCTTAGACACAAAAGTCTCGAGATGCCGAGAGTGCCTAGTGCAGACATACACTAGCAGTAATGTTAACTTTAACCCATACCGGAGAGGGCAAATCGTGTGGAAAGATGTGCATGCGGTTTTCATCCATCAACACTTTCCATCTGCGCAAACTGGCCCTCTGGTCCCGGACTCTTATGCTCGCCTCTCTTTCACAGCACTGACGGACGCTAACCGCACCAGCTTCGGCAATCTTGCCGAGTGCTCCGATCATCAATTGCATTAAATGCGCAACTTTGTGTTTCTCAAGTAACGACATCAAAAATAGGTATCCCCAATAAAATGGCGCGTGCTGCAACTTCTCCCCCCAAGTGTGGTTGGCTCGAAGCGGCAGCAGGGTTCCTATCCTGCACACGTACAATGTTGGCACACGTACAGAAGCACACACATACAATCATTCGTGGCTCTGCCTAGCAACGTTGTTGCTCGATCGATACGCCAGAACACACAGTGCGAGATATACCCGAAGCTCGCACAAGTTTTATTATTATCGGTTTTGGCACCTTGGCAAGTCGATGTCGCTGTCTCTCTCTCCGTCTCAGGACCGTTTTTGGCATTACCAGTGTCTGTGGTAGAAGCACCACGACGACTGATTCTGGAAACGCACATGAATGGAAATCATAATGAATCATAAGCTTAATGTTTGCGTTCACCTTAAGAACACGGCCTCGGTGTCCGCCGGAATGGAGCCCCCGGAGTAGTACCACTCTCGGAGGCAAAAGTTTTTGGACCGACTGACGTTTTAGGTATAATATTAGGAGTATCTCTCGGCAGTGTGTACGGGGCTTGGTTATAGTAGTGAAGCCGGTTTTATACCATCGTCCTACGGCTCCTCTTAATGCTAACGATCGGTCTGCCATGCTGTTTGAATAAGTGTATTGAGCATAAATTCAATTGAATAATATCCTATTTTATGTTCCTGAGAGTGTGGCCTGCCCGTGTCTGCGGCTCTATGTACTTCTGGTTTGAACGACGACAACAACCGAGCGTGTATTTGTGTGTGTGCACGCTGGTATGTGTCATGGCATTCGAATAGATGGAGATTTATACGATGGCAGAAGGTCTGCCTTAGCATTAGCATTAATTTTCTGTGCTAGAAAGATAAATTATTCGTCGTTCTTTTTTTGTTGTTGTTGCTTTTCGAACAAGGAATGGTTTCAAGCTTCATCTCGCTTCTTCTGTGAGCACTGAGTTGCTCGATGCTCTCTCTCGCTCTCTCTCTCTCTATTGCTTTTGAAAATTGTGTTCGCTCTCGTTCTCTCTGCCGTGTCTCTTCACGAATTCACAAAACTAATCCTAAACCACCTCCACCTCCATCCCACCCTGCCTTACTGCCTACATTCATCCACAGCAGCAGCAGCAAGTATAGAACGTGCTTAATTTTCATGAAAATAAATGCTACATAGTTAAACAACCATGCTGCAACAACTGCTATATGGTGTAGTTAAACAACCACTCACACACACACACACTAAAACTAAAGTTTAAAACTAGAGAATCGTACGACTGGGAATACCAGAATAGTAGTAGTAGCGATTCGATGCTGTATGTGTCTGCCTTTCGCCGAGAAAAACGTTCACTTCAAAATAGCAAAGGAAATGCTGCTCTAGGTGAAGAAGCGGGAATAGTGTGGTTGGGGAAAGCTAAGGTGGAAAGTCTTAACGAGCGAAACGATAACTGGGTGAAGGGAAACACGGACAGTGGGAACTGCACTCAAAAGGCAAAGGTAAATGTTGAAGTTTTATGATCCTTTTGCGATGAGAATCCGATCGATGATTGTCATCTTGTGCAGCATCGCTATTCAAGGGGAGAGGACGATGGGGAGCGGGGGGGGGGGGGTTGGGTAGGAGGAGAAACGATGTGATGAAGTGGGAAACTTTTCCCCTCTATACCTCACTCCTCCACCGGACGAATTTTCCATCTAATGTTACACAATGTGCACGTTTTACAATATTTACAATGTCGGAACATCCACTACGAAGAACGGGCACGATTTCGTTTAACTTTTGGCTTATTTCTGCTCGATCTTCCCTCTGTGTACGTACCTGTGTGTTGGTATTAGCTTACAGGGTGTGTGTGTGTGTCTGTTTACTAGAAATGTGTTAAAAACATATTCTTTAAAATAAAAAAAAGGAATAACCTTAAAACGAGAGCAAACAAAAACCGGGAAAAACGATGCTCTCTGCCTTGGGGTTTTTGTATGAGACGATTATGTGATTCTTTAAATGAGATTCGAAAGCGAAAAGCGAAACCGAAATACCTCAAATGTTGGGTAGGATTGGTTGGGAAGGGTCCCGGGTCCCGGGAATAAATAATTTCTTGTTATAAAACTTTGTATTCGTTATTCGTCGTGTTTTTCACGTCCGATGCCGAATCCTCCCGTGGCCGTTGTGTGTGTGTGTGTGTGTGTGTGTGTTTTGTGTTGGACACTGATGCTGTGAGTACGTATATTTCTGTTCTGTTTGAATGTTTGCTCGCGCTTCGGTTGCATTCACTCTCACCGTTCGTTCGAACTTTAGTTTTTGAATATTTTATCTCAACTTCATTTCGTTGTGTGTGTCGTCGTTGTTGTCGATTTCTTTCGCTTTTATTTTGCTTGTTTGCTGCTCCGCCCGGCATCGGCTTCACATCCATCCATCATGCATATCATGTATTTATGGCAGAAAGCACTTACCATGTTGTTTTGTTTCGTTATTCCATTCTTTCCCTTATTTGGGTATGTTGAACCCTTCGTATTGCTGACGGTTAAGAATCTCTTTACGAGAGTGTGTATCTTTCTGCGTGCTGACAGTTGTTTGAGCTGGTTTTCTATATGTTATTTGCTTGTTTCTTTTGCTGCTCTTTACTTTCCTTATTTTAATTGTATAGTTTTTGTAAATAAAACTGTTTCTCAGTATCAATAGCTTGCATAATAAACATTAATTTGCTTTAAAAAAAACACTTCTTATTTGAATTTAACTAATTAACATCGTTGCCTTTCTGTGCGCGCGCATATTCCAAATCTCGTTTGCAATTAAACCTGCTCTCACACACTTGCTGGTGCACTCGTTCGCTTCTAGCCATCTTGAACACCGCAAGATACATCCATTTCCATAGCGTCTAATTGCATGTTCATAAGCATAAACTACGCTACGACCCGCACACAGACGAACACGTTTTAGTGGCTGAGCCAAAACAGGGGAGGAACACGATCGAGTGGTGAGCAAAGCAATACATATAGAAACCCCCGAAACGCCGAGTGTCATCGTGGAGAGCACGGCAGAAACAAAGCTTGCCCCCCTCGAACCGGAGCAAACCCCCCACCTCCCCTTCCCATGGTAGTCAACGATAAAATCTTAAACTTTGCTTACATACCCGTCCAATCCGAACGTCGGATATTTTCTTCTTATATGTTAGCATATAATAGAAGCAATAAAATAGAAATAAATTTATAAATTAATAAAACGCTGCGCAAACGCAGTACACAGCACACAACACTGTTCGGGTCCCCCGCGGTCGTCCCCGTCGTCAGTTCGTCTTCGTCTTCGTTCGTGTGCTGTGTTTAGAAGTCGTGGCGATGTTGTTAGACGACTGCCAACCGAAGTGTGGAAGCGCTAAGAAGAAAGGTCAACAGGCTCCCTACTAGCTGGCTCTGCGACCAAGAAGCAGTTACCAGCAATCTGGTATGTATGCCCGGGTCCGCTCTGGCCAACGACAGCCACACAGTCACAAAACCGGCAGCATAAAATCTTATGCTGGATGGATTAGAGAGCATGATGATGGTTCGGGAGCATGAATTGGTGCTGCCTGTCGGGCCGCTTCTTGTTGACACTTTTTGGTGCTTCCCCCCGGCTGGTACTGTCGAACTAGCGCGATCAACCCCCCGCCGAAGTTATGCTACAGTTCCACAAATCTCTCACTATGTGCTCACCTGTGTTATGCTCTCATGCTCAAAACGAGAAATGAATTTCGCTCTCTCACAAACACAACTGCTCGCATCAAATTCTACCATATGTTTTCGCTTCTCTCGTTTCCATTCGCTCGGCGCTTCTGTTTTGATCACGCTTTTCCGAGTTCTTGGTGGGTGGTTGTTAAAGGTGGCGTTAGTGGGGTGCGGATGCCGCGGGCTAGCATTGACAGCATGCGGCAAAGAGGGACGCGAGATTGAGGGATTTAATGCTCTGAAAATTAAACGTTACACGCACACACGCTCACAATGCTTGACTACCACCCCCTCTACTCATCATTGGGCAGGATTTTTCCACCCCAGCATTCACCCACCCACCCACTCCGTAACCTGGTTGCGTTTCGTCACAGATACAACATAAAAATAGCAATAATTATACTAAAAGTTGAAATATATGTATTAAATTTTATGTCCACCCCTGGTTGTTATGTTCGCTCTTTTTGTATTTATACCGGATTACGGTTTACGGGTTTCATCGCCATCGTGAAACTGTTTTCCCACTCCTCATCCACCACCCAACGAGCCACTTATCCTTCTGCGCTTCTATGGCCACGGGAAGCCGGGAACGGTTGAGTATTATGTCTCTCTGTGTGTGTGTGTGTCTCTGTATTTGATTTTTCCCTCCACCGGACGCTTACTTCAAGTTTTATCGACATTGCGTCTCCTTTTTTCCTGTGGTACTTATTTTGTTATTTTCATTTTCGGATTTTTGCTCTATTTCTTCGTTTATAGGGTATTCTATTTTCACAAGATCTAGATTCCACGACGCAAATATATCTACCCTTGTGTGTGGATGGTACTCTGTATGTACTTTTGCCGAAGTTGCTCGCTACTCCATTGATTTGCCCACGTTCAGGATCTTTCGGGAGAGGGTCCAAAACCTGTAATTTCCCTTTCGTTCGTTGTGTGTGTCTGCGAGGGTACTTGGTTGTTAAAATGCTTTCGACATGAACGGTTGTTGTACCAATAATAGTAGTAGCACACACAGACCGAATAGTACGCCGTTATCATTATTTTCGATGGTTCCTTGCGATCGTAGGAAAACGATAGCGCGAGAAGACACAATGCAACAACAAAAAAAGGATGGCCTGTGTAAGGATTTGACATTGTAACAATGTTGTTTGCAGGGCTTAACAGGCTATTTCTATCGCGGACTCGGTCTATCTGCTATTTTCTGTGCCCGAGCGTGTTCCTCCTGCTCTTTCCATTCCCTAAACTTCAACGCTTTGACTATTCTTCATCCTCAGTTTTCCCAGCGCGACATTTGTCGAACCTAATACGCCGTTGTTTTCAAATGTTCTTTTATTTCTTATTTTAATTCCCAAAAAAACACGCTTCAATCTCTCCCGCTAGTTAAGCCTCTCCATGCTACCATGGAAATCGATTGCGCACAAGCGCGCGCGTGAATCATTCATTAGTTGTTTGGTGTTTGGACACAGAGCATGACATTTGCATTCGCACGATGTATTTGGGGGGGGCGCGAAAGACAGAGGGCGCGAATTCTCGGTCGGTATGAGAACGTTTCAAGTGTCCAGGGCAGGCACCCCAGTTTCATCGTGCGTGCTGAAGAAGGCAGGGATTGGAGGGTTTGCGTCAGTATTCATCTAAAGCAGTCCCAAGCTTAATGAAGCAATTAATTTTAACCCACGGGTTCCATCTCTATTCTTGCTGCTGCTGCTGCGCCCTGTGTTGTATCTCCTACTCCCGAATTCGCACCTGTGGTGGATGTATTGATGAAAATGATATTGTGTTACTGTCCGAATGCTTAAGAGCAATCGGAACCGGGCGTATCCATAGCAATGGGTGTTCGCAAGATGTACGGTGTGCGGAGTGTGCAATTTACTTGCCGTTTGATATTTAAAACGAGCTATTAGCCGTGCCGAGTTCTAGCTATTTTCGTATCATCTTATGATACGTTTATGTTCTCGACAGCTACCAGTCGATTGATTTCTGTGGTCCGTGTAACTCTGCTTTATTGTAACAACTGTAGCAGAAAGAATTCGTGCGATGAATTGTGTTGATTACTTAAGCTTCTCGTTCTAAGAATCATTGTATAAAGTAGACTTAATTTCCATACTCTACATTTCTTGCATGTAAAGCAGCATCATGTAACGAATGTAAATCCTTTTCCTCGCAGTACATCACGACCACCGGAATAAAACTCTCCTGCAACGAAAGGTTTTAAGTTAGTGATGTTCATTCTCCAGATGAACATCACTTTTCCCTCGTGCTGCTCGTGAAATGTGTGTGTGTGTAATGTTATGCAAATGTGATACAATGTCACATTGTGTTCCACTTTTTCCGTCATTCCCCTCCCCGGCTTTTGGGGTGTTCGGTGTCCCGCCTCACTCTTGTTTATGGTTGTCATCGGGTTCATTTTAAACGAAACAACAAAAATAAAGAAGGAAGAAATTCCCATAAAAGGCATAAACTGCCGATGCCCAAGCAAATGCGACATTTACTTGTGTGGGATCTGATTTATGTTTCTCATATTATTGCTTGCATGTGCGCATGCATACGAAAAGGTTGTTAAGTAGCGTGATCGGGTTTAGCTAAGTCGGAGAAGAAAATGGAAACGCGGGTTTTCGCATCTGGTAAGCAAGCAAACATCTGTCTTAATCTTTAAATGTTTAGAATTTTCTTCTAAAAAGTATCGGTAACAGCAAACTCAGTTTATACCTAGCCGAACCAATTCAACAACAACAAAAGGAAGGTTTTCTTTTACATTTCCATCAACCCGAACGTATGGGGAAAGCATAACGTCGTGTGTGTTACTCATTTATTTATTCCTTAACCCAATAGATGCCATCTGTTTCAACTTACAAGCTTTAGAAGATAAACAGTGTTACGGGTCGGGGTAAGAAAATCGAAACAAAACAATACCCCCATTGCGCTCACCCTAAATTTTTCCGAAAATGAATTAAAAACAGGATATGTGATGTACGTAAATAGCTAAAGGTACAAATAAAATACGGGTTTAACAACACAACCGCGCACTGTTTCAAATCCCTCGTTGTCTATTTATCGTTCGTCGAATGGTAAAAACTGTTTGCTGCAGTTTTCTTTTCCTTGTGCTGTCATTTCGTTTAGTTTTCAAAATGGTTTGTGTTCTGATGTGATGTGTAGAGAACGTCTGATTTATTCACTATTGTACATAATTATATTTCGTGCAAAACGTTTAAGAATAACCGAAGGGTTATGCTGATGTAGCACAACCGTTGCGCGCGATAGACAAACACAGTCAACCCCATTTATTTAGTTTGGTTGATTTTTAACGAATCAAAAGCACACCAACAAGAATAACAGGCCACAATTTGCATAACTAAGGGATAAAAAGCATTGAGTTGTGAGTAAAGTTTTCGAGCAGTTTTTTTTAAACGTATGTGCAATAAATCTAACTAAACTCATACAAGAATTTCCCATCGGCAGGAATCTCTGTAATAAAACGCTTAATTAAAACAATATTTATTCTACAGCCAGGGGTGAGACCACAAACCCTTTTTCAATAAAAATACAACTCCAGTGCTTAAATGAAACGTCACAGAAGAATATTTTAATATGATTAAACAACAAACACAAATCGTCGGTGAGCCAGAGAGAAGTGTGTATACGACACAAGATACACCATGATAAAATATTTCCTAGTGAATATATTTCAAACCTTTCTTTCTCACACCATCCCAAGTGCCTTTTGCCTGGTATATTGTACATGCAAGCCTTCAGCCTTCTGTTTTACAGATCAATCAATCTTTAAGCCCCGGTATTTTCCGTTGTGATGGTTTAATTTTAGACAAAGAACAAAATAAAACGAAACATACCGACATATTTCATTCTCCCAAAACCCCGGCAGGCTCAAACAAGGTTCGGAGCGTTCTGGTGGTAAAGTAAAGCAATGTTAAAGTTTTACAACCTCTAGAGCCCTGCTTGAATGGGAAGGTGATTTTATATCATCAAACCGCAATAATCCATGTACGGTAGGGCCAGACGAGAGGAGAAGAAGAAGGCACACGCAAAACATCATGGAAAACTGTTTTCATCGAAAATAATTAATCCTTCCTTTTACAGTTGTGTGCCGTTGCTTCTTTCTAAAGGAGACTATGTATAAAATGAGCAGGTTCACCACCAAATGACGATTAATAATAGAGGTGAAGGCGATGGCTGGAACATTCGCGCCTCACACCTACAGACACTTACACACACACACATACAAACACTCATAAAGTGTAGTGCCCTTTGGAAGGTTTTTTTTACCAGCAACAACCAATTGATGAGAAAAGATTCAATTTTTACAACAACAGTTTTGAGCTTTTGTTTCCTCCGGAGCTATGCTGTGTAGTGTGTAGCTCCACGGTAAAAGGTGTAAAAGTATTTATTTTTAACCGGTTTGCGTTGCTCATTTTCCGGTGTCTTAACGAAATTAGTCGATGGGGATTCTTCCTATAATGCTTCCTAATTGCAGTCAGCCAAAGCAGAACGGTTTTGATGAAACTATTTGGTTTTATTTTGATGCCAGCTTGTGTGTGTGTGCGGCGTTATAATTTAGCTACGGCTTAGATGTTTCTTAATTTTTCGATTCTCTTTTAGTGTACCTTGGATGTGATGAATGCCAAACGCTAAGTGGCACGCGGGGCTAGAGGACACTCAAAGAAACACGAGATAATAAGACAGAAGATAGGTGACCGATGGGGACGGGGAAGAAGGGCAGGAAGCTAAAAGGAATCTCGCATCTCTCGGTACAATAATAATACATCCATTGTATTGCCACGAGAGAGAGATGAAAAGTAAGCGAACAAATAGCGCAGCAACACAACACTCTAGTATCGACTCGTCCGCTTGTAATGGCAAAATCTTGAGAAGCAAGGGAAGAAAAAGTAAAGTAGCTGAGCTGTGCTGCTACATGCTGCTTGCTACATCATATAAAACGGGTGGGATGAGAGAGAAAAAGAGGGTAAGAGACGGGTGATAGAAAAAGTTGAAAGAAACGACGAATAAAGAAATATAATAATACATTCCCGTATTCCTGTTTTCTAAATATAATAACTTCTTTTTTCCCCTTTTTTTGCGCTGCTACACGTTTGTGGCAACGTACATAAATCCCGCAAGAGGGCAAACATCGCGCGGACAAGGGAAATGGGGAAAAGAGAATGAAGAAAATTAATAACAACAAGGATTGATGCTAATGCCGTGCGTTGTGTGTTGTTGTCCGGAGTATCGGAAGGTATAACCAAACGCAAACGAAACGAGCAAACAATAAACAGAAAGCCCTGAGACATTTACGCACGAAAGGAAAACAGAAAGACCAGATATAATAGGATAGAGAAAGAAGGAGAAAGGAAGCAAAAATATGAAACATAAGACAATAGTGATGGTATATTAATAGGTTACATCGTGCGTTAAAAGCCAGCAGAAAGACAACCAAGGGTGTGTTGCGCTGTTGTGCGCCCATCATGATGATACATCGCTGGATCACTGCAGTAACAATCATCTCTGTTACTGTTACGTACTTCAAACCGTCAAGAAGGAAAGGCACCACACAATACCCCACCAAGATTTGTTGCAAACTGCACTTTACAGCACACACACACACACTGACATAAGCAGCGAACAAACGAACAAACGAACGAATTAAACAAACAATACAGCGGACGAGAAATAGGGAATAGAGTTAGTTATTTGTCCCGCTCTCTGTCGGAAACCTTTACTTATCTTTTATATGGGTTTGTAAATCAAAAACGAGGGAGGGTCCTGTGTCTAGATGTGTTATTACCATATATGTAACGGTGTTATGCTTCTTTTCATTGGGAACAATTTAACTTTAGTTGGGGTTTACTTGTCGCTCGCCAAGACGATCTGTGGTGTGCGCTGTCTGTCATTATCCGAGTGACGTTTTCGATCATCGGTGTTCCGTTTGATGTTAGTGACCTGTCTCTGGCTATCTCTGTGCGTGAGAGCAACGCGGAGAGAGAGAGAAACATCAAATGTACGTGAAAACCATCTGTGCATGAGCATTTTCCGCATGGGTGAGATAAACACTGCAACCGGTGTATTGTACCAAGAACAGCACATAAAAAAAACATTCCGTTTTTTTCGCTACGGTGCAAGGATCTGATCGTGTGAGAGCGAAATTCTTACTTTGCGTTCTGTGTTGCCTTTCCTGGGGTTTCTTTCCCCCCTTCCCTGTGTGAAAGGATGACAGGGAAACAGGGACAGGTAGCAAAACAAAAGTGCACCGCTGTTTATGAAACGCAGACACACACACACACTGAAAATAGTAACGCAATCAATGTAGCCGTAGCATGCGCACAGTGTACGCGTTGACGGACAAAATGTTTGCTTGAGAGATTTAGAAGGTGGAGAGAGAATCGTAGTAAAACATTGGAGTAAAACGTACCGCTGCTATCTTGCTGTCTTTGTTACTCTCGAAGAAGAAAACCAGATTGCAAGAGCTAAAACTTCGTGTGTTTTTGTGTTGGTGAGAGAGGGAGAGTGAGAGAGAGAGAGCAAACACAATTCCAGCCCTTCGCCACACACACAGGGGGTTGTACGCTGCGAATTTCTTCTCTCGCAACAGAACGCGTTTGACGTTGGTTCGGTACGGTCGCTATATTGTTGGTACGATCTTCGCGTACCCTTAAAACGTGTGTATGGTTCGCAAGGATTAATTACGCGCGCGGAGAAAACTTTGTGCATGGTATGTGTGTGTGTATGGGGATATGTGCAGCAGCAGCAGCAAGTAGAGTGGAATTGAGCAATGTGAAATGTAATTTTCGAATTTATCGATCCATTTGCTCTGCTCCTCCACCCCGGTGTGTGACGGTCTGGTCGGTCGGTGGGGTGAGCTCATTTGTTTATGTGCACATCCGGATCAATGCGATTAAGTCGAACGTTTCGTCTTGTGGCTGTGGACTGTGACTGAGTGTGTGTGTGTTGTGGGTACGGAATGAGTGAAACATGCGATACCTTATCTTGATGAAAGGATTTGCTAATCCTGGATGATTTAAAGTACATTAAAATTAAAGCATTTCCTGTCGTTTAAAATGGGTTCGTCGTTAGTGTCGTTGGACATCGTTTGCCAGCTGCTCGTCCTCCTTCGGTTATGGAATTAGATCACCGTTTATTCCTCGCCTACCCGGACACAGAAGTCGCGTGCGTGTAGACCGCGGTGCGCGCGCCCAGAGTGATGGATGATTAATCGAACACGGACACAAACAAGTGCAAATACAACTGAAGAAGTGAAGAGCATGCGGTGGTGGTGGTGGTGTGGTGGGACATGTTATGCAAATGTTCGCGTTTATGTGAACGCAAGGAATAAATGATTTCACTCCTGATGGCCAATATACAGTCACAATTAAACATCATATTGCCTTTCCCATTCCACCAAGCACACCACACCATACCACACAAACACACATGCGTCTGGTCCATCGGGGTGGACAGACTAAATGGCAGGGAGAGTTTAAAATTACCCACCTCAAATGGGGAATGTGATGAATGAATAAACAATGACGAGGAGACGGGGTCGAGTGGTGCGTGCGTGTGAGGAGTTGCGCTTAAGAGTGTGGTCCTGTTATGACAGTTGCACTCCATCGATTCTCACTCGCTATTGTGTGAAGGTGGAGTGGGAAGTGCGTTTAACGCGGGCAGAAACAGGAGACGGAAAAGCGACACTAACACGTTGCAGTGTGTGGCCGTTCGAGTCTCTATGGATGTTTTGGACGGAGGTTATTAAACAAATACCCCCCACCGTTCATCATACGACCAATTACACTTGCATCTCAACCGTCACTGTGCAGCAAAAACTGCACCCTTAGTGTACTTTTGACAACTGTGTGTGTGTGTGTTTTTTTTTGTTTACCTTTCGCATCTCAAACTGACAGGTGCGTGCGAGTGTGCCTACTACTGTGATTACCACTTGTCATTTTCGTCCTTTGACCGAAATGCAATCGATCGCACCATGAAAATTAAATATGCTGCAAAGCCCTTTCATACGATCATGATTCAGTCCCTTAATGTGCTTGTTGTTGCCAATCGCTCGCTCGTCGTCGATCTATTGTGACATCATTTAGTATAGTTGTGATTGTTGTTTGTATTATTATGGTGCTATAAAACACAGAGACAATCGTGTTTGATCAAACAACTCTCGTCAGAAGCGCTTCACGCTCACGCACGCCGGATTGCGGTATGGATTTGATGTGTGTTTCTATCGAGGAACCTTTCCCATAGTCTTCCACTCAATCCACTCGAAACAGACCAAAGTTTTTATTCGTTTATTCGACCAAAGTTGCGACACATCGCTACGATGATGGTTCGTTCGACTTAAATTAACTCTCTATTCAATATGCCGTAAAACGATGCAGTCGACTGGCTTGATGATGGTGGTTCACATAGTTTCTTATGGGGCCATTTTCATAAATTCATTATAAATATAATATATCCCCTCAGAGTAGTGAAACCGCGCGTTCACCACACCCGTCTGTGGATGTTATGTCTCGTGACGTTTTTGTGTGCCCTTTCACGAACCGAGACCGGTTTTATGGTGTTTTGTTTTTAAATCGTAGCTTATTTAAGTTAAGGTTGTTTTTTTTTCTATTCATTATCCTAACGAATTCTTCACATTATTATAAAGGTCGGTGATCGAAGACGACATATGTGTTATGTGTTTTGTATGGCATTTTTTTTCGTTGTAATTCAAATCGTGTCCTATTCAGAAGAAACAGGCTTAGCAAGCCAGACTTAGCTTGAAGTGGGGCGCATTGTTGTCGTTCGTACGAATGAGAGAAATGTTTCCCAAAACGCCAAAGAAACTTAAAACCACCTCACCACACTCGCACCCACCCCAGCCTACCACCGTGCCCATCATGTCAAGATTACTTTTCCTGTTGTTTGTGAAATAATATTCTTTGGCTATTTATTTATGTTAAAAGCTTGCTTGGTGTGTGGTGCTCTTCGTACTTCGTGGCATGTGGGGTTGTGTCTGTGTACGAGCAGGATAGCTTTAATACATTTAATATTTCATCTTTTATCTTATTCTCTTTACCTTTTTCCCTCTCTTCGTTTTTGCCCTATCGCTTATCCATTGTTGTGTTGTTTCTGCCCTGTTGTGTGTGTGAGTGTGTTTGCTCAGTGTGCCCCGAAGATTATTGTTTACATTCCCACCGAACCATCTTTCCTGGCAGCAGTTCGTTGAAATGGGAAAAGATGTTAACGTGAAACATAAAATTTTGAAATACCAGTGTTATGAATTCTATTTTCACTTATCGTATCATATACATTTGTGACGCGTTACCACCACCACCACTACGTTGTTTCTTATTCTCTCCTCGTCATCGTGAACGGATAGACTTTTGTACAAGAAATCGGATTTTATGTTAAAACGAATCGTGATGATTTGCTAAATGCGTTGCGCTGTCTGTCTGTGCCCTATACCCCATGAGTGTGTGTGTGTGCGTGTTTTTTTTTATAACCGTACAATAATTTATGATTCTCCCCGTTTCACAAAGGTTGATGATACGCATAGTTCTCCACCAGTGCCCCTTCCTTATAATATGTTGCTCGAAGCGTGAACAACTGTGAAAAAAGAAGTGAAACACTTGCTTAATTTAAGTCAACACACAATCGTGAAACACAATTACAATACAACAAAAGTACGAAAATGATGGAACTATTGCCGGAACTAACGATGATACCGTCGTTGTCTCCACCGTTCTTCAACCTGCTGCCAGCCAGCGCACTGGCAGCGAACTATCAAACGTCACCGAAATCGAACGGCCGCAGTAGTCATGGTTCCACCGATGTCTTGGAGGTTCGTCCTATAAATACAGTGGTGCGCTATTTTTACCAGTTAGAACACAACACAAAAAACGCTAGTAATAATATTTAATGACTGCATAAACATTTCAGTAGCATGATAATCATCATGCCACAATCTCGTTCTTAAAATACGTACAGTGGGGGGTGTCTGTGATATAAGGCCACACCATCATTTTATAACTAATCGTGCTTTTATCTATTTCCACCTTGTCTACGTTATAAGTTAAGCGTGTTTAAATTTTACGATCCATCTAGTGGAAAGATAATAAGAAATTATAAGTAATAAGACAGGTTTCTATTTTAGATTTCCTTAAGTTTTGTTTCGCTGAGAAGAGGTCAGTTACATGGCCACTACAATCAGGCCACGTAAAGTGAAAGATGGAAATAATAATGATTTATTGTGTGTTTCAAAGAGTAGAGTCATTATTGCGCCGACTCAGCAACAAAACTGGAACGTGTGCTGCCTGCCTGGCCACAGATATCCAGTCACTATGCCTGGCTGGCCAAGTACAACTAAGAGCTGTAACGTCATAGGAAGAGAAGGCTCATGATTTACTATGGTGTGGCACATTCGATTCCATTTTCATAATGCAATTACATTTATACTGATATGAAAAACTTGACGAATTCTTTTTGACGGACATTTTATAAAAAGGTATTCTTAAGTTACATATGTTTCTCGTAAATCCGATCTGATACACTATTCTTTGAAAGAATACTTCTTTTTATCACGATTAATCTTTAGGTCGTATATCAACAACCACCACTGTACATCTGCTAGTAGTTTCATAGTATTTGCCCTTGTGTTGCTAATCTGTTTCATTCCTTTTCTCGTTTTTTTTTCCCCATTTGCAGAAAGATGAAAAACTGTGCGATTACTACCGCCGGATGCCGGTGCTGTACGACAAAAGCCACCCGCACTACAAGTTCCAGTCGAAGAAGGAAAAGGCCTGGCGCGAGCTGAGCCGGCTGTGCGAGATGGACGTCGAGCAGTGCAAGAAGCGCATGACCTACTTCCGGTGCCGGTTCACGGTCGAACGGCGCATCATGAAGAACGGCGTCAACTGCAGCGAGTGGCCACTGCTCGAGAAGCTCAAGTTTCTCAACAAACACATCAAAATCCGGAGACCGCGTGCCCCGAACGGCGAACCGGACGATACGTAAGTGATCTCTCTCTCTCTCTCTGTCTGTATGTGTGGAACTTGGGAAGGAACGGAAATCTTCTTTGCAAAACTCCGGACACTCGGGAAGCTGCTACAGCAGCACAATCATAACATCACTTGATCCTCATTGTACAATTGGAACACGTCCGAGAGACGGATTTCATCATGCGATAGAGATGTAACAACATTTACTTCGTCCGGTACTTAAGTACCGAGTATCAGAGGCCAGTGGTACGACAAGGGCAACGAGAAGGATGGATCATATTTTTATTGTATTATTGTTTCAAATGATTCCAAATGGTTCGTTGTTTACGTAACCGCGATATTTAGAGTAGGAACATGTTTTGTTTGTAAACGGGAATAATTGCTTGTATGATAACGATCGTTTGATTTTCCGATTATTCAATTATGCCATAATTATGAATGCTAGCCTTCATAGTAGAATTAATTCATACACACATTATTTTCAACGTTTGTTGTACACTCGTAAATCGATGATACTCCATACACTTTTCAATCCATTCCGACAACTAATGACTTTAAGTGCTGCTGGCTGGCCCGACTCGACTCGACTCGACGACTATCGGCCAACGCCCAGTTTCTTCTTGCCACACACCACCGGCAATGATGTTTAAGAATAAATTTATTTCTTTGAAAAGTAAATTAGAAGCAATAGAGTGTGAGATGTGAAGATGTTGTTTTGTTGATGTTGTCCGGTGTGCTGTACGCCGCGAGATCCAAGCCTGCCAAGTCTGGTGCACACGCCCGTCCGCACGTTGAAAAGCGGACCGATATGGTTCTAATTTAAACCAATCAAAGACGAATGGTGCGAGAGAGTCATGCTTCGGTTGAAAGCGATTTGTAGTAACACCGTTTCCTTGTACGATTCCCCTTAAAAGATTCGCTGGGACCGATGAGTTGGGGCGAAATAAGAGCGTGTTCCTAGAGAGATGTTAAGTAGTTGTGGGAAAAAGATTATTTGAAGATATTACTAGTTTGAAGGGGCGGCTCGGTGGTAGATGCGACAGCGGCGCCGGTCTTCACACGACAGGACCGGGGTTCAAGTCTCATCTGGGCCGTTCTCCCATAGTGAAGACTGACTATCCAACTATGTGGTAACAAGAAGTCTAGTAAGCCAGAAATGGCAGGCATGACCTAATAAGAGGTCGTTAGGCCAAGAAAGAAGAAGAAGAAGAAGATTAGTTGTAGCGGTACGTTGATGTCACTCAGTTTTTACAACTTCTTGTGATGGATCTTCAGTAGGAATAGTCTGGTTTGATTGCCAAAGAGCTGTGGTATATTTATATACATTATTTTTTAAATATTGATACTGCGCGATAGATATCCAATCTCATTACGTACTTCTAGAGACGCAGTACTATCGAGCAAATGTAAAGTCAAGGGAAGCCGCACTGAGTTGAATTTCTCAACAAATCATTTCACATGTTTTGTCTTCGTCTATTAATTTCTACAATTGTCTCCCTTTTCCAGCGATGATGAGACAAACCCAATGAACATTCTGCGAAAGCGGCAGCGCGAACAGCAGGAAGACGTAAAGGACGATCTGCACGCGTACCTCGACCTGCAGCAGATGGCCGTGGCGGCCCAAAACTCCCAGGCTCAACTCCACTACCAGCAGCACCTGAAGCTGCAGGGTCACGGACCGTTCGGTGCACCGCCCGGTGCCGGTTTCCCGTCCGCGCACGATCCCATGTCACTGCACCATCTGCAGCCACCGCACCCGCACCAGCGTGACCATCAGTTGCCGCCCCCACACAGCAATCAGCCGGGCGGCGGTGGCGGTTCCTCACAGTCCGGCGCCGGCCAGCAGCAGGTACCGCACGCCGGTCACCATCATCACCATCCGTTCGGGCGGGGCGGAATGCCGGGTTCGGCCGGTGGCCATCATCAACATCATCATCCACACGCGGCAGGCGGTGGTGGTGCGGCAGGCAGTAGTGCCGCAGCCGCCCTACAGCACGGTGCCGGGGCGGGCGTTGCAGCCGGTTCCGCCCCCCATCCCCATCACCATCAGCAGCCGACCCCGGTCGAGTCGCCGATACCGGCCGCCATGTCCAACGTGGAGGTGTCGTACGGTTTGCCGAAACGGGCCCGCGTCAGCTACGACGGTGACGAAGCGTCGCTGTCCAACTTTAACCTCAACCGCACGGTCAAGTACCAGAACAACCTGGAGCATCAGGCCCACCTGGACGAGCACGGTGCGTACGGGCTGTACGTGGGCGAAGTGTTGCGCAAGCTGCCGGAACGAATATCCTCGCTAACCTCGCTCAAGATCATGCAGCTGCTGTACGAAGCGCAGGTACAGTCGTTCGATGCGGCACCGTCCGCCACACCGAAACCCTCCTCCGCCCAACAGCCGAAGATTGGCAATGGGGAGAGCAATGGTACGGCGGGTGGTGGTGGTGGCAGTGGCGGAGCGGCCACATCTTCCTCCGGCAGCCTTCCAAACGGTGGCGGCGCTACCAGCGTCGCTTCGTCCGAAGGTGGCCGCCAGTCGACGGAAAGCGCGGAATCGATGAGCAACAAGGACTAGGCCATAGCCCTCCCGTCCACTGCCGCTTGCCCGCCACCTCGACCACCACCACCACCAACTACCCCGTCGGCGGCATCCCTGGTGCACTGGTGGTAGTGAACACACGCGCGGTATGGGGGAAAAACAGAAAACAGAATACAAAAGCAAGGAACAACGAAATACACGGTTGTTCCTCCTTCCTACATAGGCAGCAACAACCGCGCCCGCAGCTATTATTATTATTTCAGTGTGTCTGTTAGCTCACACTTCCCGCGCGCTCCTGTCGCTCATCAAAAACGAGCAGCGCGTCATCCAGCAGCTTTCACACGCGTCTGTGTTTGTCACAGACCCATCCATCACACCATCATCACCCCACCATCACTAACTGTATTGATAATGTAGCTAAAATATTACTAGGAAGTGTGTTTAGTTTCGTTTTGTGTAGGTTTAATTGTACTGTCTAAAGTAAAGGTTACTTTTTTTTATTATCAGCCCGCGCGATTCGATCTAGAGTTGTGCGCGCGCGCGACAAGAAGAGAGATCGCTCTCAGCAGCAAAATATGACGCACGGGCGGCGCGTATCGTTCGGACCCGGTGCTAGCCATCCTTTAATCCAGTCATCGTGTGTCCTATCGCCCCAAACAGAGTCGGTATTGGGCACCTAAATGTGTGCTCTGAATTCGTGAACAGCACGGAAAATGGAGATAGCACAGTGTACGATAGCAGCTTAGTTGAGCTAGCGCCCGCTAGATGGCGTCACCGCCACCACAGGAGAAAGTGTGGACGAAAATTCGCCGATTGTGTGCGCGCGTTATGTGTTTCTTTTTAGTTTATGTGAATGTGCATTTGATTTTGAGATACTTGCAAACTGGATTTTAGCGTGTAATACTAACGAGTACGAGGCGAGGATCAGAATTTGGAAGCGCTCGAAGTGCTTTGTTTTTTGTTTTCGTTGGTGAACAAAAGAAGGAAGTATATACATATATTTCTCAACGAAAGATGATGAACTATTATTGAACTCTCTCTTTAAGCTTCTGCTCTTGCGCCGGGGGTTCGAATCAAGTTTCCCCATCTCCCTCCCGGTGCGTATGTTAGCTTCCACACATGTCCTCTGTCCAACTGGGGGAGGAGGCTGGCCGTTTGCAATAGTTTCACGCTTTAGTTTGGGCGTGAAGGTAACGACGGTCTAGTGCGCGCGCTGGCTTAGGGATTAGTAGCTATAGAACATTAGCCGCTGTGGAGTCCCGCACTTTGTATGTGTGTGTATGTTTGTATAATTTCGAACCGACGATCGATGCCTATATCGTTCGGACGCCGAGCAACAACAAAACATCGGGAGAAAGATACATATATAAATATGAATATAAAAACAAAACAACCAAGCAAGCCAATCAATACCTTTTCTGTCCTAGGTTTAGCCAACGAGTAATGACGCCATGATGTATGTTGAACGGCAAACTGTGTAAGCATTATAATAAACTCTCGATCGCATGATGAAAGCAGAATTTGTAGAGAAAGAGGAAAATGAAAGAGCAGGAAAATCACCGACCGGTGGTGGTGGTAAGCTCGTCGCTCGCGTTGTGCTTTTGTTGGGAAAGTTAGAAGAGAGCAACAAACGCGCAAGGAAAGGAGAAACGGTAAAGATTCAGATTGGGAGGAATATGAGGCAAGCGAATAGATGAAACAAAGAAAACTAAACAGCAAACGTAATACAATAAATGTTTCAAAACATCATAAAAGAAGGTATGCATTTTCGGTGCTGAAAGTTGCTTTATTGCAGTACACATTGTCGGTAATTGTTAGCAAACGCAGAATATCACCTAAAATTTACTTACAATTGATAGCATAATGTTGAAGTCGTTTATAGAGAACTCACCGACGGATCGGTTCTTGAAGAACTCGTAGGCCTCCCGGGAAGAAATGTATCATTCATCTTCTGCTGATCGATAGCGACAGTAAGGAACTGATAAAACTGGTCCAGTAGCTGCTCTCCTCGCCCATCACGAAGTCCAGCCGGTGTTGAGGGACCCCCGGTGGAAATCCGATCCACAGTCTGCGCACGTACGATCGGTAGCTTAACCTTATCCACCAATCCCAGCACAGCGTTGACAAGGCACACGAGAAAGGACACCGTACCAAGCATCAGAACGGGATGCAGCAGTACGAACAGTTGCAATCCTAGTAGGCCTTGATGCTGGTGGTGGTTATGATGATATGCAGGATACAGTGCGGTACTACCACTGTCCAAGATTTCTGCTAGCACGTTACCATGGTGTTGGTGAGGATGATGGTGGTGTGGTTTCCAATCCCAATTTCCACCACCGTGTGGTTGCTGTGTTGTCGCCCAGTAAGTAGCGTCGACACCACCACCGTCATGGTGCCACTCGCCATAGCTATCGTAGTAACGGCTCGGTGTTAACAACGATCGGTTGGGCAGGTCCTCATCCTTGTTTGGCGGTGCAGGTGAGTAGCGCGTCCGCCGCGGGATGTCAGTTGTCGAACGCTTACGTGCAGGAGGAACCGTTGGCAATAGTGATGTCACGAACGAAGGAGTGCCGTGTTCTTGCTTTTGTGGCTGGATAAGTAGACGATTGTTGTAATCCGAGTGTGCCACCATCTGGTACGGTGAAGACGGTTCGGTATTGAGAAGAAGCGATTCCAGAGGTTCAGGAATCTGTTGTTGTTGCTCGTCGTTCGTCGTCGTTGCAATACTTTTCGTGGATGCAGAATTAGAAACAGGAAGATCTCCAACGACACCAGAGAAGAGCACTACACTGAAGAACAACAACACGACGACCATCAAGGCACACATCTTTGCCAGCTTGCGTATGCTGCACCTAGTCGAATAGAACTAATATCTCTCGCTGAAGACTGCTGTGGTTTATAACCGTCGTATGACGGGGTTTGCCCCTTTTGTCACAAGAGTTTTGCACTTGTCACGGGTCAATTGCGGCGCATTCGGTAGAAGAATAGATACGTCCAAGCTTTTTTGCAAAATGTGTACATCGTGACAGTTTCTTCAGTCTTGGACAACGTTGGAACAGACAGACAGCGCCTACTTTACAATGCTTCATATATCACAGTAAAGGAGGAAGAATGGCTGTGCAATTGCACCCGGAAACGGAAAAAATGAATGATATTCCGGCGATCATTAACCATTAAGCTTTAGCCGCTGTGAAATGTAGGTTAACTGAAAGCATTCCTTACTATGATTTATGAAATATTAAAAAAAAAAACGAATAGGAACTGTTTTGTTCCCACTAAAAAAACGGATTTAAAAAGCAAAAACAAAGAACTTGTTTCCGCCCGGGTTCGAACCGGGGACCTTCTGCGTGTGAAGCAGACGTGATAACCGCTACACTACGGAAACCGATGGGAGAAGGTGCGTAACACACGTATTTAAATTTACACTCCATCCATCTCTTTTACGCGTACCATTTATCTCTTTTTTCCCATTTTAGTGTCAACCGTCAATAGTACTAAACTTCAAAAACGTTTAAGATAAAGTTCTTTTATTATCCTTACATCTTAACCACCAGCTCACTACACTCATCCTCCGCTCCGCTCGTCGGCATTCTCTACTTCGCCACCTCACCTAACCCTAACAGGGCTAACGTTTGTTCCTTATATTTGGTAATATTATACTCGTTTTCTCCCTCGTTGAACAACTTCGCGACCGCATCGGCGTACGCTGGTGGTACCTGCTCCCACCCACTATCGCCCTCCTTCCGGTTCCAGTTAAGTGTCGCCTCCGCGTTACGCCTGCTGCGACTCGTCCCGAACTCGAAATACTCCATATCGGCCTCACTCTTGGTCGCTTCCCATGGTTCCACCGTGTTCGATTCGTGGTACAGTGCGGTCAGCAGGTAGATCGCATAGTCGTAATTTTGTTTCTTCAACGGACACCGATCAGCAACGAGCGTAAGCAGATCGGTTTCCGGATTGTACCGCTCGCCCACCAACCGCAGCAACTTGTCTTTTGCGTGTCGATCAAGCTGCAACGAACCGAGCTCCAACTGCACCGTTACGATGCGCGACAATGGATTGCGTATGGTGGGCAGTGCGTGACAGTAGTCCGACGTAACGCAGGTCACCGGGAAGTGTGCCCGCATTTTCTCCTCCGTTTCGAGCCCCTTTGGCCACGGGGTACAGAACTGTTTCAGTGCTTCACACTGTCGCTTGATAACGGGTGGCGTTAGATGCAGAAAGTTCGGTATCTTCATCAGCTCCGCATTGGCAAACTTGCCCGGCGCCATCTGGTTACGCTTCGTCACGTATCCCTGGCGAATCGGAAGCGGCACAGCGGACGGGTTGAAGGAGCGCGGGCCAGGCCATACGGCACCCCAATCCTGATCCGTTGCCATCTGCTGCGAGCTGTGTGTGTACAAACGTTTTCAATTTCTGCACCGCAACCAATAGCAAACGACAATCGAACTTACCGCGGTGGTGGAACATCCGGACGGGCAGCTTTCCGACGAGCCAATCGTTGAGACTTTGTTTGCTTCAAGTTCAAAACACGAAATTCTACAAAGAAAGTAATAATGATTATTGCAACTGCTGCTTTCCTTCGCAACCGAGGCACCGACCTTCTTCTTGTATGCCAGCAGCAGCACGATTGCCGTCCTCCTGTAAACGGGTCGACTGCAAACGGTAACTGACCGCCTGTACCGTACGGCTCCACATGGGCAATGGCCCACAGCGTGCAAACAAAGCCATGCTGTGATTCTGTATACTGTTTGCTTCACGGTTTTACTTCCCGAACGGTGCACTTGTGTAATAATTCCGATCCACCGGCAACCATCGGACAGCGAACGACGACGGGTGGGTTTTGTTGTTGATTTCGTGATTACCTCATGAGCTGCGCGGTGCTGTTTTTCTCGATGACAACTGAATGACATTTTGGCTGAGGGCATACTAAACGAAAGAACGAAAATTTAACGAACCAACTCCGAACGGACAATTTCAAATGTTTTCGTTTCGGATCGGCACGACACATTGCTGCAAAATGTTGTAAATTGCGCGTTTCTAGTTTTTTTTATTCAAGTGGAGTGTATACAATTAGAAATATCATATACGCGCAAATTACTTAGCAACTAGTTTATAAAATATCGTTTTGCAGACAATTGGCTTAAAAGTACATTTGCTTGGGAGTCTGCCAGTATGGTTTTCCTTTATTTTATCCTTATTACAAACGAGTCGAGTTCTGAAAACGTTCAACGTCCTACCCCCGACGACGATATACAAAACATCCATCTATCTATTCTGGCCCGGGGCAGTCTCCCGTTCGCCCGCTTTAGCTAAGAATGAATACAAAATATATAACAGTTTGAGAATCGCACCATGCATCGTACGTGTGCAATATTAAGCCGTAAATAGAATAAACTCCATAAATAAAAATCGTTCCCTCTCTCTCTCTTTCTCGCTCCCCTTACACTCTGCTTACTGGTGTGTGGGTTTTCCCTATTTCTTTATAATACCCATCAATCGGTTGTGCCGATTGCGGTCACTGTCCGATTCGAAGTTATTATTGGCTGCTCGCATGGCCGAAGGCAGTGGTTTTGAGGTTGCCACTGAGCTACTGCTGCCACCACTGGACGCTCCTGCAGTGTCCTTCGCTTTCATCATGCGGTACCGATTGATGACGGAGCTGGCGGAAGCATTAGCTAAAATAAAAAAACGACAATTGCCACGTTAGTTTCACACAACCAATTCCCGTACAGCTTCAGTTTTCAATCGTACTGACTTCGATTGTTCGTTCGGTTCACCGAGCGTGGACTCTTTCCTATCCGTTTGGGACTCTTTTTGCGATTTTCCTTGCTTACGGAAAGAGTCATCTTTCCTCCCTTCATAGAAGCACGGCGAAGCACTGTAACCGAAAAAAAACCGGCGGCGGGGGTTCGTTAGTTCGCTGTCTTCGTTAATTTGTTGATTTTTTTGCATCTCACCTTTGTCCAGCACATGGGGGTCAACGTTCGATTCTACGAGCACATTGGAAAATAACGATTCCGTCTCAGAATCTTTGGCTGTGGCAATATCGAAGGTAGAATTTGCAATATTACCAATACCGTTCGATTCATCCGACGTGTCCGACGATTTGTTCTCATCCTGACCACCGGAACCCATTAGCATTATCTTTTTCCTAGCAGGCGCATTTGCCGTACCGCCACCGCCTCCACCACCGCTACCACCGACCGCATTGCTCACCACCAGTCGTGGTACTTTCAATCGTTGTGATGCGAGCGTCGTTGCTGCTGCCGTTCCTGGCGCCGTTCCCGATTTCGCCTGTTTTGTCGGTGTCCGGCGGGACAGAGTGGGTCGTGCGGTTGCTCCGCCAGCTGTCGTTGTTTTAAACGAAATCGTTCGTCCTACAGTTTTCGGTTTTTTGAACACATTCCGGCCAACGCCGCTGCTACCTTCCGGTTCACTTTCCTGCGCCGTCGAGTATGGTTCCGTGTCCGACTCACTGCCGTCATTCACCTTAGCCCGTTTGCTGGCACCACCGCCGACATTCGTTAGGGTTGAAGATGCAGCTACATTGTCGGGCGGGAAATCGATCGCGTCCTCGGAACAATCGGACAGGTTGGCAATATCGTCAAGGCTGTTGCTACTGAGATCAATGTCGTTGCGATGATCCTGCTGACAATCGTCGTCGAAAAACGTTACACCACGCTGACGTTGGTTCAGTTTTACCAAGCGCTTCAACTTGTCCAACGTTACATTGTCCAGCCGGTCCATGCTGCGGAGCAAAAGGTAGTTCTGCTGTATAATATCGCCGCTCAGCATCATAATGTTTTGCCACAGCTTGTTCTCCTGGTCGTACGTGAACGACATCTGCAGCACGTGATCCTTCCAGAGCGTGGCGGTGACCGCTTCAATTTCCGCCTCCTTTCCACTAAGATAGCCCTTCAACACGGGGGCCAGTTCGCACTGCAACACTTCCTCCCGGAGTGCATTTCGATTGCGGCGGGCATGCCGAAGCCGATCCTTCCAGCGTGACGTATCGGGCTGTTGGTTTGCAACCTGCTTGCCACAGCGATCGATAGCCGCTTCCAGCTTGGCAATATCCTACAAATACAACAACACCAAATTGCAATTAACGATCGTTTCAAATCTGACAGATGACAGATGGCAACACCATCAAAACAAAGCAGAGGGCTGGAGACGCGCATTTCTCACCGCAGAAGGTTGAATAAAGACGCAAAATGTTACATATAACTTCACTGTTTCGTGTGGTTAGCCTTAAAACACTAGCAACTAACGGTTGCTTAATCGTTTGTGCCTCCGCAAAGTGTGTTCCACCAAATCGCGCCATCCACACAGCACTGCAAAGCATTCGGTACGTTACACCGGCACCAGCACCGACCAGCCTCGCAACACAACCATCCGTTCGACACTATGCCAAGGGAAAGGATAAAAAGAAAGACAAAAAGGGTGCCCCAGCAAAGGTGCAAATCAACGAGGAGCAGCTAGGCAACCTCATCGACCTGGAAGGCCTGCGGACGCAGATGGAAAAGAGTCTGACCGCCATGAAGGATGATTACGTGAAGAATCTCTCCCTTCGCTCTACTACCGGCTCGATCGAAACGCTACGCATCACGTACGAGGGTAAAGACTATCAGCTGCAGGAGCTTGGCCAGGTAGTGCGCAAAAATCCTAAAACACTCGTCATCAATCTGGTCTCGTTCCCACAAACGATCCCGGTCGTGCTGCAAGCCATCCAGCGCAGTGGAATGAACCTGAACCCGCAGCAGGACGGCACCACACTGTTTATACCGGTGCCAAAAGTGACGCGCGAACATCGGGAAGGTTTGGCGAAGAATGCCAAGGTGCTGTTCATCAAGTGTCGCGATCGCATCAAGGACGCCCAAAACCAATCGATCAAAAAGCTTAAAAAGCAACAGTCCAACGTTTCCGAGGATGATGCGTTTCAGGCACAGACACAAATAACCGCCATTGCGGATGGGTTCGTGAAGGAGGCGGAAAAAATAATGGAACTAAAACAGTCGGAATTGCTGGGTGACAAATGATGACGAGATGCCAACAGACAGCAATAGTGATGATGCGAGATTGAATAAAGCGAACGTAATAGCATTCAAACAGGAAGCGAAAGCTTACCTCATTCAGATGGCTTCCGTCGAGCGTCACGACGCGGGCAATGTTTTCCGCCTGCTCCTTCAACTTCACCCGCATGTTGAGCAACTTCTCCTTGCTTTTTAGCGCAATTAAACGCTCCAACGCTTCGCGCATACTGGCGTAGCAGCTGTCGATACGCGAAATCCACGTGTTTAGCAACGTTTCGTTTAGCGCTGGTGATGACGATTCAGCAGCAGCAGCAGCAGCTTGAGCCTTCTTGCGAAGCTGTTCCTCCAGATCGGCCACTTTCGCCTTGAGCCGCTCGATCTCTTCCGCCTGCTCGTTCACCTTCTTGATCAGGAACTCCTTCGGCACGTTCGACGGCACAATGTTTTGCCGCACGATCGTACGGATCTTCTTCGCTCGTGACGCGTACTTGAGCGTGTTGTACGTATCGTCATAAGTTAGCGAAGAAGGCGAGATATTGGCAATCATTACCGTTTGGCAGTTGCCTCCCAGGCTGTCCTTTAGGATGCGTGTCAGGTTCGAATCGCGGTACGGGATGTGCTTTAATCCATCCGCCAGCTTGTTGATGCAGTTCCCGAGCGCCAGCAGCGACTTGTTAATGTTTGCACCTTCCTTGAAACGAATCCCAAGACCCTTGGTACTAGCGGCTCGTTCACTACCCGCCAGATCAATCATCGACAGCTTCACCGTTCGCTTTTGTCCGGTCTTTTTTTCCACCATACGGATGTGCACCTGAAAAATTGCATGACTCCGGCTGCTTTCCGCGTTCGCATCGGTTGGATGTTGCGTTCGGTTACGGTTGCCCAGTGCCAACAGGTCCAACAGTTCGGTGGCATTGTGAATTTGCTTCAGCACCAACCCGCTCACCACCACACCGTTCGAATCTTCGCGCAGCTTGAGTGGCCCACTTTTGGTAAGCAGATTCATCACCAGCTCATTGTACACCTCCAGATACGAAATCCCAATATCGAACTTGCGCAGCTCGCTGAGCGACTCGATCTGGCGGAACAGTTCCTTCATGGTCAGGAACGTTATGCCCGGACAGTCGATGTTTCCCAGCATGGTGTGTGTTTTCCCAGCGCCGGTCGCACCGTACACAAACACCGAGCAATTGTACCCGTTCATGACCGACTGAACGAGCGGTTTCATGCACACCTCAAAGATATCATTGTTTGTGGCCGTATTGTCGAACACATCGTCGTACTCCATGGTGAGCTTTTTCTTGACACGCTTCGTGATATCGCGGTGTGTTTGTTTCACGCCGTGGAAAAAGAACTCATCCTCATCCTCATCCGGATCGAACATCAGAGTCGATTTGTCGAGCACCTAGCAAAGCGGACACATTTTGTTATCAATCATTCGGTCATCAAAACACACTTGCTTACCTTGATGATGTTACGGGGATTGTGCTCCATTTCCCGCTCGTTGAACGGACGAACACGTACCGCAACGCGAATTTTCCGAGAATCGGCAGTCATCTTGTGTGGGAGCGGGATTCGTGCGCTAGCAGAGAGACAGTCTCCTCAAATCACAGCTTCGAAGGTGTACGTACACGCACGGACAGGTTGCTGAATCCCTTCGGTGCCACTTCACTTCGCAAACTATGTACACTTGGATACACGAACGTTTGATTTACTCCGCTGTTTTTCCCTACCAAAAACCTTTTCCTTCACAGCACTTTCTCGTATGCTGTTGTTGGCGTCATTTCCAGCATTTCAACAAATTTCCGTTGACAGTTTGTAGTTTAACGACAAAGTGCTCGAATGCGTGGTGTGTTTTTGACCGAAGGCGTGGCCGAAGATGTCCTACCGTGCCGAAAGTCGAGCAATATTTGCTCGAAAAACGGCACACGCACCCGCAGTCCTGTGAAAAGTTTACAGCAATCGCATGGAAACCAAGATTCATAGAGAATTTTGTGACAATTGAAAGTTTTTTTTCATTCTCATTTGTACTGCTATCGCCGGTGGTCAACAAAACAACAAAAACAAAGCCAAAAAAGCGAGCCGCGATTCAATCGCGACCGAATCGTTCTGTTCTTCAAAGCACGCTTTTCGCAATGAAAATAGCTATCGAGGGATGTGCTCACGGTGAGCTGGAAAAGATATACGATCTTATTGGCTCGATACAGGAGGAGCAAAACATTAAGGTCGATCTGTTAATATGCTGCGGAGACTTTCAATCTACGCGCAACCTGCAGGATCTGCAGTGCATGGCCGTACCGCAGAAACATTTGGATATGTGCAGTTTTTACAAGTGGGTAGTACAGGTTTTTGAGGTGATGCGAGAAACATGTTATATACCCAGTTTTGGTATTTTCTACATCCGACAGGTACTATAGTGGCGAAAAGAAAGCACCCATCTTGACGCTTTTCATTGGAGGCAATCACGAAGCGTCCAACTATCTACAGGAACTACCCTACGGTGGATGGGTAGCACCAAACATCTACTACCTCGGCTATGCCGGTGTTGTCGACTGCAACGGTATACGCATCGGTGGCATTTCAGGCATCTTTAAGGGGCACGATTTCCTAAAAGGTCGTTTTGAATTTCCACCGTACGATGAGGCCAGCAAGCGAAGCGTTTACCATCAGCGCCAGATCGATGTGTTCCGGCTGAAGCAACTAACGCCGACTGTAGATGTAATGCTATCGCATGATTGGCCCCGTGGTATCACAAGGCACGGCAACGAGACGCAGCTGCTACGCTTTAAGCCTGCATTCCGCGAGGACATTGAAAGCAACAGGCTGGGCAGCGCTCCGTGCGAAGATTTATTGCGAAAGCTTCAACCACCGTACTGGTTTGCTGCCCATTTGCACTGTAAATTTGCTGCCCTGATAACACACTCTGAGGGAAATGTAACAAAATTTCTAGCCCTCGACAAGTGTCTGCCGAAAAGGCGGTTTTTACAGATTCTGGACATTCCTACGGAGTCGGAGAACGATGAGAAGAAAGCGCAGGATGGCAATGATGTGCCATCGTCCGTTCGATTGAAGTACGACCTGGAATGGTTGACTGTATTGAACCTTACGAACCATCTGATAAGCATCCGGTCGTCTAACGGTTACATGCCGGGCGAAGGAGGGTCTGACGAGCGATTTAATTTCACCCCATCCGAGGAAGAGAAAGCGAAAGTTTTGGAACGATTCAATAACGATCTTACTATACCGGATAATTTTGTCCGTATAGTCGGATCGTATCAACCGGACGAACACGTAATGGATATGCGATCAGTCGAGCAACCGCAAGCCTTTTTAAATCCTCAAACAACATCGTTTTGCGATAAACTAAACATTGATGATCCATTACAACTTGCAATGCTAATGACGGGAAACAAGCTCAACACGTCCTCGTACGTTGATCCACAGCCCGAGCCAAATACAAAGGAAAAGCAACAATCGACGAAGGAACAACAGTCGCGACTTTCCAACGCCGATGAATTCGATGTCGATGAGGACGAAGAACACGATGCGGAGGACCGAAAGAAAGAAACGGAAGCTGTTAAAAACTCACCCAAAGTACAGCCGAAACTTTCGCTTTCTTCCGTTTTACCGCAACCGAAATGGAGACCACAACCGGATACACAAGATTCGGACCTTTCGACAACGTTGAACGATTCCACACCCAACTGCAGTGCTGTAAGCAATGCAACGCCACCGAAAATAGATGATATCAGTGCATCCACCTTGTCCGAATCGGTGCTGGCAGTTGATGATCTTAATCTGTCCAGCCCTCGGCAGCAAACGGACCTGGCCAACCCCACCCCGGTCAAGAAGTTCAAACGAAGAAACGAAACTATCTACACAAAGGATGATAGTGATTGAAATAATAAAATAAGAAATTAATAGTTTTATCAAGAGAGAGATAGAGAGAGAGAGATAAGAGGGGAAAAACAGAAAATTAGATAAAATTATGAACAGGAAATAAAAACAAAGCAATTTGAGGAAGTATTTTGAAGCCTAAAAAAGTGCTCTTTCTGTTGTTTAAATGTTAGTAAAAATCATACATTTGAATGTTCTTTTTCCCAAAAATCCCGCGAGCAAGGAGATTTATTTACACGTGCTTTTGTTGCGATTGCTTTGCACATGCTGCGATCGTACGTATTCGTGCGAAGAGTACGACAACAATCGTTGCCAAAAAGAGATCGAATGAAAACAAACGTTTAGCGCATTGTTTACTTGGATCGCATTGCAAACGTCTAGTGTCATTTTTTTTTTGCCTGGACATACGTGCGTTCGTACGCCAGAATCGCTGCTACCAAAATCAACAACGGTACTACGCAAAAAGGGCAGCCAAAAGGGAGCAACAAAAAAAAACAGCACACACTCAAACAGCTAACCCATCCACTTCGCTGATGATGATTAGCAAGGTCAGCACAGTTACGCATCCGCACCGATAGTCGTCCCGCATCCGAGAGGCGGAAAAGGTGATGTAACGCAAACGTATGGAACGTGCCGAAAAGTTACGCTCACACACACACACACACGGACGCACACATCACATCATCACCGCGTGGAGGATGGACCGCGAAAAGCACAGGGACACCCGATACGCCGGACTGGCCGGAGGATTAACCGGCTGCATCACACGCTTCATCTGTCAGCCACTGGATGTGCTCAAGATTCGTCTTCAGCTGCAGGTGGAACCGATCAGGTCGGCATCTACCGGCTCCAAGTATCGTTCGATCACACAAACGGTCGCCTGCATCTATCGCGAGGAAGGACTGCTAGCCTTCTGGAAGGGACACAATCCCGCCCAGGTACTGTCGCTCGTGTACGGTGTGGCGCAATTTTCCTTCTACGAACGGTTTAACAGCATCTTGCGCGATCTACCACTGCTGGACGGGCACGATCAAGGGCGACAGTTTCTGTGTGGTGCATGTAGTGGTTCCTTTGCAGCGCTTACTATTATGCCACTGGACGTGATACGAACGCGCCTAGTGTCACAAGATCCTGGCCGCGGCTATCGAAACGCACTGCAAGGACTGGGGGAGATCTATCGTCACGAAGGAGTGCGCGGGCTGTACCGTGGTGTTGGACCAGCCATGCTACAGATTGCCCCGTTGGCAGGTGGACAGTTTATGTTTTACAATCTGTTCGGGACGATCGTGAAACAGTTGGAAGGATTGCCGGCCGATGCACAGCTACCTTCCGGCGAGCTGTTTGTCTGCGGTGGGTTGGCCGGTTTCTGCACAAAGCTTCTCGTGTATCCGCTTGATTTGACCAAAAAACGATTACAGATACAGGGCTTTGCCCAAAGCCGGCAAACGTTTGGGCAACATTTTGTCTGCCGGCACATGATTCACTGCCTGGTGCAGGTCGGACGGGGCGAGGGTTTGCGGGGATTGTACAAAGGGTTGCTGCCGTCGTTGCTGAAGGCCGGCTGCACGTCCGCGTTTTACTTTACGATCTACGACACGCTATTGCTGCTGTTTAACAGCGAACGAAGCTTTAAATAATGTAAATAAATAAACCTCGCTTTTACAAAAGGAAAAATGGTCATCACCACGGTTCGAGACTTTTTCATTTCTTCTATCTGTTCGGCTTAGCTAGTTAGTAGTAGAATTAAATTTGGTTTTATTTAACATTAGCAGGCATGCATTAGTGTTTGCATCCTATTCTGCGTGCAGATGATGTTTGCGACTGGCTGCATCTAAGCAACCATCCCTACCTAGCAACCGGTGTCCAATGGTTCTGAAGAACTTGAACGTGAACTCTACGGGCTAAATCGATAGCATCATCATTGACGCACCGTTTCTAGTACACTATCATTGGAAAAATAAAACAAAATAACAAATTTAACAAAAAAAAAAGAAAAACACAAGCCTTGGAAGCGCTCCTTCCGCTAGCAAAGTACTATTAAAAAGGTCTGGATGTTTGTCCTTCCGTTCTCCTAAACGTTCACATCCGACGACGGTGTGGTGCTGCTTCCCATCTCCGGATGGTACATAAACTCCGGCGTGCTGTAATGCACCGTATCACAGTAGTAGTGCTCCGGGTTGGGAATCGTCTCCAGCACGTACCGTGGCCGCTCATCTTCCTGCGCCGGCCGAATGTTCGGCCCACCAAACCCGAGCGGTTCCATCTCAGCCAGATGGCGCGGTACCGGTACCTTCCGGTAGAAAAAGTACTGCGGCTGGCTGGACAGATTGTACGGTGGACTGAGAATGTCGAAGAACGCAGCCGGTCCACCGATTGCCGTTATCTCGTGAAAATTACGCTCGGTCGGTGTCAGTACGGCACAGTCACCGGCCGTCGAGCTGATAATCTTTTCCGGCTCCGCCACAACCAACACATGCCGCCGGAGTGTGCCATCCTTCGGTTCTACCGTGTCTCGTCGTGCCACCTCACTGTAGCTACAGATTTGTACCGCACCGGACACAACCCGCAGCAGGCCATGCATCTGGGGGTGGTCATGCAGGGGCATGGTGTAGTTTTCGCGCAGCACAAACACGGACATTGCGAACCGATCGTTCTCGAACACACCGACGTAGGTGCAGGGTGCTTTCGATGGTTGCTGGAACGTTTCCGTGGCAACGAGCGACGGTTCCAGCCCGATGTCTGCAAGCGTAAGCTGCCCGACGAGACGGTGAAGTGCGTGCAGATTGGTGGCAAACTTGGCATCGGATGCGGCCGTATGTTCGAACGTGGCCCAAGCTTGCCGGAATACGCGTGCAAACAGCGTACTCATCGTAGGAGATCTATTTGCTTTTTTGCGTGTTTTTGTCCTCCAAACACTACACTGCAACGAGAGAATGTGCGTTTAGTTGTAACCGTTGGCTCAACACGACGACTCGTCAGTCTGCCACGGAGCACAAACACACGAACCACACATTCCCCTAGGTGTAAAGCGGATAAAGCAAAGCTGCAGAATCGATGGCGGTTCCGATGGTTCGTTTTGTGCTTTAATTAATCGACAGCTTCATTAGCCTTCGATCCGTGTGCTGCTACTGCTGCCTCCTGTCTGTTTCGTAGTTCTTCCGTAATGCCACCGGGTCCAATTATCGCAACCAGCGCAGCAGCATATCCGCCTATCAGTGTGTTGGTATTGCGTTTAATCGGTTGAATACTGGTGGCAGGAAAGTGGTTCACACCGATAACACGATAAGGTAGCAATCCGCGCTCTACGTTCGAGCTAGAGAATTCGGAACCATAATTCAACCTCCCTCCTTACGGCACGGTGTTATGTTTTGCTTTCGCTTTTTTTTTTGCTCCCAGCAAAAAGATCCCAATTCTTTGACAATCGACTGACAGTTGTAGCGGAAAAACACCTTCGCTCACACGCACACACAAACCTATCTTCGTCTGCTCCGTTTCTGTTGTGCCGGTTTCGGTAAGGATACTAGGGAAACTTTCAATGCGGACTTCTGGGGGCAACCCCCGGCATGTATACGACCACCCCGAAGCTAACGCACCGTGGTATGTGAACTTTCGCTCCTAGCAGAATTGAAAAGCAAACACTATTTGCACGTTAATGATTGACACACGGTGGTGGTGTTTGCTGTCGTAGTTGGCTAGGATATCGCGGATACCAAACGTCCTTCACCTACTGCGATGCAGCACGGAATAAATTGTGGAAACTGTTTGCTGCAAGCACCAATCCAATGACGCAATCGCGAGCCAGTGTTCGCTGTAGATCGATATTTGCATGCCTTTGCATGTTTGGATTTCGGTTACGTAGGGTTTTTTTTTTCGGACACTACTGAGAGCTTGTATTTTTGCACTGTCTCAAATTTCACCCATACTTGAACGTTTGGATTTACCAAACGAGAGTTTCTGTATTTTGTTTATTCCTAGATCCATTTTCCTCTTTATGAAAGTTTCTCATGCACATTTTTTACACAAATTGCTCCGATCTAGAACTTACGATAGTTGTTAATATAAATGTTATATATTCAATTATATTAAATGTGTTTTGTTTACCATTATCCATCCAAAATGCAAACGATTAACGGCGTTTCCGACCAACCGCTCGTTTACTATGATTTCTCTTTCCTTGGCCACCCTTTGGCTTCTTTCGGCTGAATGCTTTCGCCTTTTTGCCACCCTTTCCACTTTTCTTCCTTGCTGTGCCTTCATTTACAGCATCCTCCTCTTCGCGTCTGCAAGAAGCACATAAAAATACAAATATTAAAAGAGTGAACCAATTCTGTCCCGCCTACGGTGGGGTGGTGTGGTACGTACTCTGCGCGAGCTTCCGCTTTCTGTAGCGAAATCGCTCGATCGATATCGATCTTCGGCTTCTTGTTCAACACCTTCGTCACTATTTCCATGTTGCGTCGTTTTTCGCCGGCAATCGAGGATGCTTTCTTCTTGCGCTTTTCGCCCGGCATCAGTTCCTTCACACCGATACCACGGGCCTGTTTGTCGTTCGGTAGAGATTCCTGGAACACTCCCACCGATGCCGTCGATGCTTTAGCGATATTAGACGCAGTGATGAGCTAGAAAGCAGGGTAAATTGTTTGTTAAAAAGAGTGGTCAGCTTTTTAAAATGTTACAATCCTACCTGTTTAGCGGACGCCGACTCGGGTCCCACGAAACCCGTCCGTGGGGTAGCGATTTTCTTCGCCCTGGCAATGTTCTTCATACGGGCCACCTCATTCTTAGCCACCCGCTCGATGCGCAGATCGCGTTTCTCCTTGAACATGTCCCGGTACGGATCGTTCTGTGGCACATCCAACACCCAATCCTTCTCCTTCTCTGCCTTGTACCGCTGGTAGCCATATGTCGGTACCCATTTGTCCAGCACCGGATCGAATACCTTCTTCTCGCGCGTTCGCTTTTTGATACCCTTCTTTTTGGCAAATTCTTCCCACTTGGTAAGCGGTTTCGGGACGGGTAGTTTTCGTGCACGCGGCAAGGGAGCTTTCGCTTCTGGTAGCTTAGCAACAATCGATTCCTCGACACGCTCGGTCGGCAGTTGCCAGATACTGTTAATCAGCAGCTGCACATTATCACGGGTCAAATCAAGCACATACTTTTCACGATCCGCTCTGTGTAAAAGACGCATGAAAACGTTATTATTCACAGACCAAAAACCTTCATACAATACACAACAATAGCCAACTTACTTCATCTGTTCATCATCGAAGTAGTTCGGATCGCTCACCATCATGTGGCCCACATCGATCGTCGGTTCCAAAGTTTTTTCCACCGTAATCGGTTTGTACTTTTGCAGAGTCTGTTGCTGCTTCTCCAGCACCTCTTTTACGATATCCATGGTGGCGCACCGTGCTCAGAGGAGAAATAATATGATAGAAATACAGAATTTACACCACCACTGTCCCGGTAAACACGTTTTCAAAGTTTACCAACGAGAGCTGTCAAAAAGCGTTTTCTTCGTTTTGTTTTCCTTCTACTTCTTCGACAGCACAAGGGCACGTTTATATGGTCGAGTTAGTTACTGTGAGTTTCTCAGCTGGACAGTGGGATACGCTTTTTCAAAAATTAACCCTTCAAGTTAATTTTAGATGTTGGTAGTCACCGCCTGCACACGACACGACCAAATATCGAATCTTAAGCAGATCGTAATTACTCCAGGGCTAAGAGTAAAATCGAGTTAACAAAGCCAGCAACGGTAGGCGAAGAGAATATTTGAGGTTGTAGTGGACCCGAAGAACAACTCTTTCGGATAACCAAAAATTTACCTTTTCTAGTCATCAACGAACTCATCAAAATAAAAAAAAATCACATAACACCATTCCATTTTTTTTACCAATATCGCATCATTGCGCCACGCTCTCTTTCTCTCTCGCCATGTGTCGAAAAGAGTGCGCCGTTTGTTTCGTGTTTGTTTTATTTGCTTATGGTGTGTTTCTTCTTGTTTTCCTGTTAGTTTGCTTAAATTGTATTCGCTGCTTAGCTTAGTACGGCCTACACTATTCGCTGGTTTTAGGCAGCAAATGTCTTGTTGCAGTTTCCTGTCCGCCCTCTTCCATCACACACTTTTCATTCCCATGATTTCCGCCGATAGCGCCGGGCTCCTTAACTGTTTCTAGACGATTTATGTATATATATATATATATACGTACGACAGTGCGCTTGCTTACAGTCCTAGAGTTGATCGCTTATCATCGATTTTATCTCCAGCATTGTGTTTTTGCCCATGTTTTCTTTTCCCGAATGCTTGCTTGCTTGCTTGCTTGCCTATTTCATGACCACAAATTATAAAATTAATCGCTTGTTTTTCTAATATGTTTGCCAAAGAGAGTCAATAGTAGTGATTGGGAGTTTCTCTTTTAAGCTGTCTTGTGTAGGCCTGTAACTTGTTTTCCACTGTTGTAAGCTATTGCAAGGTCTCTAAAAATCCTTCGAACGTGGTTGCGGTTGTAGCCAACGGTTTTGTTTGCTTTCTTTAAATAACAAAGCATGGATGTTTCACTTGTGCTGTGGTATTGCAACATGTTTTCATCACCGAATGAGGAGATCGTTGTTTTGAGGGGGGACAGACATTGCTTTGCTTCAGATAAATAATATAAATGATCGTTTCGAAGCCTTTCCCGAAGTTAACACGCCGACGGTAAGGATAAGAGACCATCGTTCACTATCATCTATCACCAACACCACCACCACCATCACATCACCACCGCGTGTGTGTAGCGTATGTATTAATGAGGGATAAGAAAAGTGTCGAGCAAACGGAGAGACATTTTGTTGTATATACTACTAATTATGGCAACACTAGAGCACTAAGAGCTTATTACGTCTTTGTTATGCTACATCTTTGATATCATCCTTTTTTGTTTGTTTTGCTTTTTGTGTCTGTACCGAGCTACACGGGTTTGGCCCACACTTTTCAACCGTTTTTATTTCATCCCGGAAGCAGCAACGCGTCGATTTTCGTAATTTATGCCCTATTATGTATCTGGTCTGATCTGTTTGCTAGTTTGGGTTTGTTCTCTGTTGTGGGTTTGTTCTCTGGTGTTTTAATGTTGTTACCCCGTACTAGTGCTTTCCATGTGGAGTCGCTTTTTTCAACAAAAGGTTATGATTTTACAATGATTCTTTCCGGGGGGAGGGGGGGGATCTATAGCTATTGATTGATTGTGTGAGATTGTGGTTAATGCTTTCCCGTGTGTTTTGTTCTGTTTTTTTCCTCTTTTGTGTGAATATTGGTTTCCGAACTGTTTACTAACCCTTACAACTACCCGGTACGAGCTTAAACAAACTTAAATCAAATCAACTCGATCTATTGGGTATGAGATGCATGCCTATCATTCGTCGTTGGAAACAATCTTAATTTTTTTCCCCCTTTGCATCTACAAATCGCACAGCAAAATTGGTTCACTTACTTTACGAGAAGTGAGAAAGAATAGAAAACATCCGGCATCACTCTGCAAAGGCCAATAATGCGCACTTTACAGGTGTGTATGTGTGTTTTGTTTACACCCCTCCTAGGCAATAGTAGTAATTAGCGGTAGTAATAGTAATAGTAATTTAGTAATAGTAGTTTGCAATAGTAGGTGATAGTAGTATATTAATTGCTGCTCCTGCTGCTGCTGCTGTGTACTTATAATTTTGCTTTCTGTTAAGGTATCCACAAACCATGCTCTCGTGGTTTGAGGAGGGTTGTTAGCTCAGCTGTTACGTTTCTTCCTTTTGCGCATATTCAGCACGGTCGATGATGACTGTTCCATAGTTCTACTACTTTCACCTCTATCGCACTTTCCTTCACACGCTTGTTCCTCATTTTTTCTGTGCATTTTAGTATTGTTTTCATTTCTTTTCATACAAAACATATATTCGTGTATATAAACGACCTTATCAGTTAACGTTGTTTTGTTACTCTCTGTTTCTCTTCCTTATTCCTTAGTGTTTACTACATATTTTGTGTGTTTTTCCCCCCACTTCGCTTATGTTTGTAAGTTAGAGTTTCCCTTTGCTTACTTTTTGTGTCATTTTCTTTCCCGTCGTCGTTATACAGTAGCATTTGTTGTTTGACTCCTTTTTTTATCGTTTCTCTTTTTTCTTGAACGCTATACTCTGTTACCTAAATCAATTTCGAAGAATATGTGAATACTAGTAGTGAATCGGGGGAAATGTGTATATTTTACCAGATTCATGCAGTTTTAGCTTTTTACTTATTTCCGAACAATCTGAAATTAAGGGTGCATTTCTGCATAACTTGTATTGGGGTTTTGGAAAATGAATCTGACAAATAAGTGCTGCATACGAAGGATTTTTTTATCAACCAAAATAACCAAACAGTAAACCAAACGCTCATCCCTTCGGTCACACTTCGACGATGGGGGAACCGGGTACACAATCATCTCTATAATCCCTCTTTAATCCTGGGTCGGAAAGCTCGTCGACCCAAAAAGCGTAGATAAGCGCACCGACTCTGACTTACGTGCTAAATATTACAATAAGAAAGTATCGTTTTTACTACACCACCCATCACTAAGGGGACCATCAATCGTGACGCGCAACCGAATGAACCAGTGACACGAAAGAAGGTGCACTGTTTTTAAGCTGATTGTAGTAGTTGCGGGAAGAGTGATTTGCTTAATAAATTACTGAGAATGCTTTCGCGGCACATCGTTGCCGGCGCGCAATCGAAGCGCGAATGTGTAACAAATATGTGGTTTGCAAACAAAAAGAGAAGAAAAAAAAACAACTCCAATTTGAACTAACTTAGTGCCTAAGGTGGTTGTATTGAATTGCAACAAATTATGATCAAATCAAACATAAAAAACCGATTGGGAACAAACAGATGTTGGGGTTCTCGTGCTCGGCCGCCTTGTATAACAAAAGGGTTAGTTAAGGCAAGTTACACAAACCGGAAACCTTATGTATTGGCTTCTGTAATACAATCCTAATTTCATTCCTTTAAAACAACAAACGCAATCAATTACGAATCAAACGAATTACACCAAAGAAGAAAAAAATACACGTATTTTTGAAAATTTTATCAATGACAGCTAATTTAATAGTGCTTACTGACATCACTTTCTTATATTGCAATAAAGAGCCACAAAAACGCTTTTATTACGAAAAACAAAGGTATTAAACTTAAACCAACAAAAGAAGTATAGGGAAAGTAACAAAATAAAACGGACGAGCAGGAAGCAAAATTACGGGGTGCGTAGAATGTGTCTTTTGTGTGAGATGAGACAATGGAGCGTAGAACGGCAAAATATATAATCGTATTGGTGTGGTCTTGTCTGTTCCGGTGACAACATATCCCCGCTACAGTTGCAGTTGTGTAATGAACAATGTCTTACTTGTGGTTTTAGTGAGAGTTTGATGCATTTGTTTTTGGCTGTGTATCGGCTGAAGATGCAGTTGCTTCTGTGTGCGGGAGGAATCCCTGCTGTTTGCCGCACTGTATATGCCTGCCTAGAGATGTAGGAGAGTTACCGCTATACCTTAAGCTAGCGCACCACACACACACACACATTCTGTTCGCTTGCATTGCGCGTGTGTGCTTTTACGTGTGTATCTATTTATTATTCGTGATTTTGTATTTAGTATTTCTTTTCCGTTCAGCGCTGTTGGTAGGTATGCTGCTGCTTCACGTATTTTATATATTTCCAAAGATCCCTGATTAGGAGAGGTCTGAAAATAAAAAAAAACAAAACCAAAACGTCAGTGTTAACGCCATCTGTTATCAAATCGTCGAAACCGTCAACACTTACAACTTGGCGCTGCTTCGTAACGTCTCTGTATTTGGTCGTAGGTAAACTTCACAAATGCATCGTACTGTTCGGCTAGTTTTGTGGTCAGCACTGCATCGTACTGCTCTCTCAAGGCATCCTCTCGCTCCTTCAACATACGTTCGCAGATCATTTGTACCTGTTTGTAGGGTGTGTGTGAAATAGCATCAACATGATATTATAACAATGTTCAAAAAGGATGGATTAATATAAGGCACTAAACACCACTGCACAAAAAAGCTGCTTTTCATTTCTTTTCCACAATATCCTTCTGCGCAAATCCGTGTGTTTCCTTTTTTTTTTTGTTCCTTCTTTGCCAGCGAATTGATTTCCAACAAAAAAAAAAGGAAAGGACCCCAGCTGCGTGTACTTACCTGCTTGAAGGTGAACAGGGCTTTCTCAGGATTTTTCACCATGCTCGGTGGACTGTCTGGTCGGCGGGGACTGTCCGGGCCCATTTCCGAGCCGCTCGATTCGGAATCCTGCATGCGTTCGACGTTGTGGCTGTTGAAGGTGAGCTGTTTCCTGCGGTGCAGTCTTTTGATTTCTTCCGTAATGTTTTGTGCCATTTTCTCTATCGATACAAATCATAAAAGGAGAAAATAGGGTATTGGTATCATTTTCTCAGAAGAACGGTCGGTTTCGTTGGTCGTATATTATTCTTTTCGTTTCTATTATAACAATTCTTTCGTCGTATATTTCTATTCTCTGTGATCAGATCGGATACCGGAGCAAAGTTGACACGGTACTCAGCGTGTTTATAAAGTAAAGAAATGCGTACGGCAGACGTTAGTGGATAAATGTGAAAGCTCATATACTTTAATGCAATTACCGTAAAATGTAATGTATTTCTGCTCTGCACGGAACATCCCTAAACAAACTCTTGCGCGAACGTAGCACCAGAGATAACAGGCATATCGGACGCTTGTCCGATCATCCATTTGAAACCAACCAACCCTATTGTACCGACGATATATCCTGCTTCGCATTATGATGCCGAATGTACGCGTAGCATATCGCGTTACCCGTACAAAAGGAGGACACGGGTTTAATCAAACGCTGCGATGGTAACACGCTGGTAAGCAGCCGTTTGAGGGAGTAAATGTCTACAGCACAGCACCGCACAAGGATGGTCAACGGGCGGGACTATAAAATTGTTTGCTTTAGGGCGCATTTATGTACACAGCGACACACATGCACCTTTCGCTTCACTTATACGACTCCCTCGGGGAATAAAACACCCCCCCCCCTTTGTGGGTGGTAAGGCGCCAATGGTAAGGAAATGGTATTATGTAGCTTAAATTATCCCTGGTGATGTTAACCAAAATATAGAAACACCAAAACGTATTAATGAGCGTTATATTATCGTTTGAAAAATGTAAATAAAATGTAAATAAAACACAATAAGCAGAAGACAAAAAGTGTCCTAAATTGAACTCTCTTCATCGGGGGGACGATGGGGAGTGATGCGTTCCGTACAACAGATATATATTTTATTACATTAAAGCCCTTATTACATTACAGGAATAATTCCGGAATTTGTCTGTCACTTCTGTTTTCTGACAGAGAATTTCGCGTGCCAAGTGTAATAACATGCTAATAAAATAACGGAATTTGATGTCAAACAAATTTTGGTATTTAAAATGAAAGGAAATAACTAACAAAACTAACAAAAGAACAATGATTAAATCTTCACAATTAATCTACAGCTCCAAACAACAACTGTTTTATGTGTTTACTTCCGATTTTACACTTTGATAGCCGTATTCCCCTTTTTGACAGAAAGTACATTGGATCAGACCAATTCATTTTTCCGAGCCGCGGTAACTTCTGTCAAACGCGTTTTGACGTGCCAATTCCTACTTTCTACCGTAATGTAATAAGCCCATAAATCATCCCACAGGACGTGCGTTTGTCTGATTATAAATCTACAACAACGTACAGAGCTGGGCTTATACGTATAACAGCGCAGTAGATGGTGACGACACAAGGATATTCACACCCCACATTGCAGCAGACACAAAAACAGCCTGCATCCCACCCGTACGCGTTATATCGCGCACATCGTCTCTCTCGTCACGCTTCGCTCAGAGGCAGTTTTAATAAAAACACCAAAACCCATTATGCCATCTCGACGTCGAGGGACACAAAGTATGCTTCATGGACATTAGAGGTTTATTTCCTGACGATTGCATTTTATTCCTTCTTTGCGGACTCTGGATGGCACGCCAGCACCCCTTCAACCATCCAGAGAAGAAAATGGATTTCTCGTTAAACTTTGCCGAGTTCTGCACCGGCACCGGTATGGAGGAACTATTTCTCGTTATTTGTGCTAAATGATTTACGGATCAAGTTGCTGCACATGTTTTGTGTACAACAACAACAAAAAAGCCAATCTTCTCCGACAATAATGGTCCTGAAATAGCCAATAGCACAAGGGGAGAGTTAAAAACATTGCCCAGTCAATCGTGTCGTTGTGCAGGATTGTATTAACATATTTTCCAGCTGCAACCAAACCCTTCTGCAGCCAAAGGTTCTCTTTGGTCGATCGCTGCAGGATGTGTTGTCGTTCGTTTCTTTTGCTTCAAAACCGTTAAATCATTACAAGTCAATGCATTTATAATGCATTGAAAACGTACACACAGAGAACGAAAGAAACCCCACTCAGCCGCCCGGAGGGAGACATAAGCGAAAAAAAGGGGCATTTAACAAAAGTGAAAAAAGGGGAGAATGTGCAACACCACGATTGATAAGCATGTTGAGACTGGCTGCAGCCATGCAATGCATGACTCGACAGGACATGGCATGTTGCTTCTCTAGCCTCGTTTTGCACGCTACGAATGGACAACTCCCAGTTATATTTATGCCAACGGGGTCAAAATTCACTCCGGCGCGGTGTGTGTGTACGATTGTCCACTGGTAAAGGGAATATCACGTAGAATGTGTGTACACTGCTACAACGCAGACACTGAGAAAAACACAGGCGACATTGTTTAATTTTTTTTTTGCATGTTTTTCCTGCGTTTTAGCTCTGTCCAAACGACCGCCTATGCATCTGGGAAAGCGAAGCGTATTGCTTTTTCTCGAAATAAACCCGTATCGATGGAAAAAAAAACTCGTGTAAAACTTCCATCAGGACCTGGCAGGAGGGAACATCGTAAAAAAAAGGCTCCTCACATATAATTATGCGTAGACTGTTCTACTGACTCCAGAAACGGTGTGGTTGGTACACGCGTATCGCGTGTTCAAGGGCCCTCTTGAAGGACCTAGATAATATGTTTTTTTTTTTATATTCCTTCCTAGACATTAACCGTCTGGTCGTATTGATGGATGGAGGCTAAAAAGAAAACACGGAAAACGAAACAGCTCCCTCTAATCGTCCCGGACACAACACACTCACCTGGTGTCAGTTTGGAACAGGTGGCTTCGGCAAAAGGCGACGGTTTCGGTTCCATGACGCGCATCGAAGCGGCAGCAGCGGCCGCCGCAACGGATGTGGAAGATGAGGCCGATGATGATGGGGAGGAGGCGGAGGCAGACGAGCTCTGGCTAGGACTACCGAACGGATGACATCTTCGCCGTTTCGTTGGCCGCTGGTTTAGGCTTTCCCAGTCAAGTGACCGTTTTAACGTTGCGCACGCCATTGTTGCTGTGCTGAGGATTGATTGGTACTGCTGCTGATGCTACCGGTGATCTTCTCCTGCCAAGTCCACACGACTACTCCGTCACTTCAACGGTTTTTGTAAACTTTACTTGCGACCAGTGAGAGACACGGGAAAAGATCCGTCTCGAACAAACACAGTGTGTATACACTTCGCACTACACAACCACAAACTCACACACACGCGCGCGCACACACTTTACGAGCACTGCTTCAGCCTTCTCGCTCTCTCTCTCTTTCTTTCTCCTCTTCTGGCGTGACAGAGAAATCACACTTGTGCACACGCTATCTCTTGCTCGCACTATCGTGTTACGACGGTTTTGCGTGTGTTTCTACGCTCGCTACTACGACGGAGGATGAAGATGCGTTTCTCGCAAAGTATACCGGAAAACCGCGGGCCTTAGTAAACACACCAGCTGTACTACAATCCTGAAGAGAATATCAAATCACCAAAGAGTAAATTAGTAATCGATCGTTGAATTAACATAAAAAAATCTTAAAATATCACAAAAATCCTTTGAATGAGGTAGCAACTGAAGTGTGAAATATCTTCCTAAAATTCCCTTAACACTTGTAGGCCACTTGTCTTTCTTGCAAAATGTTTAAACTTTCCACACATCAGCTACTACATCAACTCAAACACGTCACCATTTACACGGTTGCAAACGAGCTGCACACGACACAATTTAATTATTTCACACATGCGATATGGAACAAATGTAAATGTATGACCACCGCACCAACACGTTGCGGATAAAATTTTCAATCTTGCCCACTGGTTTGTTGATTCTTACGGAAGCAAAAGAATGTGTTAGCGGCTGGAGCACAAAACAAGATTATGGGGGAATATATGCAAGAACAGTCCTCCTTCGTCATCGACTATGTGTACTGCGATTGAATTACGCAGAGGATATCCTTCTATGTCCTTTTACAATACACAGAAGAAATAAAAAAATCAAAGCATGCCACAAAACTGCGTTATTACGAGAAGACTGCATCTCTACAGGGATATTATTTCTCATCAGACAGGCTCGTCGCCATTCGCTGTGTGTGGTGGTGCGATGATGAGGATGATGATACGCATATACGCATCTCATCCCAGTTTTCCAAAACGGCGATGAACGTATGACGGGTACTACGGAAATGCCTTTAAATGAAGCCTGTCGACGCGTGAGGCGTATTAAAGTTATCTACGCCATTTCCTTTTTTCCACGGCTCGTAACGACCACGGGCAGGAGACTACGACAGTCGACCGGAATGCAGTGGGACGATTGAGTTTACACACACAGTCTACTACTACTACTGGGTTCGTGTATATTCTACTTTTCTTTTTACTAAAATGCTTTTCTCTGCGCTATTGAGTAACTTTTCAATATTCGAAATACACGAGGCCAAGAAGGGCTACACTCTGGCGATGGATAATCCTTAAGGTACAGGCAGAAAAAAGCCGTTCTATAGAACGAAACGAACGGCAACAAGCTATATAGCAGGCAGACACACTTGGGTAAACCGCGAATCGACGAGCGGAACACCGTCGCCAGTTCCTTTCCCGTGACCGCTTCTGCTGCTGCAGCAATCGTTTTTGTGTGCTGGTCCTGTGCTAAATGTACGCGAAGGAATTGGGTACAGTCACGGAACACAAAACACAACCCAACGTTCGTTGTTCGCACCAATATAAATACACACACAGGCACAACACAGCACGGGTTCGAACTACATTCCTCCAGCAGCAGAGGGTAACCACACACCAGCCAAGGGGTTGTTCAAAGTACGGTGGCACGCATTTTTTTTATTTCTTTTCTTCTACTCCTCCCTACACTACGAGAACGTAACGAAATACACGCACACACACATACAGACTATCTCCAGACAACGGGGTTGCCTTCCGCACAAAAAAGGTAAAAGCGCAACATCACCATCATTACTCTTTTTTATCGCGATTAGCACAAAATGGTTCTTGTCAATTATTCTTACAATTTCTTCCTTTCTACCACCGCTGAGTGTCTTGAAGGAGATGAATCCAAATTTCTTAAAACCTACGCACAGACACACAAACACACACACCTATGCACATCCGCCTACTGCACCGTACACAAAATGCAGCTGGTTCTAGTTCTTAGCAACGGTCAGTCATGCACTCGGAAAGCAACTGAACAGCAGCAGCAGCGGCAGCAGTCAACGGTTGCCGTGTACGATGTGTGTTGCTGCACATCGCCGTCACACTCACACTACCACAGTCGGGTGGGCACATACGTAAACGCACGGCACACGAACACTACGAACCACGCACGCACAGTGTGCGCCTGTGTATATGTAGTGGGGACCGTAGGAAGGCGATCCACCATCTCACACCACGATCGCACCAACCATGTCGTCATCACCACATACGGAAAACACGATGAACGAATCAAAGAAAGAAATTTTACCCCACGGGTTTCACTTCCTTCAGGAACGATGTCTGCCCTGTGCTATTCACACCAGTTTTTTTTTCTAACCGAAAACCTAATGATCGATTAATTTCAGCACACTCGCGTAATGCACGCGTGCGAATAATTTCGAGAACAAGCACAACGCGTTTCTGCACGTACGCGTGCAGCAGATATTACAATATTTTAATCACCTGCAATGAAATCTGGCCAACTCCACTACGCACCCCCTGTGTGTCGAGACGATAGTTGGTGAAGAATCAGCACCGTAACGATTAGCAAACTCGCACAATGTGTGTTAAAACGACACTTTCTTTCTTTGCCACTGTAATTACGCACCACTCCACATGCCCGTTACGCCGATTTCGCGTGAAATGGCATTTTATTTTTATCCGAAGTGAAAGAAAATATGGCCGTTCGAGCTTACCAGCGCGTTTCGAGA
>KZ061717.1:373580-394492 GCA_002091835.1 Anopheles maculatus | reverse complement strand
TTTTTGGCCCCGTATGTGTGGAAGGACAATGGAGGAGCCGCTACAACGATGAGCTCTATGAGCTGTACGGTGATCTCACCATCGTGCAGCGAATTAGGCCGGTTCCGGTGGGCTGGTCATGTCATGCGAATGGCACCGGACGACCCAGCCCGTAAAGTCCTTTTAGGCCGTCCACATGGACAGAGGAGGCGTGGTAGGCCCAAACTGAGATGGAGTGATGGCGTTGATGCGTCCGCCAGAACGGCCGGGATAATGGATTGGCAGACGACGGCGCTAGACCGTGAGCGGTATCGAGGATTGTTGCAGCAGGCCAAGACCGCGAAGCGGTTGTAGCGCCTGATAAGTAAGTAGTAAGTAAGTAAGTAAGTAGTTAAAAGTGGAAACTAATGCTAAATTAATTGCGTTTTTCTACATTCCAAAAATTCAGTACGACAAAGCTAACAATTTTTTTACTGCGTAAAACTATTTTCAGGAGCGTTTCATCGAGTTTTCGGTAAATAAGGAAGATTCATCCACCGAAAATAATCACGATCGCGAGTAAAGTATAGACAGTGCAATCGAAATCTGTTCGCGCACGAGTAAAAAGTGAATCACGAGATAAGACACGGAATTTTCAAACCAGGTTGAAGTTAATTTTGTAGCTCGATTCCAAAATTTATGTTCACTTTGAAAATCGGCATGATCAGCGTGGAACAAATTGGAAACGGCGTATTAGGATTGCTACAGTATGTTTGTACCGCAAATTAGAGATCTCAGATATCCATTAAATAGCCTCCTCAAACACGGCGAGCAGATTCGTTGGACGAAACAATGTGTAGAAAGCTTTCGAAAGTTTAAAGATATCCTATCCTTAGATCTTCTGCTCACTCATTATGACCCGAAAGCAGACATCATAGTTTCAGCTGACGCATAATCAGTGGGCTTAGGAGCCAGCCACAATAAGCCACGAGCACGCATCATGTGCGCTTACGGCAACAGAGATGAACTACAGCCAGATAGACCGTTAACGCCTTGCATTCGTTTTTGCAGTAACGAAATGTTGAGCCTCACGCGGCACTCGCTTATTTGCTTCTAACTTTATCCTATCGGTTTCGCTAGGAGCCGCACTCGATACAATTTATCTTCTTATTTGGTTCTAGATCCTGCCGCTGCCGAAGTCTGATTTTCTCTTTCGTGCGGTGTGATGTTTTCTAAACGTTGATCGAGCGCCCAATTAATCGATCAGCACTCTGCACGACATTTTCGCTACATCTTATCTTCTTCGCCGTCAACTGTCGTGCTGCACACACTGATCATAGTGTAGAAATATGGCGGGTGAAGTGGCCAGCGTGACAGAACCTGATATGAATATATTAGCAAGATTAGCGGTATAAAATGAAAAACCATGTGGAATAAATCTCTCTCAGCGTTCTGAACTCGACCCGCATAAGTGTTTTTTTACTGGTGATTCATATCTGCGAACACATAGGCCGCTATTGCTAATTTTTGGACCGAAAAAGGGTACACTCATTTATACAGCAAATAGGCTTCAGAGTTCTGCTCTTATACTGTAACTTAACGATGGAATACATTCGTACCAATCGTATTGAACTTTACCAGAGGAAGAATACATCGTAATGAGCATTGAGTTATGTTAGGCGCAAGATGTACCCCCATCGGTTAGCAGAGAAGCTAAACGTGTATTGCAAGCAAACAGGTAAACATCCTTTAACTGGGCCCTGTAATCAACTGCTTAAAAGGAGATTTTTGACGATTTTATATGAGATCTGTCAAAAGCCTCCTTTTGAGAAGTTGATTGATTGGATGAGGAAGAAGTTGAACTTGTAAGGGCCTGCTCAACACGTGTAGCAGCGGCCAAGACTAACGAGAATCCAATTCCCTGGATCAAGTAATCTTTACCGTAGGAGAGAGTGCAAATCGATTACGCATTGCTCCTATAAATGTAGGCTATTTGCTAATAGTAGTAGATGCGTGTACCAAGTGGCCGCACAGCTTTTGGTTCAATCGACCCATTACTGACTTGTTTCCGTCACTTCAGTGTTTTTTCTGACCTTTTTAACTTTGACATTTCCACGTCAACCTTCCGCTCGAGACTATCTTAATCTATTGCTCCTTAACTTTCTTTTTCCCTAAACTCTGTGCTCTTGTCTTTTCTGTGTCTTTCTCCTCTTTCTGTTTCTCGTTGGTCCTGGCTCTTTGTTTTGTACTCAAGTTCCTGCAGTCTACCATAGTTTTCAGATTTTAGGTTTAAATAAGAATTGATCCTTTGTGATCCTTTGTGAAAAACTGATCCTTTGTGTGTAAAAGTCCTTTATTGCTGTTTTGTGCGTTCTACGCTGGAACACTCTTGTGCCCTTTGGAGTCCATTCTGTTCATCCTGGGCAGATCGGATCGAAAGGGTTCAACGGTGTTTCACTAGAATTGTCTTTCGGCGTTTTAGTGGCCTTTCCGAGGTACCGATGCCGCCATACAACTTAAGATGCCAACTTTTGGGCTTGGACTCTCTGGAACGCAGACGAGTTAAAGCTCAGGTTCTATTTGTTGCGGGACTCCTTCTAGGGGAAACCGATGCGCCAGATCTCTTATCCCTTATACGTTTTTACCTCCCTTCCCGAAATCTCCGCTCCCGTGACCCATTATTCCTGCCTACACGTCGTACGCGTTATAGTCATAACGACCCGATTTTAGTTTGCATCCGTAATTTCAATAGATTCTTTTCTCTGTTTGATTTTAATCTATCTCTTACATCCTTTCGTTCTCGTTTAAACAATTCCTCTGTAACCCTGTAACAATTTCTGTCACCCTGAAACTCTTCCTTCGGTTTCCCCCTCTCCTTGTGCTTCGGTCAGTTTTATTTTTGGTTCTGTTTTTTATAGTTATATAAGTCTGTAATTGTTAAGTAATTTATAAGTTAGCATGTAAGATATGTATTTTGTTAGCCTTTAAGCAGAACAAATTTAATAAACGAAATGAAATGAAATGAAATGAAAGAATTAGACTATGATTGTATAGCCCTAGTGGCAAACAACGTCGTAATAAATAAAGATAATGATAATAATCATAAAAATAGCGAGGTAAAAGTATCGCAGTGAGACACAACATTGCAAGAAGCAATAGAAATCTTTCTGCGTACGTACAGGACAGCTTCAAATGCACAAATAGAAGATTTCCGGTCCGGACCAGCACAAAAGATGTTTAGTTCTACGAACGAGTTTCGAACCATCTTAGTCGCTCCGCGAAAGAAGTGTTAGAAATTGTAGTACAAAATAGGCTTGGTCAACTACTACTATTAACTATTACTAAACCGTCCTGTTACAAACGTGTGTAACGCCCTTAAGAGCCTTGCTGTATGGGCACGTTGTACTCGAGCTTCATCGGGAATGATCAGGTCATATAAATACAGACGCGAGATGCGCTCCCGTTCTTCTTCTTATACTGGCGTATAAAGGACACGTTCATTGTAGTGAGGAAAGATAAAACTAAAAAACCTAGGACAGGTTGCATTCGCAACACGTCCGTTAGAAAGCCCACCACAGCATAAGGGCATGGTAATTATCACCAGCGGCGGATGTAACGGTGTGCGGAGTAGTCGATCGCCTAGGGTCCCGCAAAACGAAGGCTTTGTTGGTCGGAGTCCGGTGACAACGAATGGCCAGTTACCTTCGCGATTGGTCGTTGCACGGCGGCAAAAATCTTCTTTGAGTTAGATGAGAATGTGTTGAAATATATGTCGTAAATTTATTAAAAGAAGCAGTTCCGTGTGGTCATCGACAAAATTACGGCTGCGTTAATAATAATAATCATCTGCATTATGATTCCACCTGGCTCGGTAGTTCTGTCACGAAATCTGTGTGTTATAACAAATGTGTTATGTCCATTTTTCAAACAGAAAGGAAGCAAAAAATCAAAGCCGTTACAGTTTTTTACAGTTTTACAAGAATCTACTAAAAACAACACAAAAAAATCTACACTAACAAGGAAGGTTAATGGATTTGGAAGATAAATAATTAAACGATCGTAAAGGGAAGAGGCACCAGGCACCAGGCCATGTCTATTAGACGTGCTCCCTAGGAGCAGGCCACAAAAGAAAAAAAGAAGAAAGGGAAGAAAACACAAGATGGTGATCGATGACTCCGAGGGAGGTAGAATCTACAAAAGTTTAGATGAAGATCGAAAAATTGCATCAAAAAAAGGAAGAAACATCGCTTTAACATTAGTGACCAATTAGATGCAGTAGAGGTATTTATGGTCGTAAAAAACATCGACCAGGGAAAAAGTCTAGTAACCTACAATCCCTTTCTGTTCGCGAAAGCGTCAGAAATGGCGATGGGATGCAAGTTGCTTCAAACTACGTTACTCAGGGATGGAAAAATACTGATGAAGGTGAGAAATATAAACCACGGAACAACAAATATGAAAGTTAATGTATACACGAACAGCTAAATTCAATCAAAGGGATTATTAGATGTGATGCCTGTTGGAAATTGAATATCGGATTTGTACTAGTTTTAAGAAATTAGTATAACAATACGGCCAGGCCGTTCTAACAGAATAAAAAAAAAGAAATTAGTATAAATTAATAGTTAAGCATTTCATGCAATTACCAGTATTTGAATTTTTATTTTTTATTGGGGAAACATTTTTTTTATAGAAACATGGCCACCCCCCAGATAGTAATGAATTATTTAATGAACTGTAGGAATCCGAGAATTTGCTCTACTAATGGGTTAGGATCCGAGACCCTGTAAAGGGTTACATAGGCTCTCCTACTCAACTCCTGTTCCGTCACGTCCCCGTCGTGCAGAGTGGTAACCTGTTCCACCGTGTATCCAAGCTTGGGTAAACGGGCCAGTCTCAACCCCTTGGGCGGATGGTGGAGCACGGCCGAACAGGAGGGGGGTTGCCCACCGAGTAACCGGACTGCCTGAACGTCGGGTGGGTAACCAGCCGAAAAACCAAACTGCCACGAGGCCCTCCAGAGGTACTTGGGGGCTTGAGCGCAGCGCCATTCACCCTGCCTCAAGTATCATACTGACTACGGAAAGCTACGACAATTTTTGGAGACCCGGACTCAACGATTTTAGACCCCGCAACGCCCCCGGACTACGATTAATATGGGCTCATGGAACGTACGCACTCTCTACAGAGCCGGAGCCTTGAAGCAACTCGATGACGCCCTAGCCACACTGAACATGGACCTTGTAGCATTACAAGAGATTCGATGGCTAGGGAATGGTGCGCATAACAGGCGTGGCAGCAACTGCTACGACATCTATTATAGCTGCCACGACCGCCACCACATGCTCGGAACGGGTTTCGCCGTAGGTCCCCGGCTGAAATCCGAGATCATCGGCTTCAAGACCATCAATGATAGGCTATGCACCCTGCGCATGCGAGACAGATTCTTCAACATCAGCCTCATTAACGTTCACGCCCCTACCGAAGACAAGGAGGAGGAGGATAAGGACCTGTTCTATGGCCTCCTCACAAAAATCATTGACCAGTGTCCCAGGTATGACGTAAAAATCATTCTGGAGGACTTCAATGCAAAGATCGGTAGGGAGCCAATGTACCGCCAATACATTGGAAGTCACAGTCTACATGAGCACAGCAACGATAATGGTGGTAGATTGGTCCAGCTTGCAGCTTCAAGCAATCTGGTCGTCGGAAGTACCAAGTTCGCGCGTCGAGACATCCACAAAGCTACGTGGGTGTCTCCGGATGGAGCCACTTCCAACCAGATAGACCACGTGTTGATTAGCCGCAGAAGACAGTCGAGCCTGCTAAACGTCAGAACCTATAGAGGAGCCAACATCGATTCCGATCACTACCTGGTTGGCCTAGTGATGCGTTTCAGAATCGCCCGCCCCCGTGCCAATGGGGGCGAAACCAACAAGCAGGTTCGCTTCAATACGGACTCCCTAAAGGACAGTCATGTCCAACAGGCTTTCGAAGCCGCTTTAGGTGAGGCTCTACTACCAACAAACGAATACATAACCACGAGCGAACGGTGGAACGCTCTAAAAACGAAGATAATCAACTGTGCCAAAACCACACTCCCACCAATTCGGGACAACACCAGATCTGGCTGGTTCGATGATGAATGTAGACAAGTGACCGAACGTAAGAACTGTGCATAACGAGCAATGCAGCAGCGGCATAGAACGCGGGCATGCGCTGAGGAATATTCACGGCTCAAACGAGAGGAAAAAAAAGTTCACCGCACCAAAAAACAAATATGGGAAGATCAACGAGTGCGGGAACTCCAAGAACTAAGAGTGCAATACGGACCAGGAAGAAAATTTTACCAAGAGATAGCAGGCCACCGAAACAACTTTAGACCTAAGGTGACCTGCTGTCGAAATAAATGGAAAAAAATGTCGAAAATGGAAATCTGGTCAGTTACCAGCCAGAGGTCCTCTCGCGATGGGCTCAGTACTTTGATGAATTGTTAAATGATCAGTTCAACGAACAGCTAGAGGCTCCACTACCAGATGGTATCGTGCTACTGCCATCTAGCATTGAAGACACACGAAAAGCCATCCGTCGGCTCAAGAACAACAAGGCACCCGGTACCGACGGAATAGAAGCCGATCTGATCAAAAACGGAGGTGCAGCACTCGAACAGGAAATTCATCAAATTATTACTGAGGTATGGGATAGCGAATCGATGCCTTGTGATTGGAATCTCGGCATCATCTACCCCATATACAAGAAGGGAGACAAGCTAGAGTGCAGCAATTACAGGAGTATTACGGTGTTGAATACCGCCTACAAGATTTTCTCCCTAATAATACAAGACAGACTTGTCCCAATCGTTGAAGAGATAGTTGGAAACTATCAGAGAGGATTCCGAAACGGAAAATCAACCACTGACCAGATTTTCACCATGCGGCAAATCTTGGAGAAGATGGCGGAGCAGCAGCTACACTCCTACCATCTCTTCATTGACTTTAAAGCCGCATACGACAGCATTGCCAGGGTAAAACTATACGACGCAATGAGCTCATTTGGAATCCCGGCCAAGCTTACCAGGCTTGTACGTATGACAATGACCAACATCACATGCCAGGTGAAGGTGGATGGAAAACTCTCAGGGCCCTTTGCGTTCTACGTTAGACAAAGATAAGGATATGTAGGGGAAATCGGCAAGTACGCAATTAATAAGGATGTTACGCATACTATAAACTATTTCATACACTACAAATACTGATTGAATAGTTAAAAGTTTTTATTTAATAACTTTAAGGAAACCTGCTCTCTCCGTGAGATGTCTCTCACCGGTAGACTGGCACGAGTGTCCTTCGGATGTGAAGGCCGAGATCTCCTTCGGGATCGAGATCGTTATCTCTGGGAGTCAGGATCCAGCACCCGAACAGAGAGAACCGTGGTGGTGCGGTGTAGCGCGTACACGCATATTTTACGAATAAACGATTGTTAGCTTGTAATGTATTTACGGTGTGTTCGTTCTATTAGTGTTTCCTATCTCGGCATATCACATCGTAAAATATAGAATATGATTTATCAAAAGCTAAAATAGGTTTGTACAATTTAGTAATATTTAAAGATAGTTTAAACATAAAGAAAACACGGAAATTACAGCAGGCATGTGCAATTACGCATTAATAAAAATATGCCATAGGAAAATTCCATTGCGAAATATATACGATAGAAAAGGACAGTAAACTAGGATACCGCATACTAAAGCAAGATAGTTAATTGCCTAATAAGGCTAATGCCAACTGTTCGCGCAGAGCGTTTCGCAAGCGGTCACTGTTCGAAGCGTGTTGAATGAAGCGTTTTTGAAGGGAAGCTTGCCATAAGGGTATGGCACATAGAAAATAGGGCAGATAGGAAGAAAGACAAAGAAAACAACCAGAACGAAACATACACAACGTAGGAAAGGTCGATTACAGAAAAGCTCCAAAATAAAAGTTTGTAAAAGTTCAATATTTAAAAAATTACAAGCCTCGCGTAAAGTCGTTTTGCGGTTAGCGCGAAACACAAACATTTCATATAAATAGTGCTACCGCGATCGGTAGAGGACACGTTTCTCAAGCGATTTACTAAGCTATAACGCAAAAGCCTTAAATAAACCTAAAGTGTACGTAAACCAAAATATTTCCTGTGTTGAAGCCAGTGTATAAGGAAATGTCCAAAAGTTCCTCCTCGAACCTACCACACTTATGTTAAGAGGCAGAAACTGGAAAACTGGAGAGAAAGAGACATGGCATTGAAACGGAAAAACATTTAAAAGAAAAGTGGAAAGACAAAGAGGGACATACGATAAATGCGATTGCCAGATTTATAAGAGAAATAAGAATGGAGATTTAAAACAAGAAAGTAGAAAAGAATATGTAAATGACTCAAGAAGTCGAAAGCCTGAAAAGAGTGATGAATCTTTGAATATGGTGCAGCATTATAATGCTCAATCATAGAAGGTTGTGCCCCACATGTAATTGAAAATGAATAAACAGTAACTAAATGAACGCTAACAATGCGACTGTTTGACCGTATCTGCTAACAGTTCCAAGTGAAACGTCAAACTTAAAAAACGTGTTTTTGGGAAATTTTCCTGAAAAAAAAAAATTTGACAAAACAAAACATGCAAGGTGAATTTTTCCCAGATCCCTTGAAAACCTACACGAATGGAAATATTCAACTTCCTAACGGATAAGCTGAGTTTAAAAGCAGAAAAACTGGAAATGGTGCAGTTACTTACTATCACTGCGTGGTGGTGGAAATGAAAGAGGAAAGCGATGCACTGCTCATAGTGGAAGTACACGATGGAAAACATACCATCATGTGTAATGGTCGCGAATACGCGATCCCTATTACTATGGAAGACGACACCAAAGTCGTAACGATCCAAGAGGTGTCCACCAAGGTGTCATACGCGGATATAATATCAGCGTTGGAGGCCGCCTTTGGGAAGTTGATAGGGGCAAAGGAACTCCTATGGGAGAAGCCAACATCTTTCCTAGGTGTAAGAAATGGAAACAGAGCTGTAAAAATGCTTATTGATCGCGCTATTACGTCACCATCAAGGATGAGCGCGCTAGAATCATGTACCGTGGGCAGGAGCAAACATGTATATACTGCGACGACGCATCCTGCACCTAAAATAGGAAACAAATATCAAGACACCAAGTGTCAATCTACGGCTCTACTCTACAATAGTGCTAAGTATGGGCACTAAACACAGCGTCAAACCGACAGAAAGGGAAAATACTCTCACAATCGCTCCAACACAGGCTATACGCCTACAAACGATAAGGAAAAAATCATTGGACGAAACAAGCTCAAGTAAAACGTTCCTAGTAGAACGTAAGGATTACGACAAAGGTAGTTAACAAAGGATTTAGAAGATCTAAACGACAATGACGACCGAGTTTTCCAATTACGACGACTTTACTCTAATCGGTTCTGCTGATAAACCGTTGAGGGAATTTACACCGTTGCAACGTGATGTTGGACAGTATGTTTCTTCATGGTTTGAAGCGAACAAAGGAAAGAAACCGAGCATCAATATCATTAAACCGAAGAATGATATCACGCCTGAGATCATTGCCAATGCCTTCTTTTCACCTAAAGAGGGATATAATGTCTCCGTAGATCATATAAATTGGATGATCTATTCTATAAGCTGGTGTGGTAGCAATACTGCACTGGTAAGGTATGGATCCGAACCCTCTTGAAGGTCAACAAAGGCTCTCCATACCCTACTTCGACTCAATACGTCCCCGGCGTATAGAACGGTAACATGTCTCTCCAAATATCTGAGCTTGGGTATACGGGGAAACCCAACCCCTTGGGAAGATGGGTGATATGGCTAAATTGAGCGGAGGGGGACAGCTAGCGTCTGTTCTCCATGTTAGGGGCGGCTAGCTGTCCTTTCTGTCCTGGCTTCCTACGGGACTTTAAACAGCTAGGAAGCGTAGGCCCTCCGACGAGACAGGGGGTTGGGGGAGAGGCCTTGCAAGCCACCCCCAATAATACTGCAACGAACAGTACACAGTCAATTTCGAATCGGAAAAAACGATACCGACCCACGCAACCGAAAAAGGACAACGATTGGAAATTCGGAACATGGAACTGCAGATCACTCACAGCACCAGGAAGTACCCGTATTCTTTCGGATGAGGTGAGGGCCCGCGGCTTCGGAATAGTAGCACTTCAGGGACCCACGCAACCGAAAAAGGACATCGATTGGAAATTCGGAACATGGAACTGCAGATCACTCACAGCACCAGGAAGTACCCGTATTCTTTCGGATGAGGTGAGGGCCCGCGGCTTCGGAATAGTAGCACTTCAGGAATAGTTAATCAATGGGTTTAAATTTGTCAATCACAACAACACTAAAAACCATACCATGAAAGCTGATAAGCGTTGTGTTAGTCATTTTAAATTCATTTTATAAAATGAAAACAGGAGCTTTCCCACAATTGGCACGAAACAGCCAGCAAATTCTTGCTCAGTAGAGCGTATTGATATATTGTTTAATATAGATTTAATTTGGATTTATTAATGTGTTCTGCTAAAGTTTATATGAAAAATGTATATATTTTATGTTAGAAATCACTTTGATTGGACAAAACAAAACCTCAACACCTTTGATGAAATAAATTACAAAATAAGTGAACATTCTCATTTGAAAAGCATTGGCATACAAACCCACCATTGGAAGTTTCAGTGCCCACCAGCTGACGAACGACAACGGGCTTCGGCTTGTTAACTTTGCCTCTTCCAAGCACATGACCATTCGCAGCACCTTTTTCCAGCATGCACCTCGGTTCAGCTATACCTGGAGATCACCACAGCAGACATATTCCCAGATCGACCACGTTCTCATCGATGGAAGGCACTTCTCGGATATTATCGACGTACGGACTTACAGAGGAGCAAACGTCGACTCAGACCATTTCCTGGTTATGGTTAAGCTACGCCAGAAACTCTGCGTAGCCAATACACTGCGCTATCAGCCCGCCCCAAGGCTCAACACGGATCGGCTGAGGCAAGCTGATGTGGCGAGGGACTACGCGTTCGCGCTTGGGGAAGCGTTGCCGGAGGACACCACTACCGAGGCGATGTCCCTCAGTGACCACTGGCGTACGGTGGAACAAGCCATCAGCACCACAGCCGAACAAACCATTGGCCGCGTAGCACGTAACCAGAGGAAGGAATGGTTTGATGACGAGTGCAGACGAGCACTATCCGAGAAGAATGCAGCGCGATCCCGAATGCTCCAGCGCGAAACCCGACAGAACGTGGAGAACTACACACGACTGAGAAGGCAGCAGACGCGACTCTTCCAGGACAAGAAGCGCAGCTTCGAGGAGTCGGACGAGCAGCTGATGCAGCAGCTATCTCAGTCGGGGGAAACTCGTAAGTTCTACTGGATGCTGAATGCGGCACGAAGCGGTTTTACTCTCATGATCGCCATGTGCCGCAACGCGGAGGGAGATATCCTGTCGGACGAGCGAGAGGTGATCGATAGGTGGAAGTGCTACTTCAACAGACACCTGAACGGAGCGGATACAGGAGAGAACGGACCAGGCGCAGAAAGCAGAGGAGAGCAACACTACAACAGCCAGCATGATAATGACGAAGTGCCCCCGCCATCCTTGGATGAAGTCATCAGTGCTATCAGACAGCTGAAATGCAACAAATCAGCTGGCAGTGATGGGCTGGTGGCTGAACTATTCAAGATGGGCCCGGAGAGGCTTGCCGCGATTATGCATCGGCTGATTGTTAGGATATGGGACCAGGAAGAACTACCGGACGACTGGAAACTGGGTGTTATTCACCCAGTGTACAAAAAGGGCGACAGACTGGACTGTGCTAACTTCCGAGCCATCACATTCCTGAATGCTTCAAGATCCTGTCCCGAATACTCTTCTGCAGACTTGCGCCCCTTGCTACAGATTTCGTCGGGAGCTACCAAGCTGGATTTGTTGGAGGGAAATCCACTACCGACCAAATCTTCACTCTACGGCAGATCCTCCAGAAGTGCCGGGAGCACCAGATCCCCACGCACCACCTGTTCATCGACTTTAAGGCAGCCTACGACACCATAGATCGTACCGAACTATGGAACATCGTGCGGCAGTACGGTTTCCCTGCGAAACTGGTACGGCTGTTGAGGGCTACAATGGACGGTGTGCAGTGCAAGGTGAGAGTGTCGAACATGCTGTCGGATTCGTTCGAATCTCACAGGGGACTGAGGCAAGGGGACGGACTCTCCTGTTTGCTGTTCAACATTGCTCTGGAAGGTGTCATGCGAAGCGCGGGCTTCGATATCCGGGGCACGATTTTCACCCGGTCTCTCCAATTCCTTGGCTTCGCGGATGACATCGACATCATCGGGCGAACATCTGCGGCGGTGTGCGAAGCGTACACCCGACTGAAACGCGAGGCCGATAGGATTGGATTGAGGATCAATGCGATGAAGACAAAGTACCTGCTTGCCGGAGGCTCTGACCGTGATAGAGCACGACTCGGAAGCAGAGTATTAGGCGACGATCTCGAGGTAGTAGATGAGTTTTGCTACCTTGGCACGATCGTAACTTCGGACAACAACGTAAGCAGCGAAATCCGAAGGCGGATTGTTCAGGGGAATCGTGCCTACTACGGACTCCACAAACTCCTGAGATCCAGAAGACTCCAACAACTCACGAAATGCGCCATATATCGCTCTGATACGGCCGGTAGTCCTCTACGGGCACGAGTCCTGGACTATGCTGGCGGAGGACGCCAATGCACTCGCCATTTTCGAACGGCGGGTGCTACGGACTATCTTTGGCGGTGTGTGCGAGCAGGGCGTGTGGAGAAGGAGAATGAACCACGAGCTAGCTGAGCTGTTTGACGATGCAGACATCCTGACGGTTGTCAAAGCCGGAAGGATACGCTGGTTGGGCCACGTGATGAGGATGCCGGACTCATGCCCTGCCAAGAAAAGTGCTCGTCAGCGACCCGTTCGGCACGAGGCGTAGAGGAGCCCAGCGAGCTCGTTGGCTGGATCAAGTGGAGTCTAACCTGAGGGATATCGGATGCAGCCGGGGATGGAGGAGTGCAGCCATGGACCGAGTTTCCTGGAAACGGATTGGACACCAGGCCATGTCTATTAGACGTGCTCCGTAGGAGCAGGCCACAAAAGAAGAAGAAGATTCTATCATTATCAAATGGGAAGGAACTGTGGACAAGGTGTGGAAATCGTTTGACCTTGTATTGAGTGATGAGCATAACAAGGTTCGAATCGGAACAATGTTTGATATAACGGTCACTGATTCTGAGCATGAGACTCCATCTTGGTACGGAGAGGTTCCAAAGACAGCCGATATAATGGGTGCCTTATATCATGCTTTCTTTCCGATTCGAATTGTCAGCAAATATCAGGACTACAACAATGCAGTGGCTAAGAAGATGAAGGATGTGATTCCTAGTGACGCAAAATATAAGGTAGGAGCTTCTCATATAACAATCGCGGCTAAATATGCAACTTGGGCATCAAATCTTACTTACAAGAAGTTAGCTGCTGCGATTGACATGTTTCTGGACAGATTCCCTGGACATCCCCACTCTCGTGTCCGCGTAGGAACAGTTGTGACTCGTTATAAAGATTCGAGCCTTGTCAATTCTATTCCGTTCTTTTTCAACAACCTTGGTGTTCCAGGGAAAGTTATGAGTGCATGGATATGGAACAGATAAGCATCTATTCAGATTGCGAAACTTCTCGATCCTGCGAATCACCTGAATGAAGAGTATGGTTACAATGCGTATGGATGCGCCTTGGAGTTAATCACAAAAAGTATTAATTCTATCACGCAGAATGCAGAGCTGCATCTCTTTATCCATACGGTCTGCTCAATCCTAGGCAAAGACAGATCCAAAAATGCCTTTTTCCCAGAAAATGCAGACACAGTGTCTGTCGTGAAATCAGCCCTGCTCGTAGCTGGAATCAAGATTTTAGCTCCTGCTCAGGATATGCAATACGCATCTAAAGGTCGAGTTCCCCAACCCTTATCTGATGATGAGGATGAAATATCTGTCGAAGAAGAGGTAATGACAGCAAATAAAACAGATGAGCAAAGATACCACGCTGTTATGAAGAAGGCTCCAGTCATATTTGACCCGCAACAATGGAGCTTCTTCTTGAATGCTCATAAAGAAGTACCGATACGAGACATATTGATTTGCAACAGCGCCAGAGCTACTCTTGAATGGACACAAATGATCAGCGAGCAACAGTGTGCACCAATAAAATTTATTATGTTGACGTTCAGTCCAACTAATAAAATAACACCGAAGGTTATACGGATCAAATTTTCGGTGTTATTTTATTAGTTGGTCTGAACGTCAACAAAGGTGATGCGAACACTATTGCCATGAACAAAAAACACAGACGAGGACAAAGCAGTGGTTTCACTAAACGATTTCAAAAAGCCACAAAAAAAAAGTCTCAAGATGAACGTACGAAACATATTATAATCTGCCAAATAGGTTTTTTGTTGTATAGTTTTTTTTTAAATAAAAAAAAAGGAAAAGATAAATTTATTTAATCAAAAATACTACGACATCCACAATTAAAATATTGCGAACGAACATAATCAACTTAATTAAAAACAAAGACGAGCTAGAGAGAATGTTACTTGCACAAGACATCACAGCCGCTTGCACCTGTGAAGCCTGGCTAGATGATGACAATAACTTACACAAATCTAAAATTCACAATTACAACCTTATAAACAGATCGGACGGATATGGAGGTACAGCAATATACCTTCAAAAAAACAAAAAAAATCTTAACAGCCAATAGACAAAGTAATGAAAACATCCAAATTACAGAGATAGAAATTATACAGGATAAGTTTAAAATAATTTTCATTTATGAAGCCCCCAGAACCCCAATTCAAGAATTTAAAGACACCGTTAATAATACCCGGTACAAACAATATGAAGTGCCTAATAGCCGCAGATCTCAACGCTCATCCATGGAGTGGTAACAAAGGTAGGTTCATAATCAATGAAATAGATAACACACAACTCACAATCTTACACAATGAAGAACTCACATATATCCCTACTGAAGAAAAAATACAAGAATATAGAAATAATTGTGATCCCCAAACCAGGCAAAAATACTAACAATCACAAAAATCATAAACTCAACAGTCTAGAAGATCTAAATAGTTTCTGCTATAATAACCGACAACCTCCTTCGGGTTCAAGAAAAACTGCACAACAAACCAATGTGTAAACTACCTGGCCAATGAAATAACGGCCAACAAGAGAAAAAAGTATCTGGAACAACACGAGATTCCCATAGAGATTATTAGGTGGGTAGGAAGCTTTCTTAACAACAGAACAGTGGAAATAAAAACAGGAGGGTAGAAAATCATGAAACTAGTCTCAAATGGCCTACCACAAGGGGATGGCTCTTATTCACTCTCTTTAATATATACACACAAAAAATACCTGACTTACTTAACAACAACAGTAGAAAAGTCATACAGTATGCAGATGATTTCGTAATAATAGAAAAGCAGAAACACCAACAGAACTACAAAGAAAATTGCAGTCGGTTATAAACGCCTTCGCGGTAATAATAGAAGAACCTACCGATTAACATAGAAAAAACTAAAATGATGATCTTCAGCAAAAAGCTCAAAATATCACAATACGAATAAGAAACCGTCGAATCGAAAAAGTAACAATTTACAAATATCTTGGAAATATGTTGCTGATGAAATTAATGGAGCAGAAGCAAACGAGCCAAGTAAACGGATCTATGCTCTGCATCCGATCATTGCTAACGGTATCGTGCGCCACCTCCTACAGTCGAGCAAACTGCAGAATTTACTTTTAAAGCATCCAGTTGGTGAGCATTCCTTCCGGTCGCCAACAACTTCTAAATATCGGATCATCCGGAATCTTCGCGGAAAGTTCAATTTAAATCAACAAATGGTCATGTTCCGAGTGAGCGTCGCAGAAGACGCAGCCAAAAAGGGGGAGCAAGCCTCGCAGCTCGTACGATTATCTCACGATATGGGGGAAGCGCCTAGCGCTACAGAAGAAGCAGATCTAGCTCCAAATGCCTAAAAGGCAATACGACTTCCAGCTTGATGAGCTGTAACTCGAATAGGCCTGACGTCTTCCTTGCCAGGTAACCGACTGCGTAAACAACACAAAAGTCTGGCTATGGGATAGGAGCGCCGTTAAAACAAACTTTTCGTCTCAGCGCGATGGCGGTGACGGATAAGGTCAATCAACTTTAACCCCGATCGGGACTAGGCCAGTCAGGACGAAGGAGCGATGGCAGATGCACATCGAGGTCATCACATATTGGGTGTATCAACCCAACCGTGATACCAGCCGTCCAAGGGATTCGTTCACTTATAACGGGACATTACACATATTAACGGAAATACAGAGTACACACTTAATATTCACTTTAACACTAAAACAAATTATTTCTTTTCATTACATACCCATCACAATGCACTGCGGTAAGAAGGATGGCAGCACCTTCCCATTTCTGTTCGTCAGAAACGTTTCTTGATCGAGGACTGATTTAAGGAGCCGGCATCGGAGGCACCCTGCATCCTTTGTGCTTAAAGTGGGCCGGTAACATTACAAAAAAGGAAAAAAATCATTAATAATGTGACTGTGAACATTAGGCATCTATATACGTATAAGGGTAAGGGGGTATAAGGGGGCACGATGTGCGATCTGCGAAAGTAGTTCCCGATTGAGAAGTTTCAGCTACCAGCACAAACACTTTCCGTAGAAGAACTAGGCACGAAACAATCGCACCAAAAAGGACTACAAATTAAATCTTATGGACCTACTGAGGTATAGTGCCACGCGATCTTGTCGGGTCGGATAGCCGTCACGATGCGCTGAGGAGTAATTCGATGGAGCTATAGGCGCAACGACGACCGCTACCGAACGAAATATTTCGGATTAACAATATATAGTTCTTCATCTACACTTGCCTGTGCTGTTTTCTACCCTTCGCAACGAAATGGATGAGCGATCGACATTGCTAAAACGACAGGTAAGGGCAAAAAAAGACATAGCACAGGATAAGAACCCTCTAGATAGAACGCTGCCAGGCAGGTTACGCACTCTTTCACTTACCATTGGCAATCTGTAGCATGATAGTAGTAGCAGATCTGAAGTTAACTCGCCGTAAGTAGTAAAGCCTTCGAAGACTAACCTAAAATATCGGCAAGTGTTGCAAAACAAGGTAGGAGTTAGGAGTGTATAATTTATATCGCGGAATAAATGTTTGATAAGAAGGTTCCAAAACGTTACCTCTGCTAGGGATCGTCAAGTGAGGCGATCGACCGTACAGACTCCGAACGATACTAAAATCGCCCGGCAACCAAACTCGCGTATTTTCATGTTGTAGAGCGAACCGAAGCGAACCGATGCGACTAATGTGATGAGTAAGCAAAACGCATGGTTAGGATTTGACAGACAAACGAAGCAACGAAGGATTTGACAGGCGTTACGAGGCCAGTAAATAAACGTTAGGCAAGTGTAACGCTCAGGAGCGCTACACTGCCCAAGGGGAATTAATCGAGGATGGTTCATCTCGTCTCTTTCTATTTGTATACCTCTTTCGTTTGCACTCGTTAAGCGTTGCCAGACAGTTTGAGGTCATAGCTAGAAAATAATTCTGGAAAGCTTCTTTAGTAACGATTGTTGTTCGCATATCAATCGAAGGAAAAATATATTAATGTTATTTTAAAATAATTTTTGCCTATTCAATCGCTTCTAGATGCGATTTCTGATCCGAACCAACGGGTCGAACTCGCATATGGTTTGCTACAGCCACGGATCAACCCGAACCCATTGCAACCACGGGTCGAACTCGATTCCTCTAGGGTCAAACTCGACTCCGGATCGATCCGTGAAAATAATCGGTTGGCCCTACACACTACAGCAAATCTATTAAGGACATCCATCATTTTGTGGGAGATCCCTTCAGAATCTACCAGACGGGTGCCAAGGATTTTGTGTGACGGAAGCAAAATAAAATAATAAACAACATATTTTCAAGCACATGATAGAAATGTCGGATTCAGGCACGAGCAAGGTGCTCGTTCGACTCAATCAAGCGGAGTTAAACCTGTAGGTGGTTCATTTTTATTTTCAATTTTTCTTTGATAGTTTCCAATTTTCTCTGCTGTAGAGCGATCGAGACATGTCGAGAATATTTTAGCAGAAGGAACTATTCTCCTTTGTATAGGTGATATCCTAAACTGCAGAAGCATGACCCAATTTCAATCGCAATATTAATTATTTACTATCTCATCCATTAAACTTAACGAGAACCGAAAAGGGCAAGAGAAAAAAAGCATACACAGCTTTGCTATCTTAACTATTACCTAACCTATTTTGCTTAGATTAGAAAGTTGTTTTAATAGTCCTTACCTTTATGACCACACAGTGTGGGCATGTGTACTGCAGGTCCTTTAGTCTGTCTGCCGTTGCGCTATTTGTTTAGTTATTTCTATCGAGTGCATTATAATAACGCTAATTAATGAACAAGGTTTAAAGTTTATTCGCTTCCAATTTACAGGAAAAGTAAGATACATTCACCAAGTAAAAAAATATCTCTTAAGAATATTGGTGTAAAATACAGTTTCTTATTGGATTAGCACGTATGCTAATATTTTCAATTCATCACTTTCTCATACTGGAGAAATTTGTTTCAAATCTTTTTCTTTTTTTTTTTGCTATCAGTCGATTTTACTAAGCAAAGAATGTATGACGGTAACAAAAAGTGCTCTATTATGTAGATTTATGATTGAGCAATTTTGGTATGATTTTAAGGTCACTAATAGGTGCAAAAATTAACCTAAAATTAGAGGGCATGCAAAAACTCAGACGGAATGGGAAACAAATAATCTCTAACACCTGGAACGTCCTCATGTACATGACGTTCTTTTGGCACTTGAATATCTTAAGCACTGAATATCAATATGAAGGCAAGAAAACCGATTGAAAAATAAAACATCCTACACGTAAAAGATTGTTATACCGCACGGAAATGGAAAAAAATGATAATACGTACAATTTTAAACTATCTTTGCGTTATTCTTGTTCTTTGGAAATGCCCGATTCGTCCATCTACTTACTGTAAGGCACTGTAAGGATATTATCTTCATCGATCATTAACGACATTGGTGTAGCGATCTACATAACAGCCTCTCTTTTTAGCTTTCCAGCTCTTCATACGGAATCAGCTGTTCCGTGTTTTGTGACCATTTCTTAATGCTACAGAATAGGAACACAGCTGTCATGATAGTACCGATGGAACCAAAGAATACAGCCACGTAGATCCCAAGCGATGGTAAAGCGAGCGCCAACTGAAACAGTACGACACGGATTAGAGTAAAGCAATGTCACTGTACTGCACTATAAAAAGGGTACCTTAGCTTGTTCGGCCAGCTCTTGTGTTAGGGTAGCACGCTGCCTAAACCATAACATCGGTATCATCACATCCGGCACATGCTTGTAGAAACTGTAATGGGCGATAACAAAAACATCGTGTATCAGATTTTACGAACATGAAGCATCCTACACATCGAATAGGATCGTTCCGCGTACCTGAACCCACTTATCGGTTGTAAGTGTTCGTTGATCTGCAGCTGTGCACGCACATCCAGCGGTATGCCCGTGTTCGGCTCGATGGCCATATAAAACTCGTGCTCCGTTCGATTCGGCTGCAGTCCAGTGACGGCATTTTGGTAACTTTCGTCCGCTAAATAAAAGTGTGGAAACGAAACGAACGTTGGGGAACCGTACTTGCAGGCGGAAGCATTGAACACGCCGGGCTTCAAATCGGGACAGTGGGCCGGCTCAGCATTGCACCAGCAGCTTGCCTCGGGATACTTTACACCATTGTCAAAAACGCTTTCGTCGCCCACATACTTCATGCCCTGGATGTTGTACAGCGAGACTTGTTCCACACCTTGCAGCGTGATTGAACGGCAAATGTCCGATGGGAAGAGTGTGATGTTCGGAGGAGTTTTGCTAGTGGCGGGCCACAGTTCGCCGGAGGTACCGTATACCTCGCCACACTTACCCCGGTACATGCCGGTCTTTGGTGAACCGTTCCACTGGGTCAGAAAGCCCATGCCGTCCAATCCATCGGCGCCCGTTTTCATCGTAAACGTTCCATCAAACGTGTCGCTTAGATTACGACCGACAAACCAACCAAACTTGTCAAAAGGTATGTTTAGTTCCGTAGTGTTGAGCGTCTTCAGCAAATCCAACAGTGGATCTTTCACGCCCTCAAACAATAGCTCACGTACAGGCTTGTTTTTCCACAGCAAGGAACCGTCCGTTTTGAGTAATACGTCGATAAATGGCTTTAGTAACGGGTATGCATTGCGCAAGAAATGGGCAGCATTCTGAAGAGAGGAAATACGAGGCAGCGTAAGAGAGAATGGTGATCGGGGATAAATGGAGTGTCTTCACCTCTTCCAGCCAGTGCTTACCAGCGTGATAACATTCAGGTTTGTAACCTCATCATCCAGTGTTCCTTTAGATAGTTCCGGTACAAAGTGCCAGATACGACGCTGCTCGTACGTGACCGTGTTGTTATCGTTCCATACAAGATTGACCCGTTCGTGGACTTCGGAAAAGGTGTACGGGCCCATTTCCACAAAGTGAGGTTTTGCGCTTTGATTCGTCTTCAGTTCGTCTGGATTGGTCCAGTTGAAGAAATACACTTCCAGGTACATGGGTATCGGTGTTCTGATCCAGTTATCATAATTTGACGATCCATTTTTGATAACAAGTTTCTGTGGAGCAAAGGTATGGTGGTCAAGTTATTACTCCGATCGCAGGTTATGCACTGGTATGATAACTTACATTGTGGAGCACCTGCTCTGACA
>KZ061717.1:344403-364821 GCA_002091835.1 Anopheles maculatus | reverse complement strand
GCTAAAAGAAAGAGAAGATCGTAACAATATTATTGATATTATTGACCCAACACGCATTTCTACTGCGAAAAGCCTGAAAATCTCAAAAGAAGCCATGATGACTCTTTTGCTCAGTTCATCGACTTTATGCTTATCGTTAGCCCACATATTTATCACATAATGTGTCATTCCACGTTACCATATGTATGTATGGTAACATCCGATGCACAATATGATGTGATTACACAGCCCGGGTGTACGCACATCGATGTTGTTCTGAAATATGCTTCACAAACTGTTTTTTTTTTGTTCGGCCCCCGTTCTTCAGTGCAGTATGTTGCATGTTTCAGCTGATAATTGAATTAGTTATTAAATTCGTTTACAGCCTTGTGCAAACCTATATGTAAGCGGTTGTGTGCTGCTTTCGAATGAACAAAAGCAACAGTTCGCTAGTAAACAGATGACTCAGCGTACTCTATTCTACCGGTAACGTTGCATGAATGCACTGTAGTGTGCAGCACAGGTGAGAGACCGTTATATCATTATTACGGACGACCTTGCCGGATCGTGTACAGTGTGTGGGGAGAGAAATTGAGCTGGGCTGCTATTACGTGCAGCCAAAGTGATGCAATTTTGAGATCGCATCGCACCAATGACTCCTGCTCTACACGTTTGCTGCGCGCTGCTATGGACAATCGTTACGTCGAAGCTTCAATCTATGCATCGTGTGGGTCACACTTTTAAAGTTTACTGCCTGCCACTGATAATCGCACAAGTATAAGCCTGAATTCTACTGATAACCATTGTTTGCTTTTGCACGACGATTCTTTTCCTTGACCTATGGCGATGTACGCATTGTTTATTTCGCTGACGCCACCATCACTGCACTATCGATGGTCTTTTATGGTCACTTCACTGCGATCGTCATATTAAAAATGTACTGTTTTCAACAACATGTGATAGATACATTAATTTGATTGGATTTATTTAGAAGAATGATGTGATTCATACTCCAAAATGCACTTAGTCATTGTTAATGTTACATTGAAAACAGACGCAACCAACCCGTTGTTATATGATACAACTTTCCCACCAATTACTGGAGAGTCTAGATATTACAAAAATGCTGCAACATCCACCGAACGCACCGTTTTAAATCACACAACATTACCTTTATTTCCACCCGCCACGAACAGATTCTGCCTCGATCACTTGCGCCGTACGAACGAAAACAAAGCGAGATGTGCAATGAAATGAAAGTTGATGCCTGTCAAAAGGCTGCTGCTGTCAGATCAGAGGCGTCAAACTCGTAAACAAACTGTAGTTGGATTTTTTATTGGTGGATTATGCTGAATTGGTTGAATCCCTCATGCTAAAACTTGTAATCTCGTTTCTCGATTTGAGCTTAAATTTAAATTGTCCTTTTTATTACCATGCCACTGCTTTGTCTGAAACACCAAAATGACATAACCAGAAGGAAATTTATGGGCCAACTATTGAATATCTTAGTTTCGTATGATCTATAAAAAAGGATTCATGATCTTTGTTTTATGATTTTCTAATCAGAGTGGTTCCAACTAAGGTAGATTAGGTGGTTGCAGGAGGGGGGTTAGTGGGGAGAGTGTAGTCAGCGATGGTACAAATTTATTATAAACTAAACGATCACTCACTACCAGGATTCATTGCTTCGGATAAGGAACCTTAGGTAAGGGGTCTCGTTCAAAGAACCCACTTCCCTAAGATAAGTCCTTCCCGAACATGGAGAATGCTGACAGACGTTAGAACTCAGGCTCCCGAGCGAGATCACAGTCTCTGAAATCCTCGATCCACCCCATACCACAATCTCTTCACCATAATTTCTAGTATTCATGCCACTACTCGTTTCAGCGTCACACAGTACGGGCATTTGATGTTCCACCGGACATGTTTTTATTTTGCACTCTCTGTTTACTGGGTTTTTACTGTCCAACGTGTCGATATTAATTGATATAACCACTGATTGATAAAGGTACACGCTGAATAAATTGCAAAGGTCTGATGGTACGATTTGCTGATAAAGATAAGATATAGACATCGGCGATATGGAGGATGTACTTGTACAGAGAAGAACAATAAACAACAGCACATTATCAGCTATTTTAAAATAGACGCATATTTGTTTGTTTTATCGATATGAGAGGTATTAGCCTGATCGTGTGAAGATAGTCAGACGAAGGATAAGCAGATTTTCCGAGGAACGCGGCGTTGTAAGTACGAACGTACCAGCTGAACCAAAGAAGAACCCCTGTAGAATCGAGGTATAGCACATATAACTTCATAAAATAGACATCCGTTACAAAACTACTCAGATGCAATAACACAGCTAAGCAAATAATCCTTTTGATCGATAAAGTTAATCAATAAGAATGTGGCCGGATGTACAATTATTGAACTGAAGGATTTTGTGACATAATCAGTAGTATGATCAGTGCATAGAGGCTAGACCATAAGTATCCCAATATGAGCAACGCTCAGTTTTTTATTAGTGAAAAATCCTTACAATATTTATTTAAACAATTAATTAGTGAATCACTGAATCAGGTTTTTGTCGTATCGACAGTACTTAGTGTTTAACGTTAGTCCTTCCACACGAAGAATGCTGCATATAGGGAGAGTCCGAGAAGTAATGCACCGACACCACACAGGGCGAATGACGTATAGATAAAGCCCCATCGAAGATTTTCGATAAGCTGCAATGATACCATTTAAGTGTGTATTTGTGCTTCATTAGCCAAGATTGTTCATACCATCTACGTGTTTGACCGTCAGCTTACCTTAAGATCATCAGCAATGTTTTCCGTAAGTACCATCCGCTGCTCTATCCAAAACGCGGGAATAATAATGTCTGGCACGCCTTGGAACAAACTGCAACGGAAGATGGTTATTTTTTCGGTTTACCCCGATGAAAGAATAAGGTTAATACTTACACTAATCCATTATCTCTGAGATGCATGTTGTACTGAATGCGACCATTAGCGGTCATGGGAATTCCCGAGAACGGGTGCAATGCAAAACGGAACTCGTGCTTGCTACGGTCCGGATTCATGCCGGTAACGGCAGTACGGTAGCTGGGATGTGCGAGGTAGAAATGCGGATAACTCACAACAAGCGGGGCACCGAACTTGCACTCCGAAACATCGAGCACACCGGGCCGATAGAAGGGACACTGATCGACCGAAGATGTACACTGGCATTCCGTTTCGGGAATCGTGTGCCCGTTGTCAAAGTTTCGTGCATCGCCCACCCACAGCTCCCCGTCGAGTCCGTGCACCGTAAACTCGCGCTCGTGCCGCAGCGAAATCGCACTACACAGATCCGGCAGGAAGAGGTTAAGCGGTGGAAAGCTGTCCAAATTGCGTCCCATCGGGGGCCACACTTCACCTGCCGAACCGCGCACCTGTCCGCATATACCACGATAGTTAGGCACCTGGGGAGCATTATTCCACTGGCGCATTACGCCCGTGTTGATGCGATTATCGGTGCCCGTGCCCATTTGGAACGTGCCGTCATAGGTGAGACTTTCGTTGCGCTCCACAAACCACCCGAAACCTTCCCAGGGTGGAAGGCTGATGTCGGGCACGGTGCCTGGCGGTAAAGCGCCAAGCAAATCTCGCAACGTGGTAAGCAACAAGTCGGGATGTCCATCGAACAGCATCTCACGCACTGGAACATCTTCGTAAAGAAAGGTGGCAAGGTTGTTTGCCATGATGATACCATCGAGCAGGGGCAGCAATGGATCACCTTCAAGCGTTTTACCGACGGTCTAATGGAAAAAAAAGATAAGCATGCAGAAGGTGGCCCAGCGTTTCAAAAATCTACAATGTATATCTTACCGCCAGGATTGGATTAAGTGTTGTTACACGATCGTTGAGATAATCGCCGTTCGAGAGTTCTGGAATGTAGTGCCAGATGCGTTTCTGGTTGAAGGTGATCGTATCGTTCGCATTGAACGACACCATACCACGCTCATGCCGCTCGGAGAAAACGTACGGTCCCATCTGGACGAAGTTTGGCCGCACGTCCGGGTTCCGGATCTCTTCCGGATTGGTCCAATTGAACAGGTAGATGTCGAAGTAGATCGGTACCTCACCATCGAAGAAGTTCTCGTACACACGGGCACCCTCCTTGATGCGGAACTCGGTCAGGGCCACCGCATCGATGATGGCCGGCAGACCGAATCCGAAAAAGGCTGCCGCCACGAAGATGGCCACGACACCGCCAAACGCCCATAGCTTTTTGGCGGTGTTGGAATATCGCTTCGAACAGCAGCACATGGTTACAGCCTGTCGTCAAAAAAAAATCCGCTGTTTCGACAGACTAAAAGGCCTGGTGGTTAGCACGGCAGCACACGTTGGCCACCCGTACGTGGCACTGTGCTTCGAAGGACTGATCTACTAACCTTTTGACACTGCTAATTCCAAGATGAAATCGTTTGCCAAAAGGGAGAGAGCTAGATTACAGCACACGGCACCGGGTTGCCTTTATCGGAACGATTCTGATTTTCCGTTCGTTTACGTTACAAAGATATTGTGTTTACGTCTTGTTTTTCTTTTACAATTTACTCCTTCGTGTTGCTCGTGCTGTATGCTATAAAGATAAACCGACAGATTAGGGAATCGCCAGCTGTGCCACTTACTGTACGATTGTGCGTAGTATCTCACTTATGGTGCTGTAATACCGATTAAATTTATCATTTTGTTTTCACCCCCCCTAGACTCGCGAAATCGTTTCTCTGAATGTAATCCCAGCCCATAAAATTGTTACCGCTTTGTATGTGTCACCTATTCACCTAGTACATCTCTAGGCAAGATATACCGCATTGAGTGAGATATTGTATATTGCACACGGCTTGGTTTAGCCATTTGTGGGGGTTTGGCTTTTGTTTGCTATCGGCACAGGGTTGAGATTGTTGCTGTTGGCCGAGTAAAGATCGATAGATCGATTAAACCATTGTACAATAATACAACAGTAGCGCCAATCACTGAGATAGTTACAAGCGAAACTCTTTACCTATGGCTTTGATCGATTCATCACTGGGTTAAGATTATACGTTTGCAAGCAATTAAATTCGATCGCACTTTTTGTCTATATACTGCAGGGTAAACTCAGCAGTTGAATCAGCAGCTAAACGACAGGCGCATGATTAGCTGGAAGATGGCCATTACTTTAAGCAAGCACAACATTTCACTGTGAGATGAAAGTTCATACACAAAATACATAACGGTAAAACTACGAAAACGTAATTCTATTTCAAACTCCTGGATAAGATTTGAGGTGCGTTGTCTACATGTGCTTACTATTACAAAACCTTCAAACCAACACACCGTTCAAACAGGTAACAAGTGTACCACTTTCACATACCGCATTGATCGGTAACTGACCCATTCGAAAGCACCGTGCGCAAAAAAGGACTAAAACAGGTTGAGAAAACCGAAACCCCCTAGAATGAACTGTGCTAAGCTATTGTTTACGCCACTGTCGTCAGAAACAGGCCGAAGGTAATGGAGAAGCCGATCAAGGCATCGATCTTATCTTGACACCCCGGTGTACAGAGTGGGAGGAGCTGGGTTGATGTTTGTGGATTAAGATTCCCTGATAAGTCGTGCTTGAGAAGGCTCGCGGATAAGCTTCAGTAGTGTCCACCCCCTCAAGTCCTTCGATAACAATCTTATCGTAGGTATAGTAATTTATTTATGACGGTTTGATCGATCAGGTCAATACCGTGCCACTTACGCCGATGGTCAAAGAGCGGTGAACTGAGCATTCCGTACGAGGGGGTAGTTAAACTTTAGCTTTCAAACTTCTGCTAGCGTAACAGTTTGATTATTTTTAAAACGCTCCACGGATTTTAACACGTAAACTACCAATTTAATTGGTATAACGATTTTACAGACCATTCACACCGAAGTTGTTGTGGTATGCTGTTTTTTTTTATTCATTTAGAACGGCCTGGCCGTATTGCTGTGGTATGCTGTTATCAAAAGTCAAATGTAAACTAAACAGTCGTGATTGTTGAACCGCGTTAGGTGTAGCAGCTCGAATAATTATAGGTAGTAATTAAAATAACATTTGGTTGATGAGTCCTAAATATACCCTTAATCATCATATCTACAGCAAAAATTAAACAAAAATAATTTCACGCCGTCGTCGCTACAATTGAATGCTTTAAATGATAACTATTGTTGTATTTACTACTGTTAGAAATTTGGAAGTACATTACATGTATTGGGAAGATAAAGTATAAACAATATTCTGAAAAAAAACAGTCTTAGTCTAGCCCTACGTGAATTCTTAAATCTTAATAACTGTTTAATAGATTCACACCGTTTGGCTATTTCAGACATTAACGGACTAAATAAGTCTAGATAGGTAAGTCAAAAACTTAAATTAAGCCCTCTACTTTCTAATCTTAATCTAACCACCAGTGGCGGATTTAGCGGTAAGCGGACTGAGCGGCCACGGGGGGCCTCGAGTTTACAGGTCAGCTCGAACTTCCCAAGAACTGTGCAACTGTGGCGGATCAAACGGTGGGCGGAATAGGAGGCCGCCTAAGGCCTCGGTCCCGAAAAATGAAGACCCCGGAATGACCAGACAAACCCCCCTCCCCCGCACACGTATTTTGGAAGAACCAGGGTGTCCAGAGGGCACAAATTGCAAGGGGTTCAGTTTTACAGCAATTCGGGCCTCCCCCATAGGCCACAGCTGTTGTAAGAAAACGAAATGAATTATAGGGCCCAAACCTCTTTGTCGCTTAGGGTCGCCCCGATTTAGGGTCTAAATGCGCCACAGCTAACCTACCGTATATAATAGTGAGATTTTTTTCACAACCTAATGATCTGGTGGTTAGCTTAGCGAGGACTCTTAGCTGCTTGTTCAGATTTACATATAATCCATACTGGAATCAGGCAATAATGAAATATGTATCCCAGAACAAGACAATTCAATGGGTAGATAATATGAAGTGCTTCTAATACGGCTTGAACAGTCACGAACGAACTTGAACAGTAACGGTTGAGAGATTAATCTTATGTAAGAGGAATAAAGTAACAGCGAAAACTTAATTGCCAAGCGAATTAAGCTTGCAACAACTTAAAATAAGAAGCATGAAAGAATGGATTGTTTTTTTTTGTAGATTTTCGCTTAATTTGTGTTAATTATAAAAACTGTCCGGTGGTGATCTGTAACCAAATATTCTGTCCCGAAAATAACAGCATTTCTGTAACACCTGTTGCCCTTTAGCCAATTATGCAACCCATCGTAACGTTAACGGAGTTAAAGTACAATTTGGGTTGTTATCAGTTTCTTTGTGCTTCTATTTTCTTCATTTGTATGTAAGATTACACTCGTTTTAAACAATCGATTCTATTGTGAGTCATGACATCAACACGTTTCTATCACGGAATTGGAAATCAAACATGGCGCTAATCAGGGATAATATGTTGTAAGATCACAAGAAAAGAAGGTGATTAAAAATGGTACATTGAATTGAAAAACAAACAAAAAATGCGTAATAATTTATAAAACGAAAATTTGAAATTTAATACTTACTTATTAGCCACTTCGCGATTTTGGTCTGCTGCAGAAGTCCTCTTTCCATTCGTAATATACTTTATTTTACAGTTTACAGAGTTCATAGTCCAACGTAGAGTCTTGCCTTTACAGATGGCTTGAGTGAACAGTTCCCTAGAATTTTGACCGGCCGGCGGTCAGAACCCGTGCGCGTATCTTCTTTTTACTTACGATAATCGAAGTTTTTGACGACTCCAATGGAACCTATCTGCATGAGTAGATTAATTTTAACATCAAGGACATGTTCGGAATATTCATAGCACTTGGAAAATAAAAACAAAAACACGTTCATGTTTGGGGTTAGTAATAGGAAACTATGTATGTTGGCGCATTTGCTATTGATTAACAGAAATCATAAACGATTTTAATTGGATTGAATTGAAAACGTACAAGAATTTCTTGCACACACAAATTGCTATGTTACCCCCCTTCATCAATTCCGTTACTATTTCGTTCCAGCAGCTAAACCCGAAATCAGTGTGCAAACACAGAGACAAGTATAATCACTTCAAATTTTATTTCGTATGAATTGTTATCAAGCACAATATTTTTTCAGACTGATGGTCAAACAAAATACGTGATAAACAAATTCGTTTGGAAATTTCAAGTACATCTAAAAAAAAAGCTCTGTATTATAGGGGTTTGTTTGTTCTGATAGATAAAAATAGTTATAAGAATAATATGTATAAATGTAAGGGGCGCGTACAGTACGCTCTCTCTCTCTCTCTATCTCGTTCCCGAAAACCCAGTAACAACATATAAAGTTGGCAAAGAAGTAAACGAGAACAACAATTTTCTTTTCTACCCATTCGTTAGATCTTCCTGCTTGTACTACTGCTTCTTCCACGCCAGATTTTGCCTTTTTGATTCATGCTTACTTTTGTTTCCCCTACATGCTTTAAGACACATTCCCGTTTCCGTGCCGTGTTGTTGCAAACCCTTTTTCTCTTATGCACGCGTTCAACAGCTTCTGCCTGCCTGCTTCTCGCTTGTTTGTTTGTTATGGTTTTACAGGTGTGGAAATATAGATTCGATGCCGTCACACGTCCGTGCAATCAGGCTCTCCGACATCGGTGGCTATCACTAACCTACAAACCGAACAGATTCACAAGCTCGTATGATGTTACGGTGCAGACAGGACAACTGTTGAACAGTCTGATACAAATTAAAGCATTACAATACCATCATCGGTGGCGGAATCTTAGCAAATTCAGAAAGAAATAATAGGAAAAAAAAATTACAACTATGCATTATAGGTATAACATAAGCGCTTAAATCTAATAAATGTTGTTGGAAACGTGCCGCCAGAAGAAATATGATCTTTCATCGATGAGCGAAAGATATGGGGTGCGCCTATATTGTATTCTGCACATGCATTGCAAAAATCGGTAAGTACTGGTAGTTAATATATGTGTGTTCCAGAAACTAAATCAAGCCATTGTAAAAGGATGTGGAAAAAAATATCCGCAAACCGCTACCAACTCAACATAAATAACAACATAACACCGCAAACAAAACGCAATCAACCAATTTCCTTCACAATTCGGCACAAGATCGTCCTACAAATGTTTGCATTATCGTAAAATTTGTATTACGAAGGGAATAGCATTTCCGATTCATCATCTTGCCCTCGCTCTGCTTTCATTGGCACTCGCACTCGGTTTCGTTAAACGATTTCCGCGGCGTACATTAAGCTTGCCTGCTTCTTTGCCATTAGTAGTTATGTTGAATATTACCTCCCATGAAAACATGTACCTTACGTGGGAGAATTCTAGTAGCTGGACATTCTACTGTCTTTGCGTCCTTTTTCCTTTCCTGACAGTTTGTTTGTGGCTTCTGACGACGATTTCCCTTGCTTTCCTAACATGTGGTTGTGGATTAATTTCTTCTCTCCAATCGTTCTGTTTCTACTCTTGGTTTGTGTGTTATTTCATGATATTCAAACGTATAAAAAAAATCAATTTGTTGTTAAAAACAATAAGTTTGATTTTTTTTACATTTTTCTTGTTTTTTTGTCTTTTTTTTTGGGTTTTTTCTAGTACTTTTTTGTATTATCAGATAGTAGCATTTCTCTTAAACAATTACAAATCGCAAGTATTTCGACTGGTTAGATCGTGATACCGATTTTGATGATGATGCTTTTTCTTCATTCTTTAATTTTTGTTTGCTTCCCATTAGTAGTCCTACCGTATAGTATGTAGTAATGTGTACGCTATGAAATATCTTCAACGTTCATTTCGCTTATTGCTGTGAAGAACGTGCGCCTCTAGCTGGTATTGTAATCTTCGAAAAGGGAAATGTTATCTTCTCTTGGGCTTTAACATGCTTCTGCCTTCAGTTGCTGCATTAAGAATGGGTGAAAGGATGGATATTTCACTGAAGAAACCACTCATCAAGCGTTTCGCTGGTATTCTCGCTGATGGTGATCGCGCATTATAAATGTGTGTTTGTGTTATGTTTTTCGTGTACGTTTCATTTTCTCTACACTGTGCACCATACGATCGTACCAAAACGGACAAATACTAACAGCACCGATTTGGAATGCAACGATCTCTGCCACCAATCGAAGCTCGGCGTATCATTTTCGTCCTTATCATTTAAGAGCCAGCAAGTTGTTGGGTGCCGCTCACATCCACAGACCGAACGCTATCTCCTTTTATCTATCTTACTTTTAACACGCCGGGGGGTCTGTGGACATGAATTTCATTTTGATACGAACGTACCCACGCACGCCTTTCCTCCGAGATGCTATATGATCCTTGATGGTGTGGATGGTAGGATCGGATCATGATGAAATGGAATTCCCGACTGTTTCTACTCCTCAATGCTGTAGATCATGAAGAGATATTCGTTTCTCTGCTGCTCCTCGATGTGCGGTGGCGCTAGCGGAGATTTCGGACTGAGTGGTTGAAAACCAACAAACGAAAACGTCCGTACCAGGTTCGGGCGGTCGAGTCGATCCTTGCGAATGCACAACACAACCGCGTCGCATTCCAGCTTCTCTTCGGCGAACTCGAGAAGCGAAATGAAGGAATGCTTCGACGCCTCGTGCGACATCGCCGACGGTAGCGACACGTACAGAATGTTTTCGATTGGGTTGAAGACCGTCTCCCAGCTGCTACACTTTTGTGGTGTTACGAAGAGCTTCAGCGTAATGGGAGTCGGAGCGGATTGGCTCAACACTTCCTGCACTACGGCTGCTTCCTGGTGGTTCAGATAGTCGACGGTCGATTCGGGGAAATCCAGATCATAGTACTCAGATGAAGCGGTGGTCGTTGTCGAATCGAAAGAATCCTTGCGATTGTATTCTGCAGACACACAAACACACAAAACATTTGTTAGTTTGTTGCCGGTAGACTTTGGACCAGGGTTTTGAAAAATTACTTACCCTTCAAGGGAGAGGCCCTATCGTGATCGGTCCTGATTGTTGGGACATCAGGACCACCACAGCGGTCCTACAGCCAACGAAACACAGTAAGAGTCGGAGGCCGCCGAAGACGAGGAGGAGGAAGAAATCGTACGTTTACTAGTACGATTACTACTACTAAGACTTGGCTCACTGTAAAGAAATTAATCGCACGACAATAAATATTAGCACAATCATTATACATTACACACGACAGCATATAGTATTCGCATTTGCTGCGAAAATACCACACATAGTGTGTGGTGCATGTGTATTTCATCATACCCCTTGCATAGGTCAAGCTGTTATATAAAGGAATGTGTGGTTCTATACACAAGCTGTACACTCAATCTTGATAAACAGCACAGTCGGCTGTTTAAATCCTTACATAATGCGCGATTAATGAATCGGTGTATATTCTGTTTTGTAACTCCAATCGTTTCCATCTCAGATTGTAATAACAGTTGTATACAAACTACAACGCATTTCCCGATCTGACAAACCATTTTGTTTTGGTACTTACATTGCCCCAGTTCTCTGCATCATACCGGCCGCCGGTGCAACCGACTCGGATGTAACAGCACCGGTGGCAGCAACAAATGCACAAGTGGGCACCTTCATGTTGATAACGATCACACACTTTTTCTTGCAAATTAAGCACAAAAAAACCACAAAAATCACAGAAGTTTATGAAGAGCCTGTCGCACAACTTTGTTATGTTCGTGAATTAGTTTGCACTTCCTCTGCTAAGTAATGTTTTTTCGTAATTCAACTCGCTTAATATTCCTCCAAACCGATGGGCAAACAAAGAAGTGTTATGCTTGATTAATTTCACAATCGAAAAAGAGTTGATCTCTGTTGTGCGTTGCGTTGCTTGAGCAAAATAAAAAAAAAATCGTTCAATTCACTTCACGAGATCTCGTCGAGAACATAATAGAGAGCGCGCATTTTCTCGGACAAACGCCGACTGATTGTCTTTTCCGCGAGCAGCGGCGTTGAAAGGGATCGTCGCTCGACAAACCTTCATTTACTAACACGCACACACACATTAATGGTCACACGAAAGTGCTGAATGTGCTTTTTTTGTCAAACCAAGACAGCATCGTATGACGGTGAATGCTTTGCTTGTGGTGTGGCGAGCCGCTAGCGTGTGTTTACGAAAACTAGCGACATTGTCGCTTCGGAGGTTCACATCATCAAAGCGAGATGGTATATGAGTAAAAACAAAATAAAGCGAATACAAAGCACTGTGGCACCGGAATAGAGTACAACACAACAGCCAAGACTTGCGTACGGTTTGTTAAGATTGTGTTGGCGATTTTCTTCCAACGTTGCACACATATGTGATGGGTGGTGGTGGTGGCCGCGATCATCGATCAATTTTGAATGCGAAGCCAATTTTCCCCTCCTTCCTTTTCGAATAAACTGTGTTTGATGTCATTTATAACAACATTGTATAGGGGCTCCCGCCAATCATTCTATAAGCTGCCAATTCATGTTTTCTTAAGCCCGCTCCAGACGAAGCGCAAACTAGATTGCAAACTAAAACGCGAAGGCTGGCAGTAATGTCATACCATACGAATTTGACAGCATTTTGTTCGCAAAATCGTAGTTGCGCTTGGATTTGCGCTTCGTGTGGAGCGGCTTTTACACAGGACAGAGATCGATTCTAACACAACAATCGTCTTCAAAACGCTAAAAAGGTTGTGCATGGATTGGGGGATTGTCATTATTCCCTCACGACGCAGCTATAAATTGGATGTCATTTATAATAACATTTTCGTTCCTTTTTATTTGCATGTCCTGCGGCTTTCTTGCGTGGTTTAGTACACCTCAACGTGAAAGGCGCATTTTCCACCGGTGTTTGTTTGGCATTACGTGCACAGAAATCATTGCGCGAAACACCCCCCAACCGTTTAGTACAGGAAAGAAGATATGTGTCATTCTCGAGTATTTTTATCTCGATCGCCATATTCGTCGTGCTCGGGGCTGTGTGTTTGTTTTAACCCGACGTCGTGTAAACAATTTTATACAGCAAGTATAAGTGCTTCTACTTGCGGTGTGGTGTGTCTCGATGTCATTTTGAGAATTGCGCATTTGCCTGATATTTCGGGGGATTCAAACCACCGTTTGGATGCTATATAGGCACAAGTGCACGGTTCGCCATTCCCCAACGCTAAGGATAAACAGTCCACAGTCATCGCATGATCATCAACCTTTGCAGATAGTGTGTATTGGTGTTCGTTTGGTTGATGATGGTGGTGTTCCTTATGTACACACCAAATTCATCAACTAAAAAAGCAACAGTAAGAAGACAGACACCACTAACAACAAATCGCGATCCGTGCGCGTCGGTTTGAGAGGCCGTGTTAGAGGTCGAATGCGCATGATGGTCACGGTAAGGGGTGTTTCGTTTTGAAAATACGGATAATTCGACGGGCGAGGATCGAAAGGTACGTTAAATTTAGAAAACACTCACTCACCCACATACTACTGTTGGTCTGTACAAAAAATGCTGTTTAAATGTGTTTAAGCATTGTTTTATTTACACGATTGCCGGGTGTATACACATACGTGGTATAAAAATTGGTTTTCTTTTTATTATTATCCCCCATTTGCCGCGGAACACGGGAAGACCCAAATGAGCCCGGAATAACAATAAGCATGCACGGGAAGGTGTGTGGTGTCGAAATTAGCTCCCCATTGCTGCAAACACGTGGTCACTAAATTGCACGCGGAAAGCAAACAGGGACCTTTCTTGCCTTGAACTTGCGCCAAATTATGTGGATGGGAGGAAGCCACAAAAACGAACCAGTGGTGCAGGATAGTGTGATGTGCAATCAAGCATACACACAAACACACCAAGCCGAAAACGAAAACAGCAAAACAAGGAAAAACTGTCCACCCCATAAGAGGTAAAAACATCAAAGGTTCATTGCCATTTGGAAAATTCATCATTCTTCGCTTGGGAAATTATAAGAATTGCCATACCTTGCCAGCTGTCAGCACAGATTCCTCCTCCGAACATACCACAGCAGCGATGTCAAACTCATTCAATCAACTCTTTCACAACAGTGTAAAACCTGTATTGTTTAAATGTTTTAAAGGTATTTTAAAGGTGTAGAGACATTAGAATCAATTTCGCTTGGTGGCTTCTCGGATAGAGGTTCAATTTTCCATGAATTAGCCACATACATGAAGATGAATCTCGCTGTTGATTTTGAAGAGTTCTGGTAAACGATTTAGGCTTAAGGCTAAACATGAATCCATTAGATAAAAAAATTGCAGCTCCGCCCGAAGCATCCATCATCCTGATACGCGCAAGGGTGCTGAGATACTACAGCAGCCTGAGAGAATCTCTCCACTCGATACAACTGTCCCGACGGATGGCTTTGAGACTGTATAGAACCTTTTTAGCGCCAGTACTTACACACTCCGCTAAGACATACTGAGATTCCGTTCAAAATGGACGAAACTGTCTTTGCCGCGCTCGAGAGGAAGATGATGATCAGAAGAATTTTTGGCGCTGTATGTGTAGAAGGACAATGGAGCAGCCGTTACAGTGACGAACTCTACGAGCTGTACGGTGAACTCCTCGTTGTGCAACGAATTAGACTCGCCAGGATCCGGTGAGCTGGTCATGTCATGAGAATGGCCCCGGACGACCAAGTCCTTAAAATCGTTTTAAGGCGTGGTAGGTCCGAACTGAGATGATGCGTTAGCGTCCACTAGAACGGTTGTTGGTATCTAGGTTTGCTGGAGCAGCCCAAGGCCGCGAAGCAGTTGTAGCGCCTGATAAGTAGGTACGTCGTACTAATTCATCACTAATTCGATAATTGTATTCATTCAATTATCATCCAGCTTTGTTGCTGTAGAACGTTTTTGAACCAAATTTTTAGTCTATTTCCAACTGCACCCAATCAGCGCATACAAGATACAAGCCTTTTACAAACATGATCGTGTAGATATCAGTGGTATACATTCCATTGCGGGCCGCATAGAAAGGATTTGCCAGCCGTATGTTTGACATGTCTGTGCACCACCACCATGTGAACACGTGAGCAAGATAAGCACCGCATTTTGCGCGTGTTTTCTTCTAGCGCTGTATTTGTCGGTGCGTCAATGTGTGTACATTTAAAATTAAACAGCTACCTTGGCATGACGTACGTCTTGCTGCACGGTTGGAAGCAGAGCCAGACAAATCTCGAGAGGCATACCGGATTTTATTTTGCAGCCAAAAATAGTTCCAAAAGTATTTCAGTGTATTGCGGGCGGATCGCGGATTAAAGAAAGGCAGGCAGGAAATACATTTTTCATGAACTCTGCCGCTACTACCGCCAGTAAACGTATCTGGTATCGGGGTTGAAAAGTTTTCATTTTAATATTTATATTTGTTGGGTTCATGGCTTGGGGTGTCTTGTAGCATTCGACAAATTAGCAATAAAGCTATTATGGTCTGTATGGTGTAAAACATTCCTCACACGTTTCCTTCATTCGATGATCAGAGACGTTTTTCAAAATAAAGAAAAAAAAAACTCATTTGTTGTCATTTTGAGTCCGATCCCCACGCTTCTTTCTTTAAAACCCCTCGTGGCGATCGCATACAAACAAATAGGAAAACCTTCTGTTTTCTGTTGGTGGTGGTGGAGAGCTAGTAATGCCAAATACAATACAAGAAAGTAATGGAGGGGAGTGTATCTACGCATAACGCAATTTGCCAAAAATGCTGCCGCGAGGTCTCTCAAGGTGAACCGTCGTAGAACAGGCAGAGAATACAGTAATGATAGGAACAGCGTGCCCTAAACTCTCTGTGACGCAGTTGGAACGATGACAACAACAAAAAAAGGCTGTCTCAGGCCCTTCAAGATAGTGGTGAGTGCTGAGCTTATCAATGTTTTTTTTCGTGGGCGTTTGTTGGTGTGTTCGTGTGTTTGAATGGCCGGTTGTCGTGTGGCACAATAAATTAACGAACGACACCGCGCTCGCAAGATAAGATAAAGGCGTAGACAATGCAGGAAGTGGCGTCTGCCTACGGAAAGCAAGAGGTGTTTCTAATGCTTATGAATAACTTAATTAAACGTTTTCCTTTTGGAGTACGATGGAACCTTTATCGATCCTCACAAGGATATCAAAAATGGGTATCTTTCAATATTGTGAATATACTTTATGAAAATCTCTTTTCTCCATAATCAATCGTGTTTCTATTTGTCAGTAAAACACTAATCAATCAATGTCCAATGAGATTATCGAAATCATTGCGAAATTCTGCCCCCAACGTTCCATCATAAAGCAATATCGAGCGGTAAACGATCGTTGCTAGGTAGCGACAAACGTGATGACAATTTTTCAACCAATTAAACTAATAGTGGGCACGGAAGATGGAAGCACGCACACTGCACTACTCGTCCCCGGACACTCTGATTGATCGTATGGACTGTTGTCACCATAAAGCCAATCTTGTTGTTATTTTTCGAATCAAGTATGCATTGTTGACGAATGTGACCGAACACAGCCACTTTTCACGATCGAGAATTCCTTTCTATTGGGAGGGGTGGGGGAAGGTCTGAGACGAATCGTGTAATTCCCTGCTGTGTTACAACACATTGTGATCACATTCGATGATCGACGGGCGACGCGGTTCTAAATATAGAATGCATTACACATACATTCACTGGTCTCAAATGGTAGTCGCTATATGAAATGGCGTCGTGCACTATCAATGATGAACTAAGGCAGATGGGGTCAACTGTGGATGGTGACGTCCCTGGACATGGTAGTTTCTGGATGTGGCTAGGAAATAAACCGATGACTCGTTTTGGAACCATCATTCGATCGAGAGCGACAGTATCAGCGAAAAGTGAAACGTTGCACTATCACTGTTATTCTTGCTATGCTCTTTCTCTTCTCCCAATAATGAAACTAATCTCCATAGCAACGCGTCGAATGATCTAGATGCGCATCCCAATGCATCCAGCAAAAAAAAAAACTAGCTTACATGTGCATTAAAAGAACAAAGCAGGCACGACGTGCATTGTCTACGCCCATCCAGCAAAAAAAAAAACTAGCTTACATGTGCATTAAAAGAACAAAGCAGGCACGACGTGCAGGCCCGTATGTGTTTTGCACACATACCAACGCTTTTTCACACACTAACGGTATATTACGACCTACACCAACACTCCCGTTATTGAATCATACCATGCCTTCTTATCGCGAATTCTTCTGCAACATGCGGAAATCGGCTCAAACGATATTGGCAATCAACTACATCGTTCGTATGGACCAACAAAAACAAAACATTATTTTACGAAAACAGCATCGTTTCGTTACGAATTTCCACAACTCGAGTACGCAGACTCAGGTTGGAAACGAACGAAAAAAAAAAACAAAAAATGGTACTTTCGCGATGTAACCAACTAACACAAATGTGCCATTTTCACGCACACACACGCACAGTGTATCGTAGCGCTCGTACAAGGCAAACAAAATGGCGATACATTTCCTGATGGAATACTCCAAATTCAAGTAACAATAAATTACTCGAGTCTGTCCAATACACACAGAAAACTAATTGCCACCGCAATAGTATGAAAAACGAAGCCATAATAGTGTTTTCACTGGAACTTGCAGCACATTTCTTTGTTTATATTGTCAGATTAATAAGAGAAAACTGGCTACAGAAGTGGTATCGCAGGGCCGTTCCCCTAACTTCGTACCAAAACACGTAGAAAAACTCGTTGTTTAAAGCTCAATAGAATATCACTTAACTAAGTTTAATCACACTTACCGCATGTTAAAACTTAACGACGGCATTTTGCTGGATGAGAATGGTTGTTGATTTTCTTTACTTTTAATTCTGGAGCTGCTGTAGCCACGGGGATAAATCATCACTTGCTTGCACAACTTTATGTTGGAGAATAGCTGAACTTGCCAGCTGTCAAGTTGTTATCAACTTTCTAGAGTGACCCAAACAGCAAAAGGCCTTCGAGTAGTAGGCTGTACGGAAGGGTTTTGGACGATTCGAGCACCTTTTAAAAATTCAGGACTGTCTCACCATTCTCACCAGATTGTGATGAAGTTGCAGTTTTCCGAGAATCCTCAGCTACAATTCTTCGATTGTGTACGAGTGCTCGTAAATAAAACAATCAACAAACAAATGAATCACGATAAAAAAATCAAATTCGAACGTGAATTTTCAAGCGGTGGCTAGACTAAAGTTGAGGCAAGCGCGATCAATGCGCGAACGCTTCATTTTTCCTGCAATGCAGGATCGGAGCGCGAAATCAGGAGCGCGAAATTTGACAGTTCGCTCATAAAAAAAATAAGATCGCGCTTGCCTCAACTTTAGTCTAGCCACCGCTTCAGAACAAAGGATCGAAACAAATTATTGTGCTTTATGGTCTTTACAAGAGTGGTGTGAACCAGAAAAAGGATTATAAAACGAATCGTCATCAGGAAACGCGACTTCCCTGGTCAAAGAATTCGAAAATGACAGCAGATCGATTGTATTGCAAAAAGGAAAAGAAGAAGAAGAAGAAAAACCATGACAAGACACAATTATGTTTCTCTCGGTACACGAACATAAATTTAAAAAATTACCCATGATTGTTTTGATGATTGAAGAGAAGATCAGAGAGCTACAAACCAAATGCGTAAACTTTTAACTCTCCTTATGTTACTTTGATTTATCCACATTACCCACTTTTAATGAAAATAATAAATGAAAATGTGTTCAGATGCTAGAGAGAGAACGCATAGTGCACCTCGTCTATACCCTCTTTCAACAATTGTTGGATTATGTTTGTAGGGGACTTTGACCCAGGTAACAATTTCATAATGGCTTCTTGACGTTCAATGTTATTTACATTTTAGTTTCGGCACGGAACACTGCAGCAATTGCTAAATCTTGTTTTTACCCAAAGTTAGTTTATTTGGTTATTCTGTATTTGTTCAATCGTTTAAACCCAATTCGGTCTCCCTTTTTGTTCATTTTACATCTTAAAAGGTAAGATTTATGTTGTTTTGCAGATGAACATTCCTATGGATTGATAAGAACCGAAGTCCAAAGTTCAAAGCTAATATGCTCGCTGCTGATCATCGATACAATTGAACTAATCTTACCATTTCGTTCAATTTTAGCGTAACAAAATGCTGCGTGTTTTTCAACGAGCTTCTCGCCTGGTAGCACCTGCAGTTCGTACGTTTAGCAGTGAGGCAGCAAACAGCAAGCTGGTTATTGCGGAGGTGGACGATAAAACGGGATATGCCACTGTTACACTAAACCGTCCGCCTGTTAACAGCTTAAACTTGGAACTTCTGAAAGCGATCTCGCAAACGCTAGACGACCTGCAAAATAACAAATCCCGCGGAATGATACTGACCTCGGTATGGGTTGTTGGAAGCTACCATATGCAACCATGATTCGGAAAAAGGGAGAAAGTTATATGTTAATATGTTACCATGCTTACAGTCATCCAATACGGTGTTCAGCGCTGGGTTGGACATCATGGAAATGTATAAACCGAACCAGGACCGATTGCGGGACTTTTGGTCCACTCTACAAGATGTGTGGTTCAAGCTGTACGGGTCACCGTTTCCTACCGCAGCGGCCATTAACGTAAGAAACACTAAATACATGCGGTTGTACATCAGTACCGATAAATCTATTCCGTTTTCTAACGCTACAGGGCCACGCGCCTGCAGGTGGATGCTTGCTGTCCCTCTGTTGTGAATATCGTGTCATGTGTCCAAACTACACGATCGGACTGAACGAAACGCAACTGGGCATTGTGGCACCTACCTGGTTCCAGGCATCGCTTCGCAACACTATCTCTCGCCGCGAGTCCGAACTAGCCCTGACGCTAGGGAAGATGTACACGACGGACGAAGCATTGAAGGTTGGCATGATTGATGAAGTGGCCGAAAACAAAGAGAAGGCTCTGGAACAGGCAACAAACTTTTTGAATCGGTTCCGCAAGATTTCTCCTATGGCACGTGCAATGACGAAACAAGCACTGCGCAGCAAAGACATAGTTGAGTTGGAGGATAATCGCTCCCAGGATATTGATCTATTTGTCTATGCCGTCAACCAACCAGCTGTCCAAAAGGGATTAGAAGTTTATCTCGAAAGTCTAAAGAAAAAGGCTCAAAAATGAGTGAAGCGGCATAGAAGCGCGTACTGGAGTGTAGCGTAGAAACATCCGCTTAGCATTTGTCATTAATTTCTTTTGTTTTTGTATGGAAAGTGGATGAAATACATTATATTTTCAATGAAACTTAAAAAATCATATCAACAGTTAGTTATTCTTCTGTATTTCTACTTATACTATTTGCTATTTGTTTTACTTGATTGCTTTTGAATATTTTGAAGTTTTCCATAACTTTTTACTCTTTAATATTTTTAATAATTATTTAGGACTCTCTTC
>KZ061717.1:275645-335662 GCA_002091835.1 Anopheles maculatus | reverse complement strand
ACACACACACACACACACACACACACACACACACACACACGGAAAAAAGCTTCATCAAAATAGTTTTGTTCAGGGTGAAAGAGAGGCGAAAAACGAGGTCAAACCCAACCGATGGCGCTCGCCTGTACAGCGTGAAGGATTTGCACGGAAAGCGTAGCCATGGTCTTGGAAGTTCTTATTATTCTTGACAATACTATTGATATGGTATTGGGTAGATTGGGTAGGTGTTGAGTGTCGAAGCAAAAGCAAACATATACACTCACACAAAGTTTCGTTGGGATCACTAATTGGCGGAAAAGTTCGGCGGCCCAGATGGCACAACGTTTGCCAGGGTACGCACCGCCGAGCGTAATGTTTGGCATGCGAATGTTTTGATATCAAGTTGCGTGATATTTAGTGGGTTAAAAGGTTAATGGTGTCGTTTTGCTAGCCCACATTCGCGTTTCAGTTTCGGCAAATTATTATACTATTTATCAATTCTTTTGTATTTTTTATTTATTCGGTTCACCAGCATCAGGGTTTTATGTTACAGTTGTGTGGGTTATCACAATTAGAATAGTGTTTTTTTAAATTTATTTTTGTTTTATACGATTTTATAACTATCCTCACAAGAAACAACAAACTTTGTAGGTAGTATAAATGTTGGAATCGCTCCATCATAGATTGAATGTAGTCATTCACGAACAAAACAACGCTTATCTCTGTGAACATCTCTCCCCTACGATAGCTTCGTGCTTATCGCCGTTTCGTGGCACAAAAGATAGGTGTTCCTGACCTTCCTAAAGGTTCAAATTAGCTTTGGTTGTTGACCAGAATATCATCGTACGCTATCAATAGTTTAGCAACCGGCGTTAATCGATCTCGTATTCAATTTTTGTGAAGTTCAATGGTTTGCTTCTCATATTCTTTGTATGCCATTGGTGGTGCTTGTCACTGTCCTGTGTGCTTTGAATAAGGTGTAGGATTGCCTCATTATCGATAGCTAAAACAATGCAAACGCAGCTACCATCCAAGCTTTGGTGTGCTTTGGTGCATACAATTGACATTATAGTTTAGAAAATGAAATTATTTACAACAAAAAATTTTGCACTCGTACACTAGTAACAGCTATTTCCAAACATAAACAAACCAGTGAAGGGAGAAATAGTGGTTATGTTTGTTTTGCTGTTTTACTACACTATATTTATTGATTCTACCTCCCATGTTCTAACTCAATCAATAATTCAACCCCAAACTCTGCAGGTTTTCCATTGACCGGACGTTTCCTTGGAGGGATGCAAACACAGTTGCACCCAGTATTTATTATCCACAGAGCGAATAAATTGGTGTCTTGTTAGTGATACGGTGACAGCGAGAAAGGTCAGTTTCATGCCAAGGGGGCAATAGTTGAAAAACTATAACTGCCCAATGTAGGTGCAATGATGAATGTTGGCGCTTCTTTTACCACAAATGCCAGAACGAACAAAATTGGTGGCACTGTGTAGTATCTAGCGTGAACTTAAAGCAATCCCCGAGTGTTAGTGAATAAGTGGCAAAAAAAGACAGGAAAGAAAAACAGACTATGAAAATGATGTACCAAGTGGTTGTGTGTTGTTTGGTACTGGTTTAATGTTTGGTGGTTTGATCCCTGTGGCGCATCCTTTGCTTGGAATGTGACGGTGCTGGTACGGTCGGTAGAACAACAGTTTTACAGCAAAAAAAAAAAACACGGTCCAGCCATGAATCGATACCTGACGCTAAGTCAACTGGGAGACGGTACGTACGGTACCGTTGTCCTTGGCCAGCGGAAGGACACCGGCGAAAAGGTCGCCATCAAGCGCATGAAGCGGAAGTATTACTCCTGGGAGGAAGCGATGAGCCTGCGGGAGGTGAAGGTAATGCAGGTTGCTTTATGGGCAATCACATCGACGCAAATTGTTGGACCCATTCATACATCGTTTATGTGCGCACACGTTCCATTTCCAGTCGCTGAAGAAACTTTCCCATGCCAATGTGGTGAAGCTGAAGGAGGTGATACGGGAAAACGATGTGCTGTACTTTGTGTTCGAGTACATGCAGGAAAACCTGTACCAGCTGATCAAGGACCGCGATACCCATTTTCCGGAAGCGACCGTAAGACTGATACTGCAGCAAATTCTAACCGGGTTGGCGTTCATGCACCGACACGGCTTCTTCCATCGGGACTTGAAACCGGAGAACGTGCTGTGCAGTGGACCGGAAACGGTTAAAATAGCCGACTTTGGGCTGGCACGAGAGATACGCTCCCGACCACCGTACACGGACTACGTTTCCACCAGATGGTAAGGGCTTAGGTGTGGTAATATGTGGCTGGCCGTTGCAATGATCTCTCCTACGCGCAGCACTGGTACTCGGTCGGGGTGCGTTTTCTTGATGGTGGGAGCAAACATATTGCGTGTTGCGTGATCAATGTCAAAACATGATAGTGTCATGAATTATTGTAGCACTTTTCGGGTGGCCGTATGCCGTACCTCTTACACCTTTCAGTTTTCGGATGAGTTTTACAATTTGTGTTTCGTCAATTATTATCGTCCCACGGCGTGTGATGACGCATTAAATGGATAATGCTTAGAGCGTTAAACTTGTAGGGAACGAAACATGTGTTTTTGTTTTTAATACGCTTAAATTCTATTCGTTTTACAATTATGCAGATACATATTTTTCCAATATTATCTGATATTATACAAATAAAAAGATATACAATGTCTTGCTTGACCTGCTATTAATGGCTTTTTTTAGTTGTTTATAAACGTAGCTGGATAGTCCTGCGTACGGGGAGACGGTTCGGTGAGATTCAATGCTCGGTACTATCGTGCGAAGACCGGCGCAGTTACCGTATAGCATTTTAATTGTTTTACCTTACGACAATTTTCAAGGAGTGAATAGTACCGATTTGAGTTATTGTTTTGTTTACTTGATTTGTTTCAAATTACTTTGATTTCATAAAAGGTGATAAATTTAACCTGTTTAAGTTAATTTTCATATCGTTTTTTTCGAAAAACTTAAATTACTTACGTATGTTTCATTGAAATTACTCAAATGAAACATTTTACTGCATAAACGATAAAACTTTATGAATGTCTTCATTTTAATTTTTAGGTACCGTGCACCAGAAGTGCTTCTACATTCTACCCGCTATGGTAGCTCCATAGACCTTTGGGCAGTGGGATGTATAATGGCAGAACTGTACACGTTTCGGCCATTGTTTCCGGGCTCCAGTGAGGTGGATCAACTATTTAAGATATGTTCTGTACTAGGCACACCGGACAAGGTAAGCATAAGGGGTTATAAAATATCTGATAATCCTGCTTATCATTTCCGCCGTAAGCTCATTTTACACTTTGTTTTGCATCTTATTGTAGTCCGATTGGGCAGATGGACACAAACTTGCCGCAACGATACAGTTTCGGTTTCCGGAGTGTCCAAAAATACCGTTGGCTACGTTGGTGACACGAGCCAGCAGCGCCGGTATACAACTGCTGGAGGATTTGCTCCAGTGGGAACCGGAGAAACGACCGACCGCACAACAATCGATGAAGTACCCGTACTTTAGCACAGTGAAACCACGAAACTCGGCGAATATCTCGACGAACGGTTTAACGCAACACAATCAACCACAACACAATGGCAACACAAATGGTGGCCCTGCGCTCGGTATACCAAATGCTCGATTATCAATCATGGAGGTAGCCACCAACACGAGGAATGCGCGCGACACGAATGGAGCGAATGGCAATTTCAATCCAATTAGCAACAACGAACTGAACGATCTAAACTCCATGCTAAGCCTATCACGCGTGTCGGAGACGACTGTCGACCGGACGACACAGCAAACACATCCGACCCAAGCCAGTCAGCAGCTGTACAGCGAAGATGAGAAGGATACTGGAAAGCTGCAGAGCGGTATAAACTACAGCCTGCTCAACGAGATGCTCAACGGTTACGGTGTGGGAATCGCACCTTCGGTTCCAACGAATGGCCAGGGCATGACGAGGATACTGCGCAATGGACCATCGAACACGCTCAACAAGGCTAATGTTTCTTACGAAGCTAATAATGTTGTAGCCGATGTGGATAAGGTGACAAACGATAAGGGTACGGGATCCGTCGTCAGTTATGCTATCATTAAACCTGCGGTGGTGCGTATTGACGATAACCGATTGTCGGATGTGTCCATACCATTAGCAGACGGAATTGGAAGTCGGAAAGAGAAGGTGAATGATATTTTTGTGACGCGAAACACTGACTATCACCACCAGCACCAGAATGGACAAGGAGTCACGAAGGCAAACGGGCATCGCATACTACCGGTCATTGATAGTGATGACTCGAGCTACTTTGGAAGCGGATTCTATTTGCATAAGAAACATTCTGGTCACATGTTGAAGAATGGAAACTCAGCAGTAAGCATGGGCGGAGGTAGTGACGGTGGAGGTGTTGTAGGGGTTGGTCGAAGAGCTGGTGGCAGTGGAGCATTTAATGGTAGCTTTCTGAACGATAGCAAGGTATACAACGCATTTTCAAAACAACCTATGCTCTTGACACGAAAAACAGATGAGGATCTTAAGGTGTACCGAAACCGCAACGGACCGATGGACCGAACAATACACGGACATTTTAGCAAGAGCTGGGAACCAACGCATCATCTTGGAGAAAACCGTGCGGATGATTCGCTGGACGATATTTTGGGGTAAGTGTGCTATGGTTGGGTGTGTGGAGTTGTTGGTGCCGTTGTTTGTAAAACGTGATCATTTTTGGTTTCAGAAGCCGTGTTAAGGCAACCAAGAAGCCTGCGAACGACTTTAAGCTAGAGGATCTTTTCGGTGCACTATCATTCAGCAAGGATTCAACAACGGCAAAGTACCCGAACACGGTTCCATTTGCCAAGAGCTCGACGAAAAACCTCGGTGCTAGTGGAGCGATAACGGACATTTTCGACAATTCTGATGCTAAACCTTCGCATTCTAGTGCTAATGTGGTGCCACGGCGGAAAAATCAGCAACAAGTATTCGTATCCGACACTAGGTATGCGTGGTTTAGAGTGGGCAGTACCGATCGAGCAGCTTTTAATCTGTTACACGTTCACTATTCGCAGCAACTTGAGCACCGAAAAGTTTAGCGGTATTAATGCGTCGTTTAAGTTGTTCCCATGGGATGATATACCGAAAAATGGTGTAGAAAAGAAGCAGTGGATTCCTGACAATGGTATGTGAACAATGGCAGTAGACGAAGGCTGGCAGAATATGCGATACAGTGTGTATTAATATCTTCCAGGGGTTTTGACGTACGTTGGCGCCGGTAACGAGCACACAGGACGAACGGATTGGGCCGCAAAGTACCTGAGCAAGTGAAGGGATGTTGCCGGTTGCACATCGCATAGCATTATAGGATTCGTTCTTGTTCTGTCTAGCAACTTATCTGTGATAGATCAGCGTAACTTTAGACAATTGTGGCAGTTGTTACGATGTTACTTTGTTTAGTTTTTGTTTAAGGTTACATAGATATAGACACTGTAAAAAGACGATTGTAAATCCTAAGTTCGCTGATTGGACTAGCTGGTAGAATGAATAAACAAAAACTACTTTTCTTAAATTGTCTTGTGTGTTTTGATTTATTCTTTATTGCACATCACCAATAAATAATTTGGAAAAAAGCTGTTCGCACAAATATGTCTTCATAAAATGTGCAAAATGCTTGAGATGAACCAACGCTCAAACAGTCGTTCGGTAAGAAAGTGTGAATGTGACCAATATCAGGTTTCAACTGGTAAAAGTAGTGCAGTTTCATGATAGCGTCGTCTCAAGGACGTTAAAAGCAACCAGCTCCATCGGGATATCCTGAGTATAAAAGGCGTTGGTCAACATACAAAATGGCACAATCAATCCGATCTTCAGACAGTCAACAATCTTGCTCTAATAATGGCTTTCAAAGTAAGAATATCTACTGTTCTTTAACGTTTACAATACATTGCATTGTAACATATATTCTATAGAAAAAACTGCAATGATTCTTTTCTATTCTGTAGTTTGTTCTGCTAGCTACTCTGGTAGCAGCCGCTAGCGCTGGTCTGCTCCCCGTGGCTCACCACGGTTCGATCGCTCCATCGCACTCCACCATCCAGCATCATGCTGCCCCAGCTGTCCACCATGTCGGATCCATCCATGCCGCTCCAGCTTACTACCAGCACTCTGCTCCGGCCATCGTCAAGACCATCGCTCAGCCCACGATCATCAAGTCCGTAGAGCACCATGCCCCGGCCAACTACGAGTTCTCGTACTCCGTTCACGATGAACATACCGGAGACATCAAGAGCCAGCACGAGACCCGCCACGGTGATGAGGTGCACGGCCAGTACTCGTTGTTAGACTCGGATGGCCATCATCGTGTCGTCGACTACCATGCCGATCATCACTCCGGATTCAACGCCGTTGTGCGTCGTGAACCATCGGCAGTGAAGATCGCCCAGCCAGTGCACAAAGTGATCGCTCAGCCCGTGCACGTGTCCAGCTATGCCCATGCTCCAGTAGCGCACGCTACCATCCAGCATCACCATGCTGCTCCGGTTGCTCACTACGCCGCTCCGATTGCGCACCATGCCGCTCCGATTGCTCACCATGCCGCTCCGATTGCGCACTACGCCGCCCCAATTGCGCACCACGCCGCTCCGATTGCGCATTCCTCCTCCAGCATCGTTCATGGACCGAGCCATCTGAGCCATCATCATTACTAGGTACAAGTCCTAGTGTTTTAAGTTTATTTTAAAAAAGTGTTAGGAAACAAGTGTAAAGCTGTCAATAAAACATAATATTTGCATATAAAATTAATGGATTTTATGTATTATTTGGTTGGTTGATGAATAAACTCTCACATTGGTTTTTGGGTTTAGATCAGGACTAAATGGTGCCCCCTTTACGCTGAACTGACTATTGTGCTGTGGTGAAAGCAACAGTCAGTCAGTCGGAGAAATAATATGCAAAAGATATTAATTTAAATTGAGTAGGTGAGTTGCTGCATAACCTTCCGCTGATATAGCTTACTTACCTCTGAATTGCTGATTATGAATAAATGAATGAGACAGAACAAACATTGAAAAATTATAAATAAAGAGATTGGTTTCATTGTAGCATAAAATTATAAATATGAAGATTGTTTTTATAGATATTTAGGTCATTAGTAATGGTATTAAATACTTACTATCTATAAAAGCACTAAGAGAACGAATTTTGTAAAACTTGTAAATAATTCTTTTTAACACAAAACCTTACGTCCAAGGAGCGAAATACTTCTTTTTATGAAATTAACATATGTTAATGCATGAGAAAGTATTATTTATTTAAAATACGTTTTAAAAATACGATAATTCAAGAGAAATATTTAGTAACATGGATTTGAACGCAAAAATTGAGTCACTGTCTAGCCATTTATCTCGATCGTTCATTGCAAATACTAATCATCGTTAATGAGCTAAGGAAAAATTAAAGTTAGTGGTACGGTCGATAATCCAATTCAGTCTTGTGTCTATGTGATCTCCCTCAAACGTTCATTGTCGACTGCCATCGTGTGCCAATTATTCACACAGAATGCAACGAGCTTATACGAAGGTGGGCTCGTCATACCTCTTCTGATGATGTATGCAAAATATGCAAAAGTACTGGATAATACTGGGCTATTCTCAAGCCATAACTAGCCGAACGCATTCCGTTATATAGTATCACAAAGCTGTTTGTTTTTCTAAGTCCTCCTACAACATATGTACGATACATCATACACACAATAGTTAACATTTTATGGAAAACCATCGTACTTAATATCAATCTTATCACCTTGTAATTCCATATATCTTATTAATCCACTTACAATTCAAGTCTGTTAACCTTTGGTTCAGGGGTTCGTAAATTATGGGTGGAAATGTAAACTGATTCTATTTAGTTCAATTTATTTACCTCGCACCTCAACAGTATGCTGTCAGAGGATGTATAAAGCCTGATCAATCTTTTAGTAAGTTGCAGCCACATAAGATATTCGAAAATGTTTAAACAAATGCTCTTGGATTAAGTAAACGTTCTTCATGGATTGGTGGAGCACCATTGCTAGTCTATTTTTTATCTCCGTAGGGGCTGGATTCTTCAGCTGGCTGGGATCTCCATAAGGACTGGGATAATGTGAAAGACTGGTGTTTCGAAAATCAAAAACGATTGCTTTTCAAGCCAAAAAAATACTCGCTGTTAATACTTACTAAGTATCCCACTGTGGAGGTGTGACCGTTTCAGACTTATTGCTTTACTTTCATTGTATTTTTGGTGACAAATTCAGTACACTAGTATAGACTGGGCTTGCTTTTCTCTTTGCAATGCACTTCGGGTTTTGTGGGTAAAAGTAGTGCAGTAAGTGTGAATGTGACCAATATCAGGTTTCAACTGGTAAAAGTAGTGCAGTTTCATGATAGCGTCGTCTCAAGGACGTTAAAAGCAACCAGTACCATCGGGATATCCTGAGTATAAAAGGCGTTGGTCAACATACAAAATGGCACAATCAATCCGATCTTCAGACAGTCAACAATCTTGCTCCAATAATGGCATTCAAAGTAAGAATATCTACTGTTCTTTAACGTTTACAATACATTGCATTGTAACATATATTCTATACAAAAACTGCAATGATTCTTTTCTATTCTTCAGTTTGTTCTGCTGGCTACTCTGGTAGCAGCCGCTAGCGCTGGTCTGCTCCCCGTGGCTCACCACGGTTCGATCGCTACATCGCACTCCACCATCCAGCATCATGCTGCCCCAGCTGTCCACCATGTCGGATCCATCCATGCCGCTCCAGCTTACTACCAGCACTCTGCTCCGGCCATCGTCAAGACCATCGCTCAGCCCACGATCATCAAGTCCGTAGAGCACCATGCCCCGGCCAACTACGAGTTCTCGTACTCCGTTCACGATGAGCATACCGGAGACATCAAGAGCCAGCACGAGACCCGCCACGGTGATGAGGTGCACGGACAGTACTCGTTGTTGGACTCGGATGGCCATCATCGTGTCGTCGACTACCATGCCGACCATCACTCCGGATTCAACGCCGTTGTGCGTCGTGAACCATCGGCAGTGAAGATCGCCCAGCCAGTGCACAAAGTGATCGCTCAGCCCGTGCACGTGTCCAGCTATGCCCATGCTCCAGTAGCGCACGCTACCATCCAGCATCACCATGCCGCTCCGGTTGCTCACTACGCCGCTCCCATTGCGCACCATGCCGCTCCGATTGCGCACCATGCTGCTCCGATTGCGCACTACGCCGCCCCAATTGCGCACCACGCCGCCCCGATTGCGCATTCCTCCTCCAGCATCGTTCATGGACCGAGCCATCTAAGCCATCATCATTACTAAAAGTGAACAAGAACCTGTTTTAGCGTAATCTGTTGATTAGTAGAAAAGAATATAATTAGATCATTTATTGCAAAACTCATACGCCATTATTATTTTCAAGTAATTTCTGGAGAAATGGTTTTGTAAGATAGTGCGCTGTGTTGTTATGTTTGGTAAGGAAATTTTGCTTGAATCTCTGGCACAGTTAATGTTTGCATAATATTATTTCCAAAATACTAACAACGCATAGGAGTCTCATCTCGGATTATTTAATGTTGTTTATTGTCAATTAGTTTTGGTGGTCGACATGGCAAGACTGGGTATCGAATCCCATCAGGACCAGCTCTCTGTACGAAGAACTGACTGACTAAGCCAGTAATTACTACTAATAGAAGTAATTATTCAAGTAATTAGTTAAGAAGAAAATGGTTGTTGTTTCAAGCACTTAAAGTTTTTAAAATGTGTAATAAGATAGGTTTTTTTTGTCTAATTGCAACGACCTGTGTAAACTATTATAATCAGTGATTGTTGCACATGGAACGCCTGACCGACAATTAACATGGCAAAATCGGGTCTTTTACTACACTTGGTGATTTTATCTAACAATAGTTTCTTTTAACCACTAAAAGTTGGTCCGCTTCGCCGGCTGGTCAGGATCACGAAGGAAGATCCTTTTCACGCGGTGTCAATCGTCAGCCGTCGGGTGCAGAATCCGAACCTGCGACGTCGCACGAAGATGCGCCCTCTGGTGTTGGATAGCGAAAGCTGACCATCCTCGCGTTCGCAGACCGCAAACGATTGTGCCTTCACATTTATTTTGCCATAAAGCGACAGTGATATATTTTGAATTTTATTACATTTTGACATACTTTTGGTGTTATTTTCCAGAATTATACATTTCAATATTAAAATATCGGTGGGATGAATTATGGAGTTGGTTCATAAAGGTTTAGGGATAGAAATATATGAGTCTTTCTGATTATGAGGATGGGAAAAGCCATTCGGTTTGACTTACGGCTTCAAATCCAAGTTTTTCAAACAATCTTACTGATCGTTCGTTACTTTCAGTAATAAACGTGTGAACGTGCTGCCTATGTTCGACTGCGATGTATCGAGTCAATGCTTTGGCAAGCGTACTTCCGTAACCTCTATTATTACGATCGGGAACAGTGTATAGGTGCCTAAAAATGAAATTGAATGGATGCATCTTAGTATTGAATTTTAAAAATTGTCCTACTTCACTCATTACCCCACTGCGTCATGATCATTCATAAACACGCAAGCCACAAGCTCTCCTGAGCTTTTATCGAACAGCCCGAGGCCTCGGTTGTGTACGATAGCCGACTCCATATATCGCTGGGACGTACTATACCGGTAGGGCCACCATTCGTTTAAAATTTTTCCATGTTGTTTTTCTAATGGTTTTAACTGCACATCGTTCGGAACACTGAATATGAAGAAAATGATTTGATGAATGATACAAAAAAAAATACATTCGTGAGTATCACTTACACAAAGTTAATTTTGGCTGCTTTTTCCCGTGGCATCCAGTAGTTTAAGCAATCCGACCAACTTTCTAGCCGTAATTGACGCTCCTCCAGAAGTTGAGAAATAGACCCACGTATTGCTTTGTTCCCGCCAATCACAAGCATTGGTTTGACATTCCAATTGATATATTTTGTTTTGTTAAGCGCATTCGAAAGCTCGACCGGTGGGGATTCTAAAGTGTGCATAAAAATAAATAGATCCTGAAATTCATGCAAGGTTTTTGATGGATTTGTTGTTAATTGTAAATCCGTTTTCAGACATTTTGCATCATAGTTATCATACCTCTTCTCGGCTAATGGCTACAAACGTTGCAAAGTGATTTGAGCACTCGCTGTTCGGAACGTAAACAGTTTTCTGGAACCTGTGCGAAGCCTGTTCCAAATCAGATCCATGAAGTTTTGCGTTTATGCGTGAAATATTTTGCAACAGTGATACAAATTGTATAGAATCTGGCAGGCTTTGCTCGTATATATGAATTAGTTGACGTATTTCCTCTTCACTGGCTGGTCGTAACGGCTCCATTTCACTGTTCCGTGTTCACTGAGTCGATTATGACGAACAACTGGCATTCCTACATTATCTAGCGCCAATTGAAGCTTATTGCTAGTTGAGAAGAATAGCATTTCTCTCAATGAGCGTGAGAAAACACTCTTAATCTCTTTAGTGGATGTTGTAGGGTTGTGAAACGATAAGATAGAATGGTACATAATAAGAAGCACGATCGATGATAAGAGGTGCTCAGCTGTTCAAAAACGTTTGAAGCATCAAGGCAGTTGTGAAATACTTCAGTACTGAAATAGAGGAACTAAATCTTAACACCTCGGAGAGATTTGTGCAAGTTAATGTTGTTGTGGGAAAGTGCAGTTTGCGATGTGTTTGTGTGTGTGTAAAGTAGTAGACAAGAAACGTATACAATTTTGCACGCGTGTACATATTTTTATTTTTAAACGTGAGAGCCATGATGCCACGGTAACGTTAAAATGATTTCTAGATTTAAATTATAATATTGTATTATTGATTTGTAAGTACATGTTGTATTCATCCTAAAATTGAACTTTATATGTCTTCTTGAAAATATACAATTTAGTACGCATAATTCTAGTTGGTTATACATAGTTTGAAAAAAAGCTTATTTTACATCGAAATTGTATGTTCTTTAAGATAGCAAGTAAAAAAAATACAATAATTTTTGTTTTATAAATATTTTGTTCATTACCAATTTGTTTGTTTTTCTTATTTTTTATATGTGAAATGTATGTGAAATCCTAACAAATACTACAAAAGCTTTACGGTAGTCGTACTAGTATCATCACACATCTGATATACTAAGTACTAAGTAAAGTGAGAGTTGTTGTTAATAAGCTCGATTGGTTGATCTTTCTTGGCTCTTTCTTGATTTTTCTGTTAAGCAACATCAACATAGTTTTTGCCAGCTGTTATTGTTAAAACACCACACTGTGTTTATCTCTTTATGTTTATCACATTAAATACATGATAAGTGTTGCTCGGTGAAGGTGTGACCGTTCCAGCCTTGTTGCTTTACTTTCATCATATTTTTAGTGACCAATCGGTCGCGGGTTGGGGTCGATTTTCTCTTTTTCATGCACTTGCTGTAGATCAGTTTTGGTGAGTAAAAGTAGTTCAATTTCGTGATAGCCTTGTCTCAAGGACGTAAGAAATAAGTAAAACTGTGCGATATTATTAAGAGTATAAAAGACGTCGGTCAACATACAAAATGGCACAATCAATCCGATCTTCAGACAGTCTACAATCTTGCTCCAATAATGGCATTCAAAGTAAGAATATCTAGTGTTCTTTAACGTTTACAATACATTGCATTGTACCATATATTCTATACAAAAACTGCAATGATTCTTTTGTATTCTTCAGTTTGTTCTGCTGGCTACTCTGGTAGCAGCCGCTAGCGCTGGTCTGCTCCCCGTGGCTCACCACGGTTCGATCGCTACATCGCACTCCACCATCCAGCATCATGCTGCCCCAGCTGTCCACCATGTCGGAGCCATCCATGCCGCTCCGGCTTACTACCAGCACTCTGCTCCGGCCATCGTCAAGACCATCGCTCAGCCCACGATCATCAAGTCCGTAGAGCACCATGCCCCGGCCAACTACGAGTTCTCGTACTCTGTGCACGATGAACATACCGGAGACATCAAGAGCCAGCACGAGACCCGCCACGGTGATGAGGTGCACGGACAGTACTCGTTGTTGGATTCGGATGGCCATCATCGTGTCGTCGACTACCATGCCGATCATCACTCCGGATTCAACGCCGTTGTGCGTCGTGAACCATCGGCAGTGAAGATCGCCCAGCCAGTGCACAAAGTGATCGCTCAGCCCGTGCACGTGTCCAGCTATGCCCATGCTCCAGTAGCGCACGCTACCATCCAGCATCACCATGCCGCTCCGGTTGCTCACTACGCCGCCCCGATTGCGCACCATGCCGCTCCGATTGCGCACTACGCCGCCCCAATTGCTCACCACGCCGCCCCGATTGCGCATTCCTCCTCCAGCATCGTTCATGGACCGAGCCATCTGAGCCATCATCATTACTAAACGCCAGGGTTGTTGACTGTGGGTTAGTTGTTGATATAATTAAAATGCACTAGTTTCAAACAGAATTGTGATTGTGGTATTTCATTTCTGAATACAAATGAAGTTTGTTTACTTGTTACTGTGTGTTTTAAGCAATGAAATGATTTATGTTAATAACTGATGAATATTGTTCTTAATTTATTGCAAAGCACAAACATTATCCTATTATTGGCAGTTGGTTTTACAATAGTTGTTTTTTGAATTTCGATTTATCACTTTATTCTTTATTTTAAGATTTTATAATCGTATCGGAGGAAGAGAACGATCATTAGCACACTTGATTTTTCAGTGTAATATGAGCCAATATATTTCGTTAACAGCTACGAATCCAAGTCTTACAAATAGTTTAATAGACTTTTCATTGTGTGGTGTTATGAATGTTTGTACATGTTGCTGGTGATCCACCGCGATGAGGCGTGTCATTGCTTTCGCGAGTGTACTTCCATATCCTCTATTGGTACGGTCAGGCACAGTGTACAGATGTCTGAATAGTGAAAAGAAAGCATCAGTTATAGGTTTTCGTACACGTCTCTGATAACAGCTTATCTTACGCAATTCCGTCTAGATCATTCTTAAACACACACGCAACAAGCTCTCTTGAGGTTTTATCAAACAGTCCAAGACCACCGTGATGTTTGATGGCTGATTCGATGTACCACTGAGAGGATTCGTACCGGTAGGGCCACCACTCATTTAAAATTTTTCCATGTTCTCTTTCTAATGGTTTCAGTTCCACCTCGTTCGGAACACTGTACACAGGGAAACAGTACATAATAAAATGGAAGTATTTCATATGCCAGAAAATAACGCATCTTTTCATTTACCGTTCGAATGACTTACTTGAATTCGATGTTTGCCGCCTTTTCTTGTTGCATCCAGTAATTTACATATTCAGATGTGTCTATCGTTAAGCATAACTGCATGGCTTTTCGATGAATTTGTTCGTGAATTATTTTCGCTCCACCAACTACAAACGTTGGTTTTAGACGCCAATCTATAAACATTGTTTTCTCAAGTGCACTAGACAGCTCAAGAGGAGGATTTTGTAGAGAGTGAGCCATAACGTATGGATCCTGCAAAAGAAAAAAAAAATGCAACAAAATTACCTCTGCTTTGTTTTGCACAAAACACTCTTCATTGGAATACTCACATCTTCACGGCTGATGGCAACAAATGTAGCAAACTGATTATTATTTTCTTTGTTTGGAACGTAAATGGTTTTCCGTAGTCTATGCGAGACTTCTTCTAGATCAGGACCATGAACTGTTGTTGTTATGCGTAAAATGTTTTGTAATATTAGCAAAAATTGCACAGACGCGGGAAGGTTTGCTTCGTAGATTTGAATGAGGTCTCGTATTTCCTCTTCCTTGGCTGGTCGTAAAGGCTCCATGTCGCTGTTCTGTCTTTACGAATACTGAAAGGAACTGAGATGCCTGAGCGGGTTTAACTGAAATAATCTTCGAGAATGTAAGAGCAATGCTTCTCTCGCTCAGAGAAATTCTCTTGTTGTGGTGCGTAGCTGCTTGCAAAAGCCAGAGCATCAATAAAAATTGATAAGGCTTATTACTATAGGTTCATGATAAGTAGAACTCGTCGGCGAAAAGTGAAAGCAAAATCACACTATACCGCAATGCAAGACAAGGTACATAATACTTATGCTTAAACGAGCAATTGTATAACAGTAAGTGCTAGTAAATAAAATGCGATCAAATCAGATGTGTGATGTGTGCGAGTTTAAAGATGGAAAGAAAAGAGGATAAAGAAACGGCTGAACAATGTAATGTACTAATTTATTTAAACAACGACTCCATTTAACTAAACCTTTGTCAGTGTTACTTAAACGATGTTTGTCAAGTCTTATGCACTTCAGTAGTGTCCAGCGTAAGCTGGCTGAGCTAGAATCTTCTGTACAGGTTGCGCAACTTTCACATGGGTAGGCTCGCGACGAACAACCGCGTTGAAACCGTTATGGTCATCGGCAGTGTAGTCTACGATGCGCTGGTGTCCATCAGCATCCAGCAGACTGTACTGTCCCTGTACCTGGTCACCATGGCGAGTTTCGTGCTGACTCTTCACATCTCCAGTATGCGAATCGTGCACGGAGTACGAGAACTCGTAGTTAGCCGGTGCGTACTCTTCAACCTGCTTGACATAGGCAGGCTGTGCGTAACTCTTGACAATGGTTGGCTGTGCGTAGCTTTGTACAATTGCCGGTTGAGCGTAGTTTTTCACAAGCGCAGGCTGCGCATAGGTTTTGACAACAGTCGGCTGTTGTACTGTTTTGATCAAAGCCGGCTGTGCATACACTGTTTGCTGTTGCGCTGGCTTAAACAGGGCCGGCTGTGCGAAGTTGATCGGTGCTGCATGGTAAACTGGATTTATCGGTTGTTGTATTCCGGCGTTCGCTACGGCAAAAATTGCACACACTGCGATGTACTGTGAACGAGAGAAAATATCATTACCATTATACGATATACGATACACAGTTACCCTGGTATAATTATGGGTCATAGCGCAGAGATCGAGGATATTTTCTCCCCCAAAATTGCGCGCCTACTCACTTTGAAAGCCATTCTGTCTAGCCGAGCACGTTCGTCACCTTACGGACCAAAAGAAATCAAGCGAATGACAGGGTTCTTGAATTCAGCACTCTCTTTATATATGCGTCGCACTACGCGGGCCAAAGTTCCTTGAAGCATTTCCTTGGAAGATTCAAGCTCTGGGAAGGTCCTTGTACGAAGCGGCTTATGGTGCGGCCGCTCTCCGGACGTAGGGGAACAGAGACACACGAGCAGAGTTTGGGTAAGCCGCGTCCCCGGGCGAAACGGTGTGCGCCAGAACGTATGTGCAGTATTTTCGGAAGTTGAAAGCAGTAGCATGAAGCAGGGCAGTTTGTGTCTTCAAGGGCAAGCTGGCATGTGGTATTGTGCCTCAGGTGAGGCGAACAGCAAGACGAAGCATTGCTTGATTGCGTCTTGCTGTTTTTGGGGATTGATTCAATTTACGATGTAGGCGCGAACGAAATTGGAGCGCTGCGGCCGATCGGTACTTGAAGGCACACCGGTTGACGATGGTTTCTTCGTTGACCGATAAGTGTGAGCAAGTGGTATGTAATTTGCTTTCCATGTCGAAACGCACGATTCACTTGGTTCGGCGAAAGTGTGATCGTAGTTCAACGCACAATAAGTTGTATTAATCGACGTACACTACACCGGGATGGTAATAATATCTGAAACTTTATGGCTTTATAGCTCAAATTGTGATACTGTTATGGGGTTAAAGATTGAGGTTACAATTAATCTGGTTCGTTATTCGGTAATGCTTGATTGGTTTGTTTGAAATACTTATTTTTCTATAAAACAAAATGTGTGTGAGATTTATAATTCAGGTAAAATTTCATGCAATATCATTGAACTAACATTTGAACTAAGATGAAGGAATTCAACCGGAGAATGTATACAAACGCACACAAGCCAATTGAATCTAGAGAATTGACAAATACAAGTTAGGATTAGTACCAAATTAGAATGAACTACGAATGAACTTTGTATGGAATTGTAAAATGAGCTCGGACAAGTGAATAAACAGTTACAAACTGAACGGCGCGAACACTGCACGGGTTTCAAGGTGTATATTTTCGATACCACACTTTTCAATCAGTATTTCCGGAAGAATTTCTCAAAATGTGTTTTTTTTTGTTCAATTGTACTTAAATATTAATATAGCGTTATGAGTAAAAACAATTAAACCAAAAGATAAATGATGATTCATCGCTTGATCAACATAAAGGTTCATATTTTTATTTAGGAAGTAGATTGATTGACCATACTAATAAAATTTCAATGTATTTACAACAAAACATATAACATCAACTATATGTTAACGAATTCAATGTTAAAAAACTACCATTATACAAATATTTCTTTCACAAGCATAGCATTAAAAATCCATTTGAATAATTTTAAAAACTATCGCGTTATAATTTAAAACAAGAATATGCTATAACAATACAAAAGTCTTTCTATACTTTGACTTCTTCTTATAAAAATAAGTAATTCATCGGTAAATTGTAAACTCATTGTTCTTATTATGATTATCTTTTATCCTGTATCTTCTAGTTTTCTTAAAGAAAGCGGAATAGATTCGCATTTTGTTTTTCTTCTGTTTAATTTTTAATTCATTGCCAGCAAATGATTTGGTTTGTTATGCAGCTAAATTAGAGATTGAAGGACCCCAGAATCCATACATACCGATTCAAAGTATCTTATTATTGAAGTTTGGAATATTGTGATCCTAAAGTGTGTTAATGACATAAAGTAGTATATTCATTGGAGACTGATATTGTGTCAATACAATATCAATTAATAATTTCCTCCGATAGAATAGCACGATTTTATTTATGTCTTTATCTTCTTCTCGTTTTCTGTTGTTGGAAAGGCATAGCATTAGAAGAGCTCAGAAGATTTATCACGTACAAAAATACCTTTTCCAACATTAGGAGCAAACTTTATATTGGTCGACTTCATATCGGTAAAGATCAATTTATGAAGTTTAACATTCGCATGCTCGTTCTTTGGGGTTGAAAAATTAGAAAAAAAGTGTTTAGCAGTGTCATTTTTGTGGGATTAATGCAGTACTGAAATATTCCGACCCTTTGTTTTCCGTTTGGGTTGCTATCTATGAGTTGAATTAGCCCATAGCTGAAGTGCCAGTATCAGTTAACCCATAACCAAGTATAATGGCTCAGAACCGGTGTATTGAGAGTCGTGAACGTCAGAGCGATTTGGTTTGATTTACATGTTTCTAAAGTATGTAACACACATGTAATGCACACATGAGTATTTAGTAAATTATACACGCAAGTCATAATTGGCTTCAATATTTCGTCTTTTCAAATTGTCACATGTATTTGTACTGTTTAACCTAAGGATGTTAAAAATAAATGCCGTACAACAACGATGATTATGAGATGCAGAAAGAGTTGAAGTGCACTTTAAAAATGGTAGTCTAGATCAGTGGCCCACGCGATCTACGAAACGTACAAATTAGTAATGGGACAGTCCTACGGTTTTGACGACAGCTGGTGCAGGCTGATGGTAGTAAGCTGGCTGAGCGGCAATAATTTTCGCTGGCTGGGCGATGACTTTGGCAATGGCTGGTTGAGCAATGACTTTCTGAACGATCGGCTGCGGAATCTTGATATCGGTCGGTTCGCGATGTACGACAGCGTTGAATCCATTGTGATCATCGGCAGTGTACTCGACGGTGCGCTTATGTCCATCAGAATCGATCAGACTGTATTGACCGTGCACTTGATCACCGTGGCGGGATTCGCGCTGCTCCTTGATGTCGCCGGTATGGTCATCGTGAACGCCGTACGAAAAGTCGTATTGGGCGTCGTGATCCTCGTCGATGTGCTTGACGAGCGTCGGCTGTGCAATCGTTTTGACTATCGTTGGCTGAGCAATGGTTTTAACGATAGTAGCGGGCTGGGCTACGGTCTTGATCAAGGCAGGCTGAGCCAGATGTGTGGAGTAGGAAGCTGGCTGATAGTGCGAGTAGGATTCCTCAATGGGAATAACTCCCGCGCTAGCTACTGCCAGAACAGCGAACAGAGCAACAAACTGAAGATGGGAGATGCAGCAGGAAAGAGGGTTAGGATACTACGCACTGTCTGCACAGTTCTGATAATGCGAGAGCACACTTACTTTGAATGCCATTTCGTTTGCCTTCCCAAGTGCACTAGATCTGAAGATCCAACTTAAACTGATGCTTTAAGTCGGCCGACTGAACGCTTTTATATGGTCTCTTGGCTGCTTGCAGAATGATCGATGAACACCGGCTGTCACAGTCGAAGGGTCCTCAACGAGCACGTCCTGACAGCCCCTGGAACTGTCTAGCAATTTCTCTGCTCCCCCATTAGCCGTTCTTTTTGCATGTCGAGTGTCTGTGTTGTGGTTTTTATTTTATTTTATTTTACCTCTGCCCATTTTTTGCACATTTTATTTGCACCGGTGCAGTTCTCGCTACCAAAAAGTAGGAAAACTTCTCTCTCCCACCAAATGAAATCGACGATGGGATTGTACTATCTGGGAAGCCTGTTTTATCTTCTCTCCTTTGCGCAAAGTTTCAGTTTGCCGTCAGTGTTCCGAATCAGTCATCGATGCGAGACGGTACTTTCAGTTTCGCTTTTCAAGATACAAGTTCAGATGTTGCATAACCATGCGAATGAATCGCCCGAGGGGCAATTTTAAGCTTGCGTGTTCAGGGGCCTCATTTCGGTCGGCTTATTTTTTGTATGTTTTGTTTGTTTTCTTCTCCTGCTGTTTTAAGGGTGGGACAGAAAAGGTGCAAATGGAACTACCATTAAAAAGCCGCAACATTGCGGATGAAGAACAGGTAGAGGCAAAAAAAAAAATACACGATGTGAACATCCCTGACCATGGATCCGGCAAGTGGACGGAAACAACCCATTTGTGTACATTGCTGGGACGGAGCATACTTTTCTCTATAATAGATGCTATATTTCTCACCGTGCTACTAACAAAGGTTGCGTGAACAGATAATATGCATTTTTTCCGGGACGCTGAACAGAGACTCTACACTCGGTTGCACTCAAGGTCGATTGTTAACATATGTAGTGGACCCGAACGTAAACGAAGGCTTTCGTTTTCAGTTGTATTGCTGCAAAATTACTTGAGTATGCATATTTAAGTAACCAATGGTTGATCATATTGATATATTCTATGGTAACACAACATTGACGAAATTTGGATCCAAAACAGTAGGTTTCGTTTTCCATCGATCTTCGTTTGCTTTATTAAGTCGTTATGTGGTTGGCATTTTACAAAATCACGCTGAAAAGGATACAACACAGATATCATCTATGAAAATTTACACCCTTTGCATGAAAGTTTTGGCGGTGAATACGTTTCGTGTGTGGCAGTGGTCCGGCAATGTAACTCAGTTGCTGTACTGATAGGAAACAGAGGGCGCTTGGAATCGAACTTCCGATTGTGAGGTAATCTCCTGTCCTGCTTGACGTCGTTCATCCCGGTTGTCACGTCTATCATCCCGGCGCTCTTCACGGCGTTCATCCTGGCGATCACCACGACGTTCGTCATTGCGCTCATCCGCTCGATCGTCGCGCAAACTATTTTGCCGGTTATCCTCACGTGTAGCATCGCGTCGGTCCTCTCGGCGATCCTCTCGGCGGTCCTCTCGACGGCCCCCTCGGCGATCCTCTCGGCGGTCCTCTCGGCTATCCTCTCGGCGATCCTCTCGGCGGTCCTCTCGGCGCTCTTCCCGGCGATCATCACGGCGCTCGTCCCGACGGTCCTCTTGGCGTTCATCACGGCCATCATCACGACGTTCATCTCGGCGATCATCACGTGCTTCCTCTAGCTGATCATTTCGCGTACTGTCTCGGCGGTCTTCACGGCGATCGGACAGCGAATCCCGTCCATTGCTTCGACTGTCACGCTCATCTTCGGCATTATCCTCTCGATTATCGCGCGATACCTGATCACGTCGACGAATTTGATCAACCCGTGAAACGGAAGTGTAGGCAGGAGCTAAAATGGTGTCAATTGTGTAGAGCGGAGCCACTGTTTGAGCAGGGATCAATTGCAACACTCGGCCGAGTCGTGGGCGATTGGCAGGTTCGCGGCGTTGTTCAGCGTTGAAGCCAGTGCGATCGTCTGCGCGATAGTTGACAATCTGGCGAATACCGTCCGCATCTACCCAGGAGTACTGCCCACGAACGTGCCCATTACGACGAGATTCTTCCTGGCTTTTTTGGTCACCGGTAACTGGATCGTGAACTGAATATGAGAAATCGTATCCTACTTGGTCATCGTCTTGGTTCTGGGCATCAGCTGCATATCGTTTTAAATCCCAAGGGTCAGCCTGATTCTGCTGCTGCTGTTGTTGTTGTTGTTGTTGCTGCTGTTGCTGTTGTTGCTGTTGCTGCTGCTGATGATAGTCTTGTAGACTGGCCGCGCTTACAGCCGCTATTAAGAATATCGTTAACTGTAAGCAGTAAATTATATTATAGTATTATGATACAACCGTGGACAAATATTCCTTTCGTCAACTACCTTTAACGCCATCGCACCGTTGATGGTGTTTAAATTCTAGTATTGTATTAGAACTGCTCTGCGATCAAACTGATACCACTTGCTGGGTAGAGTGGCCCTTTTATAGTGCTTATCACTTGACTCTAGATGTCGTCTTCTGCCGCCGACGACTAATAAGTTGCGGTAAGATGAGACTGGGCGTGTTTGTTGTGGTATTTGGTGTTCAGTACAATCCATGGGCGTCAGTAAGTTATGAGTATCATGACTGATATCGGATGTCGCACGTTAAAACAACCTTTACGTAGCCTTGCTTAGTAGCCTTAGTACTTCTAACGGTAGGTTGTGGTTTACCGATATACAGGAGTAGATTTTCAGCCACTTGTTCGGGTTGAAATATGACCTGCACAACTTGGAACGTAGGCGAAGTATGAAATCTCATTATTTCAGTCAGTAAAAGTATGCGTACGTATTATTGTTTTACAAGTTTCGTTTAGTAACCAGGAATATATAGTAACCAGTTTGAATATTTACCATAACTATTTTAATTATCTGGAATAAACAATTTTTTTTGTACAAAAACAAAACACTGAAAGGAGATGTGTTTGAAATGTTTGCAGTACTTTGGTGGTGAATAGAAATGAGCAAAAATGAAATAAAACCGAAAGTGTAATTCATGATCGGTCATGAACTCGGTTGACATTTAGATCCCACCGCGTTGCACCTCAAGTCAGAGCAAAAGTGAAATGTAGTACACTACATGTTGACAACAGCAAGACAACCAGTGCGATTTTGTACAGCTCTGCCGAGCATCGTGTAGTTTGGGTGATTTTGGACGGCCAAATATTGCATCATCCAGCAGTAAGTTGTAGGACTGGATTAAAGGGATATTTTTTGGATGGCAAAATGAAGTTAATTGGAGCTTGTCTAGCCACATGATGCGCAGTATGAAATCGCACACCGTAGGGAAAAGATCGAGTATGTACAAGCTGTTAAGTTTTACATTATTTGTGCCGATAGTGAAGTTTTAATTGACTAGTGTGCGAGATAACCATTATATTGTGGATATTTATTTGTATCACATGAAGGAAGGAAAAAAATGTGTTGTGTGATAAATATGTTCACAACTTTCAGTTTGTATTGTGATTTCGGTGCGATGCGGTTTGTAAAAGTATTGTGATATATGTGAATAGCTATAGTGAAGTGAAATTGTCTTCCCGTCCTGTACTTCTGTGAGTATATATGGTAACAGAATAAAATAATAATCATGAACGTTTGAAACAACGTGTGATTTCTATATGTTGGCATTTGACCACATTATGATGGATTGAGGTAGTGAGATGATTTTGGATTATGCTGATGTCAATCAATGTAAAAATATATTATCTCCAAATATATGGCTAATCAATTTTTGTTGCTATCATGCCAGTTAATTTAACAAAACGGTCAGGCTGTTCTATATGAATAAAAAGGATGACTTGTCAGATATTAAAAAATAAAAATGTCATATTTTCTAAATTGTCGGTTTTTTTCAACTTCTCTCCTGTGGTATGTTTTCGCGTATTAATATATTGTTTATTGGTAGTTCAGTTCATTCAGTTTCTGTTTTGTTTTTTCCTGCAAAGATAGTTTATTTAACTTATAATATGACGGCCGAAGGATAGTTTATATTTACTGCAAAATTCTAGAGCCAATCTGATTGACATAGGTATAATAAACAAACTTCTAGGTGTAAAATCAATTGTATTTACAAAAGTGTATGATTTAATTTTCGTGTATGTTACACACGTGTGAGATAATAAGACTTTACTTTGTACTATACTTAATTATGCTTGTCAGAAAAAGTACTTATGAAATAAAAATTTGGAATCCGTGTTAGAAATCATTGGGGCGGCCCGGTGGTTTATCCGATAGTGACGCCGGTCTTCACACGGCAGGACCGGGGTTCGAATCCCGGCGAACCGCCTCCCCGTACGCAGAACTGACTATTCAGCTACGGGTAAAACACAAGTCATAGAAAGCTAGAAATAGCAGGCCACAAAACCTACAGAGGTTGTAGTGTCAGAGAAGAAGAAGTTAGAAATCATAAATTGAAACTGGCAAATTTGGTTCTGCAATTAGAAGCAAAAGTACAGTGATTCCAAGCTTAATATTTAAAAGGTGTCAATATTTCTTTAAATGTAATACTCATATTGGTTTTTGCAATTGAATAATCAACAATTGTATGTTATATGTATTTGTTTTGAAGTGGTTTTTGGGATCACACTTATCCTAAACTGTATTGCCTATACATAACCGTGTTTAGACAGGCTTAAACTGATTAACATTGTTGAGTCTCTTAATGCTGAGGAAAATATGTAGATAATCATTTGTTGAAAGTGTATGACAGTGACTGCAAATAATGCGTATTTTCACTGCTCGTAGATTGTCATACATTTTAAGAATTTCAATACAAATTTAACTCAATATAATTATGGGTGGTCTTCACACGGAAGGAAGTAATGATATCGAATCCCGTCCGGACCGTCTCCATTTACGTAGGACTGGCTATCCAGCTACAGGTATTAAACAAGTCATACAGAGCCAGTAATAGCAGGCCAATGATGATTGCCCAAGAAATGTGTCTTCCTGATATGAATATACTAGAGTTCGGTTTAATTTCTTCACATCTAAATTTTTTAAACAAACCATTTTGTGGCAGAAAGCTTAACACGATTTGTTTTGTAAAGGGAATAACAATTATTTTATTAATATTACATTAGCTCTCAAATGTAGAAAACGTTCTAATAATGATAATTTTGGTGAGCAGGAGCCTGCTGATGGTATTGTGGCTGGTGATGGTGCTGAGGCTGAGGTGCCTGGTATCCCTTGATCGGTTCACGGTGCACTTCAGCGATGAATCCGCTCTTACCCTCAACGTGGTAGGTAACGGTACGCTTGTGGCCATCGGCATCGATCAGGTAGTACTCGCCCTGAGTAGAGTCGTCCTTGCGAGCCTCCTTCTGTCCATGGACATCACCAGTGTGATCATCGTTCACATCATAGTGATACTCGTAGTGCACTGGTCCGTGGTGCTCTTCTTCGTGGTGGTACTGTTGCTGATGTCCGTAGTGAGATTGAGCACTAACGGCGGCGATTAGAGCAAGAACAACGATGATCTACAATAGACAGGATATTAGTGGAAACAGATCCAAGTGGCACGGATTCTGATCGAGCAAAATACCTTGGAGTACATTTTGCTGGACCTTTGTGTTGTGTTGAATGGAGTACGAACAAATGGTTTCTGATGCCGAAAATGCGGAGGGCTTTCTTTATATAGCGAAGTGAAATGAACTGATTGTTTTAGGTGAGTTTTTGTCGCGAGTTCGAAAAGTTGTCGAAAATTGAGAGTACGTTGTCAGTAACGGCAATCACGGCTTGCCAAATGTTCCAACCGGTTGGACCAGACTGCTCTAGTTGAAGTGAAAGGTTTGCATGTGAATAAATGTCTAGGAAGAAACAAAAAATGTTAATAATAGGTGTACACCGTTATTGGTGAGTCGAATTATATAACAGAAAAAAAATCATGGTCAAGGCTAGGCATCGGTTGCATTTGAGGAACGCGTTTTGTAGATAATGTGCGCAATATTTACCGAACTTTATATACGCCTTTGTATATAGACGAAGAGAACCATATTGAGATTAATGTTAGTATCAGATGCTCAGTCACGGGTGCATTAGATACAATACACAAACATTATACAAATAGCAATATTATATTTAATATTCAAGCGATATTTCGATAATTACTGAAACAGCAAGATCCTAATATTCTGAAATCAAACTTTCAATCATCATCATTGTCAAGTTAATCCTCTGATTTATAGAATCTAACATATAAATTATAAAATGAAAAATATAGCAAAAACTTGATAATACTGAAAGTAGCAATGCTAGAAGAGATTGACGACGAATACATCGAATATATTTTTTTTTTTATTAATTTCAAGCCGTTTAAGTAAATTTTGGCTAGTAAGATCGATTTTATTTGGTATATTTTCAAATGAGTATGGTTTAAATCGATTAAGTAATCTTTTGTTACAACGCTCAAATTAATTTCCTTTTTATGACACTCACTTTTTCCGGAGCCATACAGCTTCTTTAAACAGTAGTTCGTTAGGATAGAACACTGCTTAAAATTACTTTGAAATGGTTTCTCTTGTCCATGAGTAGCGTAAGCTTTTCGTTTTTTCCATGTGTAATCGTATCATGTTTGATATATTGTGCGTATGTAATCTGTAAAAAGCTATTTTCTGTAGCGTAAAGTTGATTTAAAACACTCTTGCTCTAGAGTTGGTGACAGTTACGGTTCAAATGTTCGTCTAGGGTATCGTCGGTTGGGGAGCCCTGAAGAATGGATAAGAATAACGATATCAGAGGATAATATCGATTCCAGGCCATAAGATGTTTTGTTTGAGAGGCCTCGAAAAAGGCTCTTGTATAAGGAATCTCAATAGGGGAATCGATGTGAACCTCAGTCTGGAGCCTTGTGTAAAGGACTTAGCACGCCAAAGGGCCTCGTGAAAGGAGCTTGGTCTGTCTAAGTTTGGAGAGGACCTGAGAGACCATGTACACCCTCAATTTTCATAACGTAAGAGCCGCACGTCCCCAACTTTGATTTCGTTTATGGCTTCTCTGGGGCTTGATCTACCACTGGTTAGAGGCATAATTTAGAGCAGGGATCGCGCACAATTTTCTCGGAAAGGGCTAAACATTAAAGAAACAATAAAGACCAACGAGTGAGTTTTGATTTATCGGTCCAAAAATTGTTGCATTTACATAGAGCACGATTTTCCAAATGATTGTTTTCTTTCTCAATTAGTAGAACTAACATAAACTAATCGAATTCTCCAGAATTGTTCCTAACAGTATGTTTTTACATGTCCAACTTACATACCAACTTACGTACTATTAGAAGAATTACTTTAAATAAGACACGACTACCGCCGACGATGACTTACAGAAAAAAGATCCTTATGCATTATGAACAAAATCTATTAAACTTCAAATATTTTCTCGCATGCTGGATAACATCGACTGACGGGCCAGACTTTGTCGAATTTTTATAATTAGCTAGTTAGTCAGCCCGTGGCATAAGGGAAATGTTCTAGGTGGGACTCGATACTTTTCCGCAAATGACCGGAATCGTTTCCAGCATGCCATCGAACCGCCTCCAAAAATGCATGAATTGATATTTACCATGAAATCACGAGAAGGGAAACATGAATTGCATACTTGACGACCCAATTATCGATCATGCACGTTTGCCGTAAAACAATGAACACTAATATGTTACGGTTTAATTTTACTTTTATTACACAACTATGGGATTAATTGAAGCCACTAAAAAATGTTCTAGTAATGATAATTTTGGTGAGCAGGAGCCTGCTGATGGTATTGTGGCTGGTGATGATGCTGAGGCTGAGGTGCCTGGTATCCCTTGACCGGTTCACGGTGCACTTCAGCGATGAATCCGCTCTTACCCTCAACGTGGTAGGTAACGGTACGCTTGTGGCCATCGGCATCGATCAGGTAGTACTCGCCCTGAGTAGAGTCGTCCTTGCGAGCCTCCTTCTGTCCATGGACATCACCAGTGTGGTCGTCATGCACATCATAGTGATACTCGTAGTGCACTGGTCCGTGGTGCTCTTCTTCGTGGTGGTACTGTTGCTGATGTCCGTAGTGAGATTGAGCACTCACGGCGGCGATAAGAGCAAGAACAACGATGATCTACAAAAGACAGGATATTAGTGGAAACATATCCAAGTGACACGGATTCTGATCGAGCTAAATACCTTGGAGTACATTTTGCAGGATCTTTGTGTTGTGTTGAGTGGAGTACGAACAAATGGTTTCTGATGCCGAAAAATCCGGAGGGCTTTCTTTATATACCGAAGACAAATGCACTGATTGTATCAAGAGAGTATATTAAAGAAAGGAAGAAAAAGAGAAACTTAACGAAAAGCAACGGCATGTAGTCACGACGATCACGGTTTGCCAAATGTTCCAACCGGTTGAACCAGACGGCTTTAGTTGAAGTGAAAGGACATTTAATGCTGCAGAAAGCATTTTTAAGGAGAAGAAAATGTATATGAAATGGACGTATAAATGTAAAAAATTGTCTTTTGCAAACGTTTTAACAAAAAATTTCAAAGAACATTCATAGATATACCAACATTACATAGGATCACAGAATCTTCCAGCGCTTATTTTCTCAGACGGTTGGTGTCATCTTAGGTTTGGCTAGGATTAGTCTTGAGAAAGCAAGATTTTTGTTGAACCCTTGAGCAAAAGTCTATAATAAGGTTAATTTAAATGGAAACAATAAAAGCATTCGTTAAGAGCGTAGGTTTGCGCAACATTTGTACAACGCATGTACAATATATCGATTTGAGCTGAATGATTGTTGGAGCATAGCCTTCAGAAATAAAAATACAGTTCTATTTATTAAAATAAATTAAAATTAATTATTATATATAACATTTATTTGATTTTTCGATATTATACAAATTAAACAGATTGTTTTAGTAAGTTTGGCTTATCATTTATCTTTAGATCTAGGAAACGTCGTTTTTGCGCTTAGAATCAATAACTTCCATCAATACTAATTTTCAAAGTCCTATTGATAGGTTATTTTGCACCTCATTTTGTTGCCTGAATGCTCCTTTGCTATTATAGTTGATGATACTTTAACAATACTGAGTCCATTATCTTGATGTTTTGTTGATATCGTTTACAATTCATCGCTTTTGATAGTAGTTAACAACATATTGATGTTAATTTACCATTCGTTCAAATTTAAAATATCTACATCGCTTTTCAAATCGTCGTCGCTTCTAGCAGTGTAAAGAAACAACATTTTATGATTTGAAATGGGTGTCAATAGCGGAAAGAAATAGCAATATTCTCATTTTAAATATTGGATTCCGAAGTTTTATTATTTGGTGAATGCACATCCTAGACATCTGAAAACATCGTGAAGTTACGGAAGACGTTTGGGAACTCGCGTTTGTAAGTCAAAATTTCAAGAGCCAAAGACGAAGAATAATATTTAAATTCTATTCTTTACAAAGTCTACCCATGAACAATGGAACACCTTTGGGAAATTGGATGAAAATTTCAATATCCAAATTGGAAAATATATTGCTAATTAGGTCTACGAGAACGCCATTTGTCAGATACAGTTGTAAAAACAACACATTACAACTTTTGATAAAGAGTTCTATGCGAAAACACCAAGAATTAAAATGATGTCTATGTTTTTTTTTCTTATCAATCGTGTTCCCACGATACATAATAAATTTAATAATGAATGAAAATAAATAAAAACATTCATTTTAAGTATTAATTGTATAAAATTCAAAGAAAGTTCGTTAAATAATGTATATTGTTTTATTAAACGATCAAATTGGCTAAACTATTGACTAAATCAATTCTTCACAACACCATCTAGTAATGGTAGTTTTGGTGAGCAGAAGCCTGATGGTGGTGCTGAGGCTGAGGAGCCTGGTATCCCTTGATCGGTTCACGGTGCACTTCAGCGATGAATCCGCTCTTACCCTCAACGTGGTAGGTAACGGTACGCTTGTGGCCATCGGCATCGATCAGGTAGTACTCGCCCTGAGTAGAATCATCCTTGCGAGCCTCCTTCTGTCCATGGACATCACCAGTGTGGTCGTCATGCACATCATAGTGATACTCGTAGTGCACTGGTCCGTGGTGCTCCTCTTCGTGGTGGTACTGTTGCTGATGTCCGTAGTGAGATTGGGCACTAACGGCGGCGATTAGAGCAAGAACAACGATGATCTACAAAAGACAGGATATTAGTGGAAACAGATCCAAATGGCACGGATTCTGATCGAGCTAAATACCTTGGAGTACATTTTGTAGGACCTTTGTGTTGTGTTGAGTGGAGTACGAACAAATGGTTTCTGATGCCGAAAAATGCGGAGGGCTTTCTTTATATAGCGATGTGAAATGAACTGATTGTATCATGAGGCTATAGGCAAAAGAAAAACCAAAATGTATCGAAACTTGAGAGTACGTTGTCAGTCACGGCAATCACGATTTGCCAAATGTTTCAACCAGTTGGACCAGACTGCATTAGTTGAAGTGAAAGGTTGAATGCGCTATGGGAATATGTCGAGGAAGAAAACATGTTGACAATAACGAGTGGATAAAACACGCGATGAATCAAATTACATCAGGGGAAAATCATGGTCAAGGCTCCAATGGAACACCAATCGAAGCATAGCTTCATCTGTTGCTTTGGACCTACAACTCTAGAGGTCTTGCTTTGGCATTATTGGCTTCTTTGATTTGCTTTTTATCTGTAGGTAGATAATCAGGCCTGCGTACGAGGGAACGGTCGGAAAGGATTTACCCGGTCATGGCGTGTGACTACCAACGATATGCACTAATAAAAAAATAATTTCTTCAAAGCTCCTAGGTGAGCAAAGCAGGTATAGTAAAGATTTCTGTAATTGCTGAAACAAGATATTGTCCGCAATAAAATACAGTTAGTTTGAGAATTTAACCTCTCTGCTATGTGTTTATTAACCCATGTGAATGTAAGGGTTCCAGGATTTTTTTAATTATATAACGTCGTTTTATTTATCAACGAATTAAAAAATATATAGTGTAGTGTAGACGGAAAAACGGGACTTGATTGCAAATTAGGTGGAAAGAGTTATTTTATGTTTGATAAAATATGTATATCTAAAATGGGTGTCTTGTCGCGTTATGTTCAATTTTGAATTAAGAAATTGAAGACTACTTAATTCGTTTCATTGTACAAAATTGCATTACATATAAAATGTTTATCGTTATGATGGGTTTGACTTTTTAGTTTATCAATCTTATGAGGCACTACAACCGGTTCGTGGTCCAAGCCTGCAGCTATATCCCGGCCGTTCTGACGGACGTATTAACGCCATGTTTTTCATCAATTAAAACGGCCTGGCCGTATTGCTTTAACGTCATTACTTCACCTCAAATTGAGCCTATCACACTTCCTCTGTCCATGTGGATGGTCTAAAGGACTTTACTGGCTGGGTCGTCCGGTGCCATTGTCATGACATGATCAACTCACCGGAGCCTGGCGAGTATTCTCTGCACGATAGTGAGGTCACCGTACAGCTCGTAAAGCTCTTCGTTGTAGCGGCTCTTCCATTGTCCTTCCACACATACAGGGCCAAAATCCTTCTGACAGAGTCCATTTCTCACAGGCGTATGTGAGTACTGGGACTGTAAAGATTTTATACAGTTCCAGCTTTGTAAGCCTCAGGTTATAATTCTTCCAAAGGTTAAGACTAGATTGTTTCGGTTCTAATCCAGATTGAATCGTGCCTAATACAATCAAGACTGAATATTCAGCAAATGTTAACGGTCGATAGCGATTTGATACATCAAAATAAGAAAAAAGTTTTGTTGATTCATTGTAAAAACATTTACGGATAATGTAAGATTGTAAATGTCTTAGGATATTTTCATACACTGTGGGGTTTGTGCAAACTCAAACAAGAAATCTTGCTTCTACAACTTTATTATGAACAAACGAATGAGAATTACAATATGCATAACAAGTTGTATGATCAATAAGATTCAACAGAGTATGAGAACTTACATTGGTAAAGTATTTTTAGAAAATACGCAAGATATATATAAATACAATTATAACAGTGTTGTTCGCTGAGCGTCTGATCCAGAAAAGAGAGCGCGATCGTGTGCTTCGGTACGTTCGTTACCTAGCTTCGATCGTTTCGCCTAGGTTCCTACGTCTGTGCGTACGTTTATGGGTGATGGTCGTGGTGCTTCCGAATGATAATCCTATCCCATAATTATATTGTATAAAAATATATACAATAAGTAATAACACATATAAAACTAAACAAACCATACTATTTAAGCTTTCAAGTGAAAAAATCTACACAGAGATATAAAATAAAAATGTTTAAACAATTTGTGGGCAAAATAGCACAGTGTGATTTGCAAAACAAAACAATCAAGTAAACAAATTGCTCATATTTAGTTTGATTGTAGCTTTATTATTAACATTTAACTATGACAGTATTTGGAAAGGGCTAAGGTATATTCTAGTGATGATAGTTCTGGTGGGCAGGAGCCTGCTGATGGTATTGTGGCTGGTGATGGTGCTGAGGCTGAGGTGCCTGGTATCCCTTGATCGGTTCACGGTGCACTTCAGCGATGAATCCGCTCTTACCCTCAACGTGGTAGGTAACGGTACGCTTGTGGCCATCGGCATCGATCAGGTAGTATTCGCCCTGAGTAGAGTCGTCCTTGCGAGCCTCCTTCTGTCCATGGACATCACCAGTGTGATCATCGTGCACATCATAGTGATACTCGTAGTGCACTGGTCCGTGGTGCTCTTCTTCGTGGTGGTACTGTTGCTGATGTCCGTAGTGAGATTGAGCACTAACGGCGGCGATAAGAGCAAGAACAACGATGATCTACAAAAGACAGGATATTAGTGGAAACATATCCAAGTGGCACGGATTCTGAGCGTGTGTAATACCTTGGAGTACATTTTGCAGGACCTTTGTGTTGTGTTGAGTGGAGTACGAACAAATGGTTTCTGATGCCGAAAAATGCGGAGGGCTTTCTTTATATAGCGATATGAAATGCACCAGGGGTACGTTGCAAAAAAGGAAAAATATGTGACAAACCATTGCAAAATCGACAGCTTGTTGTCAGTAACGGCAATCATGGCTTACCAAATGTTTCAACCGGTTGGGCCAAACTGCTCTAGTTGAAGTGAAAGGTTGCATACAACTGGAGGCAATGGTTAGGAAGAAAAGATTTAAAAAAAAGTTTGTACCCGAGTTTTGGCAGTGTCAAATTATATAACAGATTATATTCAAGGCCAAGATGAATTAAAAAAAAATAGTTATAAAAAAAATAGTAAGCATACTTTTAAAAGGCTTTCAAAACAACGGACAACATAAGATATATTTTGTTTGAAAAAGTAGAGGTGTTAATTTAAACATAAAACTACAATATTTAAATTTAACGAATCACTCATGCATACACATTTTGAACCAGCGTATACAAAGTGTAATAAATTGTTTGGTTATTGTAAGGGATTTAGAACTTAATTTTTACCTAACAGTTTAATGTACGTGAAACAGAACTGTTTTGTAGCAGTTTTCTGTAGCAGTTTATTGTGCGTTATTTAATACAAATTTCTCGTGGATGTGTCAACGCCATACATTTTCTTCTTCTTTCTTGACTTAATGACCTCTTAGATTAAAGATAAGCCTCATAAAGTTTATCTAGATTATTTTTTAACATGTAGTCGAATAATCAATGCAATCCAAACCGTTGTCTAGAATTCGATACCCGTTTCTGGATCGTTTTGGAATAATTTCGTATCAATTTAGCTCCACCACTATTATATAACGCTTTCGTCGGTTCTGGACTGAATATAAATCTTAGCAATAATCTACGGCTCTTGTGTATCATGAAGAGCGAGTTAAGAGGCTTGTGCCTCGGTTCTTTCTATCTTACTTGTAGAACACACCGAGTTCTGTGGCCGAAGCTGATGTTGTTTTTGTTCCACATGCTTCTGGTAAGCAATCTACTGCTTGCTTTTTCGAGCATCGGTCGTTTCGGCACGCTGTAGATGGAAGGTGACTTCTTCTGTCTCCGCGAGCGGAGCCCATTTGGTCTCGAATCCGGAAACCACCCGGTATAGGTCGAAGTTATCACTGACATTGTATAGTCTGGCCGCCTCGTAGTCGACATCACCCCAATCGGCACAGATCTGAGCTTCTTGATCGAAAGTTCAGGAGTACAATCAGTGGAAATCTTGCACATTAATATCGAATTCAAGGGGCGGTCCGGTGGTGTATCCGATAGCGACGCCAGTCTTCACACGGCAGGACCGGGGTTCGAATCCCGGCGGACCGCCTCCCTGTACGCAGAAGTGACTATTCTGCTACGGGTAAAAAAAACTAGTCAAAAGCAACACGGCCAGGCCGTTCTAATTGAATTAAAAAAAAACATCGTATTCAACAGGCTTAGGTCGATTTCACGGGGGAAGATTTGGCCGCTGGATGGGGATGATCCTTTTTACCGGTGGGGTCGCTGCGGTCCGCCGATAAGCATACAGGTGACTGTCCAAATCTTCGCTTTGGTGCTTTTATTGATGGCTCCTTGAACCACAGATGGAAAATTGTTTTTTTTCCTATTTATTTTGGTTTTACAGAAATATTATACTATTTCCCTTTCAATCTATTCGGGTGCCAGTTAAGAGGCTTGTTCCTCGGTTCTTTCTATCTTACGTGTAGAACACACGGAGTTCTTGTTATGACTGACTATTTTATTGTTTAAGTTCATTGAGACCGAGACGTGATGCCACACACAGTGGCCACACTGCAATGGATTATTTATTTGGTTGTAATTAGATGAAACAACTACGATAATAATTGGTAGAGCTAGTAAATAATGCAATGATGGTAATTGTACGACGCGGCAGCAAAAGCAAATGCGAAAATGAAAAGAAATGATATGTTTTAACCATACCATAAAACTAACTTCATATCCATTTCTTTGTTATTATTAACTATAAATTAATCCATATGGAGTATGACAGAATGTTACAAAAGTGTAGGATTAAACTTCAGTTAAAAGTGGACTCGATGGTCATTATTCGTTCCATAAAAAAGCCGTAGTGATATCTAGTATTTTGAATGTTTTGAGACAAAAGGAACAGTAAAAGTGGGTTTTCGTGATTTCATAAGTATAAATAATGCTCTGTAATATCGATACAGCATACTTAATTAGCATTATTTAGCATATGGATTGTTTCAATTATTGTACGTATAACAAAAATATATATTACAATAATTGATAATGATAATGATAATAATAAAGATTAATCTATATACTGGAGTATTAAAAAATCTTTTAAGATATATTCGTGAAAAACTAATACCATGCCTGGGGCACATTCCACTCCGAGCTCTCGACCTGTACGGACGTTCTTGCTTCGAACACGGACCGGATTAGAATAGGAATAAAAAGTAAAAGTGAAAGTAAAATAATTCTGCACGTAGTGGCGACACTCAGAAAACGGTCGCCTTCTCGGTCCAGCGAGATGGACCGAGCTAAAAAGCAACGAGGTAGACCTCGAAAAACCTCGCTCGAGTTCAACGATGTAGGCAGCAATATTCCAACAGTAGCAACCAGCAATGAATACGAGCTACTAAGCGATAGTGATGAAGCTCCTAACAACACGAACACTATCAAGCCACGTAAAGTGGATCGTGTCCCACCGATCATCGTTTGTGGTACATCAGTGGCAGATGTGCACCGCAAAATAACGGCAGTTGGTGTAGTGCAATACACCACTAATACTACCACAAAAGGTATAGTGGTACGCACAACGAATACTACGGACTTCCGTAAAGTGGTAGCTGAGCTTAGGCGTACGAGTACGCAGTTCTACACACATCTCCTGAACGAGGAAAAAACGACAAAAATTGTCCTGTTTGGCTTGCCTGATTACCCGATCGAGGAGGTGCAGTCCTCCCTAGAAGAAGTAAAAATAAAGCCACAGGCAATAAAAAAACTCCATATCAAAAAGAAAAAATACGACGACCAAATGCTCTATGTGCTCCACTTCGCAAGAGGTTCTATAACCCTCAGTGAACTAAAAAATATTCGTGCAGTGAATCATCACCGAGTGTACTTCGAGTATTACGCTTCATCAAACGGGCCGATGCAATGTAGAAACTGCCAGAAATACGGACACGGCAATGCAAACTGTCATCTTAAACCCGTGTGCGTTAAATGTGCTGGCACACACACCTCGAAATCCTGCCCGTTGAGCCTGTCGACTACCAACCCAGATGGTAAGATAACACCGTCAAAGCTTCGATGTGCGAATTGTGGTGACCACCATACCGCTAACTTCCAGGGGTGTCCAACACGGTCAACTATTAGCAATATTAAAAATGTCAAACCAAAAGCAACTCAATTCAGATATGAACAAGCAAGCTTCCCTTGCTTGCAAAAGGTGACCAAGCCTATGCCCCAAGCATTGAATTTCAGTAATGCTGTTAAGTCCCAAACCCAAAACCGCCAATTCGATGTCAACATCGATCTAAACGAAATAGCTCAAATAGTAGAAGATGTATACATCAATTTGAGCAATTGCAGCTCCAAAAAAGATCTTATATCTGTCATAGTTCAGATTACAGCTAAATATTGTTTTTCTAATGGCAAATAAGACTAATCTAAAAGTTCTATATTGGAATGCAAATGGCATTACCAACAAAAGCGCGGAATTTTTTAATTTCCTTGTATCTAAAAAAATTGACATTTCGGCAATTAGTGAAACTTTCTTGAAACCTAGTATGCGCTTGTCACACCCGGATTATAAAATACATAGACTGGATAGATACCCTGGTGAAAAAGGTGGGGTTGCAATAATAATATGTAAGAAACTAAGCTATGTTGCACTTAAACTACCCAAACTAAAAATTATAGAAGCAATAGGCGTAACAGTACCAACACAGCTAGGCGCAATCAATATTGTGTCGATTTACAACCCAGGTGGAAATACAGACACAGACAGTTTTCGGCACGACATCAGAGCTTTTCGGTTTCCAAAGAGGGCTCTCAACTATCCATCAATTACCTAGACTCACAAACCCCCTAAAGTCAAACCGCAACCTAAAAAAATCAACAGGACTAGTCTTACTAGACTTAGAAAAAGCTTTTGACACAGTTTGGCATCGTGGTTTGATATACAAGCTAATAAGTCTAAACTTCCCCCCCAAAGTCATCTTAATGATAGACTCCTTCCTAAATAACCGCTCATGCTCAGTCCATCTAAACTCATCCTGTTCTGAATCATTTACTCCATTAGCTGGCGTTCCTCAAGGAAGTGTATTATCGCCGATATTATTTAACATTTACACTGCCGATATCCCCAAAATGAAAGCTGCTAAGAGGTATGCCTTTGCTGATGATTTTGCCATTAGTTCTTCTGCCAGACGCCCAAATACGGTCATTAAAAATTTAAATAGAGGAATAGCCAAATATACCACATACTGCAATCAATGGAAACTCAAAATTAACGATATCAAAACCGAGGCAATTTATTTCACAAGATGTACTAGTGCAAACAATATTCCAAATCAAACATTGAAAATTAGAAACACGGATATTGCTTGGAGCAACGATGTAAAATATCTAGGTGTTACATTAGATAAACGCTTAACTTTCAAGAGACACATCGAGAGTAAAATAAGCGCTGGTGAAAAGGTACTGAGATCAATTTATTGCTTTGTAAACCGTAAGTCCAAGTTAAACTTGAGAAACCAAACCTTACTCTACAAAACTGTTGTAAGACCTGTTGTTTTGTATGCGTCACCCATCTGGGCAAACTGTGCAGCGGCACATAAGAAAAAAATTCAAGTGCTACAAAACAAATGTTTAAAGCGTATACTTAATTTACCTCCTTGGCATAGCACACTGAATATACATACAAGAACAAATTTACTATTTATCAATGAATTTATCTCCAATACTCTTACAATGTACAACGAAAAATGTAACTGTAGTCCACTTAGAATAGTAAATAGGCTTAACTTAGGATAAAAAGTAAATGAATTGCATGAATATTTAATTATCTTTTAAGTTTAAACGACTAAGTAGTGTTACGAAAATAACTAAAAACAAAAATATCCTGGGTTTTTTGGGCAATTTTTCCCTACGGTGCACCTCACAGTTAATATAACTAAAAATTCAAATGTTTCAAAGAAAAGGCAATTAGTTACTATTGTGTTAAGGTTTAAAATGTAAAAACCGGTATCAATGTAAAACGAACAAATGTAAAAAAGTGTATGTTAAATAAATACTTTATCTTATCTTATCTAAATACCATGCCTGGATGCTGAACTAGTAATCTACTTCAATTTTTTTTCTACATTGTTTCCCAGAATGAAAATAATGTTTGTTTAAACAGAGATATAAATAATAATGAAAACAAATTACTCATATTCACTTTGATCTTACTTTTATTACACAACTATGATAGTAATTGGAAAGGACTACGATATGTTCTAGTAATGATAATTTTGATGAGCAGAAGCCTGCTGATGGTATTGTGGCTGGTGATGATGCTGAGGCTGAGGTGCCTGGTATCCCTTGATCGGTTCACGGTGCACTTCAGCGATGAATCCGCTCTTACCCTCTACATGGTAGGTAACGGTACGCTTGTGGCCATCGGCATCGATCAGGTAGTACTCGCCCTGAGTAGAATCATCCTTGCGAGCCTCCTTCTGTCCATGGACATCACCAGTGTGGTCGTCATGCACATCATAGTGATACTCGTAGTGCACTGGTCCGTGGTGCTCCTCTTCGTGGTGGTACTGTTGCTGATGTCCGTAGTGAGATTGAGCACTCACGGCGGCGATAAGAGCAAGAACAACGATGATCTACAAAAGACAGGATATTAGTGGAAACAGATCCAAGTGGCACGGATTCTGATCGAGCTAAATACCTTGGAGTACATTTTGCAGGATCTTTGTGATGTGTTGAGTGGAGTACGAACAAATGGTTTCTGATGCCGAAAAATGCGGAGGACTTTCTTTATATAGCGATGTGAAATGAACTGATTGTTTCTGGTGAGTTTTTGTCGCGGGTTCGAAAAGTTGTCGAAAATTGAGAGTACGTCGTCAGTCACGTCCTATCACGGTTTGCAAATGTTCCAACCGGTTGAACCAGACTGCTCTTGTTGAAGTGAAAGGTTGCATGAGAAGAAATGTCGTGGAAAAAACGAAAAATGTTGCCAATAAGGATGAATGGATACAATCTGGTGTGAGTCAAATTACATAACACACAAAATTCATGGCCAAGGCTGTGTACTCGGTATTGGTAAGGCTAGACCGTCTTGAAGCCGATGCTGTTTATATTCGATTCAAGTCATCCCCTCCTTCATATATGGCCAGGCCGTACTATATGAATAAAAAAAAAAAATCCCCACATACGAGCTTAACTTAAAATTTCTCTGCTTGAGGTGATATCTAATCTTCCTTCATACTCATATTTGACATAAGGTTTTTCGTTTGAATACACGCATACATTCTCCTCGTCCTAAATCTTAAAACGACATAGTACTTCGCTGACTTCCGCTTTTACTCTTGCCTTTCGCGCAGCCCTGTACAGCGCCATCTAATGTGCGGTAGCGAACGAATGCTCCCAATCGCATCGCTGCGATCCCGATGTGCACCATCAGTCGGACCCGTCGTCTATTGTTGACAGTGTAATGTATTGCAAATCTTCCGTTGGAGTGGGGCACATGCAATTCGTAAAGTCAGCATTGGAAGGTTAAATGAAAACAAGAACATCAAAACATAGAAGAACAAGGTTGATATTACACGTTGGTCCGTTTTAGAAATACAAATGCATGTCCTTTATTCCATACCTTTTTTTGATAATAATATATTTACAACCGGGGGCGGCCCGATGATGTATACGATACCAGCACCGGTCTCCACACGGAAGGACCAAGGTTCGAATCCCGTCCGGACCGCCTCCCCGTACGCAGGACTGACTATCTAGCTACGGGTAAAACTAAGTCACAGAAAGCTAGCAATAGCAGGCCGAGACCTCACGAGGTTGTAGTGCCAAAGAAGAAGAGAAGATATTTACAAATTTGTTCGTCGAACGCTGTATAATATAACTTATCCTTGCTAACCAAGTCCTAACTAACCACGGGTTAAATACTAGAAAAAAAGAAAAGGATGATGTTCAAAGATGACCTTCTCCAGAAAAGCAGCCACGGAAAGTAACAAATCAAACCGTTTTTATTATGATTTTAAGCAACTAAGTTCTCTCAAAAGTGGAGTAATTGAATCAATAAAAGATTGCCGTAATGCAATCGCAAGGAAACGGAATCTGTAAAGAAACAACACTGAAGGTTGAACCAACTTTATTACTGTAAGAGTGACAGTTCTTTCTAGAGGGTAGAGCTGTTAACCAACATCGATGCTATGCTGCCATAGCCATAGCACACGTGGTACAAATTATTGGAGATTCTCTCTTTCTTGGCCTAACGACCTCTTAGGTCATGCCTGCCATCTTTGGCTTACTAGAATTATTTTACCGCATAGTTGGATCATCAGTCCTCACTATGGGGGAACGGCCTAGATGAGACTTGAACCCCGGTCCTGCCATGTGAAGATCGGCGCCGCTGTCGCATCTACCACCGGGCCGCCCTAATTATTGGAGATTAGATACTATTGAAAGCTTGGTTTAAAAAAAGCACTTTAATTTCTAATTTAATAACGGTCGCTCTTTGCAAAACACGCACCGATTAACAAAGTTTCCACAGCGATAAAAACGAGAACATGTATAAAGAAAGACACAAAATTCTATATACAATAGAAACTAACCTGCAGATATACGACCTGTCCGTAATTATGAATATAAACAACAGCAGGGACTAATTTGCAAATATTTTTCTAATAAACAAGAATTCTAAAAGCTATCACGAACATATTAGATGAATGATCATTCAACACAAGTATTTAACAGTTTGATTTTACTTTTATTGCACAACTATGGTATCAATTCGAAACACTAATTTTTTTCTAGTAATGATAATTTTGGTGAGCAGGAGCCTGCTGATGGTATTGTGGCTGGTGATGGTGCTGAGGCTGAGGTGCCTGGTATCCCTTGATCGGTTCACGGTGCACTTCAGCGATGAATCCGCTCTTACCCTCAACGTGGTAGGTAACGGTACGCTTGTGGCCATCGGCATCGATCAGGTAGTACTCGCCCTGAGTAGAGTCGTCCTTGCGAGCCTCCTTCTGTCCATGGACATCACCAGTGTGGTCGTCATGCACATCATAGTGATACTCGTAGTGCACTGGTCCGTGGTGCTCTTCTTCGTGGTGGTACTGTTGCTGATGTCCGTAGTGAGATTGAGCACTCACGGCGGCGATTAGAGCAAGAACAACGATGATCTACAAAAGACAGGATATTATTGGAAACAGATCCAAGTGGCACGGATTCTGATCGAGCTAAATACCTTGGAGTACATTTTGCAGGATCTTTGTGTTGTGTTGAGTGGAGTACGAACAAATGGTTTCTGATGCCGAAAAATGCGGAGGGCTTTCTTTATATAGCAAAGTAAAATGGACTGATTGTATCAGGGGGGTATATGAAGAAGGAAAACCACAATCTACCGTAAATACGTACGAGTACGTCGTCAGTCGAGTCCTATCACGATTTGCCAAATGTTCCAACCGGTTGGACCAGACTGCTCTAGTTGAAGTGAAAGGTTTGCATGCGTGTTGAGACAATGACTAGGAAGACAACATATGGTTGATAATGGATGAATAGTTTTCGCAGTGTGTCAAATTATATAACGGGAATAATTCATGGTCAAGGCTGCGAGGGAATTTGCTTTTGCTTTAGGAACTAAGTTTGTTTATGAACTTAGTACGAAGCATATGGTCTTAGGCTTATGTAGTTGACCAAAAATATGTTTAACAAAGGTTTATCGGTTTGACCGAATGTAAGCAACGCCGATGGTTCTCTCGGTAAATCCGGATATTGAATCCCATCCCAATCATTCACCGGTAGCTTGAATTGGCTAACTGGTTTAGTAAATCTATTAAACCATTTTCGGCCGACATATTCTAGCCGATTGTTAAGCCCAGTCAAAACGACTTTTGCGCGAGGCTTGTACTTTTGAAATCTGAATTTTAACAAACTTTTACTTGGAGCTTTTTTGGTTAATAATTTTTCTACGTTGTGTTTCAGGTCTTACTACTTCTTGTTTTTTTATTAACTATCTGTCCTATCTTTTGTCTTTTGTGAAAAATACCTTTTTGACACGCTTCTTTCTGACACGCTGCTAACGCTAACGAAGCCTTTCGCATGAACAATAGTTCTTTTTTACACTGAAAAAATACAATGATTATGACTTGAAAGCGATTTTTTCTACTTTTCCCAGAGGGTTTGGGATGCCATTACTTGGTTCCTTGAGTTAATTTCACCCGTAGCTTGAAAAATCAATCTTACGTAAGGGGAAACGATTTTGACGGGATTCTTTACCCGTTCTTGTAATGTGAATTCTGGTGCCGTCACTTCGTCCGATAGCGGAACTTCGCATGATCAAGAGGTTGTTTGGAGAAAAATTAGTTAATTTTCTAAATTAGCCTCGATTTATGTTATTTCACTTTGTTTTAATTTAACTTAATATTGTACATGTTATAACTGCTTATTTATCTTTCAATATTTCCAGATAGAAACGTCTTTTTATATGAAAATAAAATAAAAAAGCATATACTTCTTCTTCTTTCTTGGCCTAACGACCTCTTAGGTCATGCTTGCTATCTTTGGCTTACTAGAATTATTGTTACCACATAGTTGGATCGACAGTCCTCACTATGGGAGAACGGCCCAGATGAGACTAAAACTCCGGTCCTGCCGTGTAAAAACCGGCGCCGCTGTCGGATCTATCACCGGGCCGCTCTAATTATTGGAGATTGGATACTATTGAAAGCTTGAATTTAAAAAAGCACTTTAATTTCTAATTTAATAACGGTCGCTCTTTTCAAAACACGCACCGATTAACAGAGTTTCCACAGCGATAAAAACGAGAACATGCTTAAAGAAAGACATAAAATTCTATATACAATAGAAACTAAACTGCAGATATACGACCTGGCCGTAATTATGAATATAAACAACAGCAGGGACTAATTTGCAAATATTTTTCTAATAAACAAGAATTCTAAAAGCTATCACGAACCTATTAGATGAAAGATCATTCAGCACAAGTATTTAACAGTTTGATTTTACTTTTATTACACAACTATGGTATCAATTCGAAACACTATTTTTTTTCTAGTAATGATAATTTTGGTGAGCAGGAGCCTGCTGATGGTATTGTGGCTCGTGATGGTGCTAAGGCTGAGGTGCCTGGTATCCCTTGATCGGTTCACGGTGCACTTCAGCGATGAATCCGCTCTTACCCTCTACGTGGTAGGTAACGGTACGCTTGTGGCCATCGGCATCGATCAGGTAGTACTCGCCCTGAGTAGAATCATCCTTGCGAGCCTCCTTCTGTCCATGGACATCACCAGTGTGGTCGTCATGCACATCATAGTGATACTCGTAGTGCACTGGTCCGTGGTGCTCTTCTTCGTGATGGTACTGTTGCTGATGTCCGTAGTGAGATTGAGCACTAACGGCGGCGATAAGAGCAAGAACAACGATGATCTACAAAAGACAGGATATTAGTGGAAACAGATCCAAGTGGCACGGATTCTGATCGAGCTAAATACCTTGGAGTACATTTTGCAGGACCTTTGTGTTGTGTTGAGTGGAGTACGAACAAATGGTTTCTGATGCCGAAAAATTTAGAGCGTGTCCTTTATATAGCGAAGTGAAATAAGAAAGTGAATTCAGAAAAACTACCGAAAATTGCGAGTACGTCGTCAGTCACGGCAATCACGGTTTGCAAATGTTCCAACCGGTTGGACCAGACGGCTCTAGTAGAAGTGAAAGGTATGAGGTCGTAGATTTTACATGTTATTTTTTTAAATACTGTTGCAGAGTTATTCGTGACCAATGCGCCACTGTCATGAGTTATTGTATTTTCGTGATGCCAAGGTCATTTCCTAAACAGAAACAAAATTAAAATATTCCACGTTAAATACACCAAATAAAATTATGAAATCGGTCATTTTTGTGTATACTTTTTTGTTTATTTTTTACATGTTTACAATGGCTGGTAGGAAGAATGTCAGTATTTTTCTTCAAACTTATGATTGAAATTGTGATGTGCACGTCGTGGAAGCCCTTGATCGGTTCCCGGTGTACCTCGGCGATGAATCCACTTTTGCCCTCAACGTGGTACTTGACAGTGCGCTTATGACCATCGGCATCGATCAGGTAGTACTCGCCGTGTGTGGAGTCATCCTTTCGCGCTTCACGATGTCCGTGGACATCACCAGTGTGGTCATCATGCACATCGTAGTGATACTCGTAGTGTGCCGGTCCATGATGCTCTTCATCGTGGTGATAATGCACTACATCATGTTGTACATCGTTATGCGTACCGTAGTGATTTTGACCCCAAACAACAGCTACTAGCCCAATTATTCCTACAATCTACAAATGAAGGGAAGCTAAGGTTTCACCTAATCATCACAAAGCCGATGTGCCTCTTTACCTTCAGCAACATGTTGAAAATATGAATATGCTTTTCGTTGTCACACTTGGAACACACTACTTTACCGGATATCCACCATTCACTGATTGTGGCTCGATTTCCTGTGATGCTTTTTATACCAACGATTGAATCCTCTTCGCTGGAGCTTTTCACTTTCATTTAAGAAAGCTTGCCGCCCAAGATGTTGGATATCTCGCTATGACCATAAGCAGAGTATCTATCTTTTTCTTTCCGTTGGCAGTGCAACATACGCTGCTTTAACTTCAATTAGGCAACCATCGGTCATAAAACTGTACCAATATTACATTCGTTCGATCGAAAAGGAGTTGGGGGGCCGGTTTGGCTGGAACTGGAAGCGGATCAGGAAATGCAATGCTGGTAGGAAATTCACATTGAAACTGGTTTCAATGTGAAGATCATCAGTTGCAACCGGTTGAAAGTGATGCGTAACGTGTTGTGGCAACACGTAGAAGGAAATCGGTTGGTAGACTTGTATTGGAGGGGATTGGAACGATCCGCTATGTTTTCAATGTGGTCATTGCGAATGTGAATCGGATAACATTAGTACAAAAGTTGTTCCATAACAATCACAAAATAGAAATTACGTATCGGAAGTAACTGCAACATTGTACTAACTTTCTCATTAATGGTTAATCGAAAGACATGTTTCAATAGAAAAGATTAACGGTTGCTCTATTATAAATAATCATAAATTGTATGAAAATTAAGTGTAAATAACGAAAAGAAAACATGAAGAAAAAGATAAAATGCCAAAAAGTAATAGACTGTTCTTGATGACGACAAATTTATTGGAAACAGTAAAAACAATGTTTGTAATCATACTTATCACACGTACTAATGTATTTAATGAAAATAGCGACCGAAAATGCCTCGGAAAAATCCATTTTGTTTCTGAACACCATTTAATCGAAACAATCTTCGACGCCTCCCAGTCCAACCGCGCCCATGATTGTGTTGTGATCGACCATTCGGTAAATTTGTTTCAGTATTCGGTACCGGTACGCGGATCACTTTTGCCTCGAATCCATGCTTCCCGTTTGCTGTATACTCAACGGTTCGCTTATATCCGTCCGGGTCCAGGACCGAGTATTTTCCGACGACAGCATCTCCAATTCTTTTTTCTTCGTGCGATTTTATGTCGTTCGTTTCGTGATTATTGACGCTGTAGTCAAACTCGTAGTTGGGAATTTCAGACATCGGTTTAAAGACTAATGAGGAACCACAAGCTGTTTGAAGTAGTATTCCATAAATGTAGAGTAAACGAACGGTAAAGAAATTTTGAACGCAAAATAAAATCAACAGTTTCATACTACTACTTGCTATGTGTTTGAAATTTGTTGTATAACGAGATAACTCCAAAAACGGCCAATAAGTGCTCCGTAATAGCTCGTGTTCTTATCGATCTTTCACGCGGAAATGACAGAACAAGTGAATGGTATGTGCATATTTATACACTGCATACCACTTACATATGTTGAGCAATTTAGCACGACAGATAGCAATTAAACGCACGAAACATTGCGATATGTATCGTTTACCGTGTCTATCAATTGACGTTTTGAAAACTCTATCAGGAGATGGATAATAATTTCATATTGTGTAATTCCGATTTCGTTGACCCATGTGAGTAATAAATTACGGTTGATTTTTGCAACGCATTTTATTCCATTTGGTAATACTGCAAACTAGTTCAAGTTTTCAAGCAGGATTTAAATCCGGCTCCGATCTGATCGACACGATTGCTGCTTGTCAACTATCGGTCAGGTATTAGGCATATTTAGGGTACGCATATTGGCGTTGGTGTTATGAAGCACACATTCGACGGCGCCAATTGTTTCTGAACAATTGTTGGCACACTGGGTAGGGTTTAATCCGAAGTTATCAAAAAGTTGGAAAGATATAAAGACAATCGAATCGGTTCGAAATTGACCATTCGCTAAAATACATCAGCTTGTGAACGTTTCGCTTCAGCCGTACAATCAAAATCAAAAACAACATGCAACAGAAGGTAAATAATGGTTTGTACATTTAACTATACACGTGACTTAAATTTGTTTCAATTGCAGGTATGCATTCTTCTGCTCTGTGCTGTAGCAGTTTCCAATGCTGCTACATTGCCAGTGGTGCATCATCCTTACGAAAATCATGGCCCAGTAGAGTATCGTTTCGCGTATTCTGTAAACGATGACCATACCGGTGACATAAAGCAACAGCATGAAGAACGTCACGGCGATAAAGTGACCGGACAGTACAGTCTGATCGACGCAGACGGATATCGACGTGTTGTGGATTACTCGGCAGACAAACATATGGGATTTGTAGCTAACGTGCATCGTGAACCAATTAAAGGATTCCATGTGGTTACCTCCCCCAAGAAAGTAGAAGTGGTTCCGGTGGTAAAGCTTGTTAAATCGATAGCTCTGGCTCCGGTAGTACATCACATCAAGCCGGTTCTCCATGTAAATCCAGCGCATCATGTAAAACAACATCATATTGCCCCACAGGTTCACGTGCAGAAAGTGCTCGTGCCTAAGCATGGCAATAGTGTACACTCACATACTAGCTTCAAGAGTGGAAATGTAAGCTATCAGTATTGAAAATCTGTATCCCGTAAACGTTAATTGTTAACCAGCAACCAATAAAATGTTGTATTGCGTAATGTATATTTCTTATTTTGGTATTTAACATCTTTTGTTTGTGAACAGTTTAATGTTTAATGTGTATTAATTAATCGATGGACAAGTGAGCACCCTTGATACCGTATTTAAGACACAATTGAGTGTTGTAGAAAAAAAAATTATCGCAGATAGATACACGAACGCATACTATGGAACGGGGTTTGATGCTTAAACTGAAAAACGGTCGGTGAAAGCAGCTGCCGAAATTCCCGAATCGAAGATATCGCTGACAACATTGAAGGCACGCCTCATTTGTAGAACGGATCCGAGGAGCGGAATGACACCCGGCGATTGGCGATGGCTAACATTGTTCGAGCACGATGTGACCTGACCTGAGCGTACAAGTTGATTACAGATTTCGGAGAATGGATGCGGCGGTCGATGAGTCCCGAGATGAAGGACAGTCTGGAGTTAAAGATTCGCTCTCCTAAGGAAAAGCAAGCAGCATACACCAGGTCCGGTATTCCAGCCTCCGATTCCAGCCTGAGGTCGTGTTGCGATAGGCCGTTATGCCAACAAATCAGTTAACAGTTGAGCGCCTTGATGCATGCGATGTTTCACGAGTCATGTTGATGACCTGTCCTAGCACCTTACTGCTGCTGGCCACGACGTGATCGAGCTGATCTTTAATGGAAAGCCTCAAGATAATTATTGCAGTTGTTGAATGATAATGTTGCTTGTATGTTGCTTAATAATTTTATTTACTTTCCTTACATAATTAATTTACAGATTACCTAGACCATTGCGTACGAATAAAACAAAATACTAATTACTACCGATACTTTCCTTCTTATAGGAAGCTAACCCCACTTTGTGGTCTTGATTCTGCTCACGGTCCATGCCCATGTGGAAAGCGTATAAAACGTATAAGCATTATTCATAGTTATAAGTAAGGAAGCATACAATTGTCAGAAATTGTCAATCACCATAGAGCTGAATGAAATAAAAAATAAGACAATCTGAATTTTATTAATTCGTGTCCACATATCATCCACAGACCACCTATGGCTATGTCCAGATAATGAAAACAGCTGCTATTTTACAATACTAAAGGAAACAATGTAAACCTTGAAATAAAAATAGTCGTAATTTGTATCGCTTTATCGGAAAACTTGCGTATTTCAAATTTGCTATTAAATAAAAAATTGTTTTAAAGTAACAATTCAAACGGAATTATTATTAGAATAATGATTTGGAAAATCATTGATATCTACTTACTGTTTATTACTTATCTTACTTACTTTTCTACTTACTGTTTATGGTTTGTATTATGATTGAGAAAAGTTGGATCGTTTTAATATTTTGTTAATATGATTTAGAGTTTAAATTGTTGTGAAACTCATTTTAGGATGTTTTTGTTTTAGAACAGATTTTTAAAATTCTTGGTCCATCTTTATAATTAATTCTTAATTGTTGAGTGTTTTTCTAGACATGCTGAATAGAGTACGCAATTAAAATACGACGTTTCGTTTTAGTTTTCTGATATTATGGGTTGCATTCCTCCACCTACTGTTGTATCCTTTTTGCGACACATGCTTGATGTGTTCCTCTATGTCTCGTATCGAACTGATTGCTGACAATCACTTTCCTGATGTAGCCACGTGCCTCATACATTAAATCCTTCCGGCTTCGTTTACCGTCTCTCCACAAGCGCTACACGCAAATACCGAATAAATAGTCTAATCCCCCCGCCGTATTAGTGTCCTTCGTCAGCATTGTTCAGATCTAGTGCCCCTTGAAGGGTTGACGATCGTTTAAAATTATGTTTTGCGGAGTGTGAACAACAATATATTTAGTTCGTACAAAATTTCAGTAGGTTTTGTAACATCAGATTTTTGGCATATTTTAATACCTTGAACCCATTTTTGCATAAACAATTTCAACGACTTCTATGAGCACTTTGATACTTCTTCTGAGCACATCAGTTCGTCAACGCAAAGCTACAAAAAAATTATCTTTGCCCTTTAGTTAGTTCACTATCGACCATGTACTCAAGTGTAAAAAAAATAATAGATAAAAAAATCAGATATATTGTTTGCATTCTTATATTTTCGTTTTCTTTTTGTTCTAAATAAACTGGTATTTTTACAATACGGTGTCTAGCCGTCTTTTTGGAAATTGATTAAATTAAAAAATTAACTTCGTCTTTTTATTTTTCTTCTTATTATTATTAACATTTTTAAATTTCTTCTTATTCTTCTTGTTTTATTCTTGGCCTTAGGTCTTACAACCTACAGAACATGCCGAGGATATTATGGCTTACTAGCCGTTTTGATACCACGTAGTTGGATAGTCAATCTTCACTATGGGGGATCGGTCCGGATAGGGTTTGAGCCACGGTTCTGCTGTGTGAAGACTGACTCATTTACCTCCGGAACAACCCTAACAGGTACATTATTACAGGTAAATTTGTGACCCAAGGCATGACGTAAGTAAATACTTTCTTCCTTTGTTTAGATAAGTGCTGAAAAGTAAACTGGACAATTAATTTTTCATGAGTAAGTCTATCTTTTTACAACAAAAAAAAACAATGCGTAAAATCATGTCAACAAGCGCAACTTTGGCCTTACGTAGTCATATTATAAACAAATAGCGCAACTTCGATTTTTCGACAAAATGCGTTTTTGAATAAAATATATAAATAGGTAACAGCTATTTTAGATTTCGGAAAATCTGATTTTCGTTGGGACTTGCACTTCATATAAATTAACTCTAAGAATCAAACACAGTACGAAAGTAATTTGTCTGTTATGGTTTATAATTTATCTTCACATAGTTTGTTGTATCATTTCAGAAATTATTTACAAAAAGATGTTTAATTGTGCTAGCTAGGAATTTGATCGCAAGTCTTAGTAATGGTAGGCAGGGTAGGCAACCTTAGCCACCGGGACGGGGACCTTGGCGATCGGGGCGGCGTACACCTTAGCAACTGGGGCAATGACCTTGGCGACCGGGATGGCAGTCTTCACCGGTTCGCGACGTACGACGGCGTTGAATCCATTGTGTTCATCGGCGGTGTATTCGACCACACGACGGTATCCATCGGCATCGATCAGCGTGTACTGTCCGACAACATTGTCACCGTGACGTTCCTCGTGCTGGCTCTTGATATCTCCGGTGTGGTCATCGTGCACGGAGTACTCGAACTGATATATGGCAGGAGCGTCCGCGTATTCGATGTGTTTGACGGCAACGGGAAGCACTGCAGCACTGGCGGCGGCAACCAAAGCGAACAGGATACAATACTGAGGACAAAAAGAACAAATGGCTCAATAAATATTTGGGCATTCAATTGTTGGCCATATTTTGTTACTTACTTTGAAAGCCATTTTAAGGTAGAGAGCCTTTTGGGAAGGAATACTGATTGCAACTAGGTTTGATATGCGAATGATGTAGATCTTGTAAAATTGTTGGCCTTTTATACGCCGTGAGGCACAGTTCAAAAGTACCTATTTACTGTTTGTAGGAAAATACCAGCAATATCAAAATCAAACAGACAACCCGGTTCTGACCAAGCCAAATATCCTTGATCAGGCTGCTCTAAATAAACTACATACATAGTCTAGGCATACCATAAACTCTGCACGCTTGCTCACCAGGGTTCGAGTACATATTATTTCCGACGTAGATGTCGTGAGTTGGAGGTGATAGAACTACAGGTACCACCGTAGTTTGCCCTCATGAGATTGGTGTGTAAGTGTGGTTTTCGCTTTCTGTATAGTATAGTTTCATTGCAAATTTGGAACACTAATTTCATTCAGACACCACGTAGGGGCGTCGGCAACGGCTTTAAGCGAACGACGGATAAATGAATAAAATGGACCAGCCGAAAAGGCGACCAGACTGGCCTGTCTGGTATCATGTACAAACACAGCATTGGACAACACGTGACTCTCACGCAGAAATCGTTGTTGCTAAGTTGGTAGCACGTTTCCACCCGATTCGATTGAGACAGGCGTGGTAAAATCTGCAAAGAGGAAGAGAACATTACCACGATACTGGTGGGCCTTTCAGTGCATGGAAGGTTGAAAGTAAGTGACGGAAAAGTCGTAGCACCTTTCAATAAAGGCTACGGTGGGGTAGATCGATATTAAATTTTGCGATCAAATTTTAAATAGCATGTGGGAGGTCTTTCTGCAAATCTAAATAGCAGAAAAGGACGTAAAGTAACATAGAACCTGCCAGAGCATCGGGTATATATATTCAAGCATCCAAATCCAAGTATCAGTTATCCATCAGCATTTCGACAGTGCAGTTTGTCAATCAGCTCTATTTAAATTCTGTCTAAAATGGCATTCAAAGTAAGTAACAAAATATGGCTAACAATTAAATGCCCAAATATTTATTGAACCAATTGTTCTTTTTGTCCTCAGTATTGTATCCTGTTCGCTTTGGTTGCCGCCGCCAGTGCTGCAGTGCTTCCTGTTGCCGTCAAACACATCGAATACGCGGACGCTCCTGCCGAATATCAGTTCGAGTACTCCGTGCACGATGACCACACCGGAGATATCAAGAGCCAGCACGAGGAACGTCACGGTGACAATGTTGTCGGACAGTACACGCTGATCGATGCCGATGGATACCGTCGTGTGGTCGAATACACCGCCGATGAACATAACGGATTCAACGCCGTCGTACGTCGCGAACCGGTGAAGACTGCCATCCCGGTCGCCAAGGTCATTGCCCCAGTTGCTAAGGTGTACGCCGCCCCGATCGCCAAGGTCGCCGTCCCGGTGGCTAAGGTTGCCTACCCTGCCTACCATTACTAGGATATTGTTCCTTACTTTATTGCTTAACTAGGTGAAATTTTGTAAAAAATAAACTGTGAATCTTAATTTTGGTTGTTTAATGTTTAATAAATGAAACATAATTTGAAACAACGGTTTAAACCTGTTAGTGGTTTTTAGTTGACTGCAGTCGTATATGCAGCTGGGTTTGAATGGGTTTGTACGATACCTATCTGAAACGTGTATAAATATTCATTTACGGAGATTTTGCTAAAACTAACGTTTATCGGTAGATATGAATTACAATGCAGCTTCACATAGTTTATAGTATATGTTCTAAGGAACGTTTGTGTAGAAAATGAGATATTATGCGGAATCCAATGTTATAACTCTACGTCTTACTTACAGTAAGACCACAATATTTTGTGATCTTTAACCTTTGTTGTATGTTGATAGCTTAAAATATTTCTTCTTCTTCTTCTCTGGTACTACAACCTCTGTAGGTCTTGGTCTACTAGCAATTTCTAGCTTTCTGTGACTTAGTTATACCCGTAGCTGGATAGTCAGTCCTGCGTACGGGGAGGCGGTCTGTCGGAATTCGAACCCCGGTCCTGCCGTGTGAAGACCGGCGCCGATATCGTATACACCACCTGGCCGTCCCACTTAAGATATTTACTTATACAAATTACTTGTACAGTGATGTCAGTTTTCTGGTTTTCCACATGGCAGACCGGGCATCGAATCCTATCCAGACTATCCGGCTACGGGTAGGTCAACGAAGTCCACGAAGATAAAATGGCAGTCCAAAGCTTCTCAAGGTAGTAGGGCCAAATACAAAGAAGAGGTCAAGCCTTTGATTAAATTTGATTTGATTTCAAAACATCTTCTTCTTTCTTGGCCTAACGACCTTTTAGGTCATGCCTGCCATTTCTGGCTTACTAGACTTATTGTTACCGCATAGTTGGATAGTCAGTCCTCACTACGGGGGAACGGCCGAGATGAGACTTGAACCCCGGTCCTGCCGTGTGAAGACCGGCGCCGCTGTTGCATCTACCACCGGGCCGCCGATTTCAAAACATGTTATACTCAATTTAGACTATTAGGCATCTTCAAATTATGCACGCTTCATAATTTGTTTGTATCGTGCACAGTTATTACTTCTTAATTTTGTTTCAACGGAAAACATCTTGAATAACTTATTTATTTTGAATTTACTTCCTGCTTATTAAATGCTAACTAAACATACATATATTAGAAAAAAAGCATTACATTTTTTAATAATAACTTTAAGCCAGCTGGAGAACATATAAAAAAGTGTCAATCTATATTCAAATAGACCGGAATGGCCGTATTGCTAAAAAGGTCAATTTAAGTGTCCCAAAGCACCTAAAACAGTTTGAATGAAATATTTATTTATAAAATCGACACACTTATTATATATAAAAAGCAAGCGTTTATCTCCTCTCGGCAGAACGGACGATTGATGAACTACAGTAGCTGTCCTTAGGTGATTAAGATGGATTAAACGAGCCATTCTAGCGCATTTCGATTCAGGTGCTTATGCTCAACTGTCTTTAACTATGCCGTGTATTTGTTGGTTAGGTTTTGGAGTAGTCGAGTAGTATAAACAGACCCCATCATATTCTTGACTTCAACGACGAGGCCCATTGCAGTACGTACCTTAACTGATGACATTAGTTACTAAGAAAAATGATCGAGCTTGGAACAATATCAATCCACAAGATAATCTCAAATTACCTCCACCACCGTGTGATTGAACTCTGTTAGACTTTTTCTTACTAGGTTATGTTTAGTGCCATGTTGCAGTCAATATTGCACACGTTTGTCATGTGACGGAAAGTTTAACCTCGCGGCGTTCACCATCAAGCAAAGCTGACACGGCCATTCAATATCTCAGATACAGCTTCATTTACTCAACACGTAGGATGGCGTATATTTAATTGAAATCCCTGTATAACAAATTTTACGATTTATATTTTCCCATACGGTTTGCGAAAGGTTTTTTTTTGCATGAAATCTGGTCCACATCCAGCATTCCAAAGGTGTCTATGAGCCCTAATCAAACGTTGCTTCGCTTGGACTCTATTTCATCAGCACTAGCTCTGTGAAGCATAGTTACAAGAAATTAAAGTGAAGCTCCAATCCTCTTTTTTTCCTAACAACAATGTCTCATTTTTCAGGAAAATCGTGTTAATGAAGCCAATTACTAATTACCAATGAAGCCATTTTTTTCATTGTTCCAGTTGCAACATTCTACTGCTCCGGCCATTCTGACAAGAATCGCAGTCTATTGCTCCTAACCGACACCTAGCATTATCTGGCCAAAAAAACAGGCCTGACGTTCGAATGGGCGTTGCAGTAAACGCTGTGTGCTGATGATACCAATGTCGTTTTAATTGTGCCTTACATAATCTTTGCAATGGCGAGTGTGAAATACACATACGCGACACGCAGTAATAGGATTATTTGCGCAGCTCAAATAAGACATGTGCCATGAAGTGACAAATTAATAAGTAATAGCACCGGTGACAGTATTTCGTGCGCGGGAGACATACAGTGGGAGAGTGAAAAAAAAAACGCACACACACACACGCCGGCGCGTTTACACCTCTGCCCCCGTTTTGAGTGTACTTTTTTCGGTATATTGACAGCCGACAGAAGAACCGTTTTGAAAACGGGTTTTTGGAGTGCGTTGCTGCTGCGTCCTTTGCGTAGGTGCAAGTTGTCTCTTTGGCGGGTAAGTGTGGCCGCTAATGCAAGGTTGTTTAGTTGTCAGTTAGTTTTCAGTTACATCTCGCTGTCGTTGCACGGCTGGGTGGCGGATTATTTCGTCGATGAAATGCAGCTTAATTTGGGCGGTACGATGCGAAGGTGCTTGCGCGGGGCAATGCGTGCCTAGAACTGGTTCACGTTACACCGAGATTTAGGATGAAATTGAGTTGATTTTATGGCGCGATTACAGCAAATACCGGCGACTAAGCATGAGCCGTTTCTTCTGCCACCGGTTTTTGGTGTTTGATTTTTAACGTTTTAATGTATGCCACTGTCACACCGACATGCGTTAGATGCAGGTTTTACCACAGAAGTAGTTGAACTTGATGCAATCTGGGCTGGTAGGAACTTCGTGGTAGGACAGTAATATTTGTTAGAAAACGGACTATAAAAAGCAGCAGATAGTAGCGGAACTACATCAGTTAGCTAAAGCTTCGTTACAGGACACATTCAGTTCCCAGCAACAGTTACCGAAATGGCTTTCAAAGTAAGTATCCTAATGATGAATCAAGCACTTCGTACGAGCCCTGCAGTGCCGTAAGAAAACAATCCTGTAGGAAATTGGCAAGTGACTTTAACAATGATGTGCTTTCTACTCCTAGCTTTTCGTTACTTTGGCCGTCTTGGGTGTCGCCAATGCTGTTCTTCTCCCAACGCTGGTTAAGAAAGTAGAGCTGGAAGCCCCTGCCGAATACCAGTTCTCGTACTCCGTACATGACGAACACACTGGAGATATCAAGAGCCAGCAGGAGGAACGTCACGGGGATGATGTTAAGGGCCAGTACACCCTGATCGATGCCGATGGACACCGTCGTGTCGTTGACTATACCGCCGATGAGCACAACGGATTCAACGCCGTCGTCCGCCGTGAGCCACTGACGGGACACAAGTTGGTTAAGACTGTTGTTCCGGTGGCCAAGGTTGCCGTTCCAGTAGCTCACTACGTAGCGCCTGCTCTGAAGGTTGCCGTACCTGTTGCCAAATATGCCGTCCCAGTTACCAAGGTTGTTGCCCCGGCACATGTAGCTACTGTCAGCTTCTCGGCACCAAGCCTTACCTATCACTACTAAGGGTCTTTGCAGCGATGTTGGTATAGTGTCAGTACTTCTCAATAAACTTAGCATAAAATGTTTCCATTTTCAATCACTGCTCTGGATTGTGTGTAGAATGGTAGTAGACATATCACGGTTACTCACGTCCATTCAATAGTAATGCCTTGTATGCTGCAGCCCGCAAAAACATACTAATTCTAGTTAGCGTACATGAGTTACAACTCGTAAAACCGTAAGTAAGTATATTTGCATGTCGCATATTGTAATGGATCTAGAGGCTTGTCGCAAATTGCATATGACATCCACTTTTGATGTTTCCCGTAACGAAAGAAGCAGCTTTTCGGGCTTGTAATAGCGCATTTTGGGCAGACTGCAATGCTGAAAACATACCTCCAAAGAAAGTGACCATGTCAAGTGGTGAACTTGTTAAGCATACTCCATTGTAAGCGATGAGAAGAAGGCAAAAAGACTAACCTCCAAAACGCGGGTAAACAGGTTTTCCACAGATCACAGATTGTTGCCAAAACAAAACAAAACAACCACAAAAAACCTGGCACTCTAAGGATGGGGTCTCTTGCCCGCAGGCCACGGGTGGTTGAAATTTCGGTAAAAGTATATACCGCGGATACAGCATCGTGAGGTCGGGTTTGCTGACGTCGAAAGGGTTTGCAGAGTTCGGATCAAAACGAACTACTTTCGTTGGTTGGCATCGCCGTGCAGTAGTGCGTGGACTAGCCCCCAAACATCATCGACGAGGCGGACGATCAAAACGAAAGAGAAGGGATGCCGAAATTCGGTGCAGGTCACACACGCGTCCCAAGATTTGTGGGGAGGTCGATTTTTTTACCACCGTCCCTCCTTTGCTCGCCAAGAATCGGGATATTTCATTTCATATTCGCAGATTCCACAGATGGCGTGCCCGATTGTGGAGAGTGTTCTCGTTCACTCTCTTTCTCAAGTGCGTACTCTCGGAAGGGGAAAAGATCGCGATCGCCTTCAGGTAGTAGTTGGCGATCGAGCTTTTCTGGGTCTTGTGCACGGGCCGGGCAAGCCGAAAGGCAACCTTGAAAGTAGACGAACGGTGGTGTTATATAATCGAAACACGATACTCTTGATCCAAAATTGTTCGATCGAGATCATGGGATGCCGGCAGCTGGGGAACAAGTTTTTATTTCGGAGCAATGACGTTGTACGATGGACTGAGCGTACTGCTAGGGATAGCGGGTAACAGGATCGAGACGACAGGAACAACGATCGTCCGAGCACCAACTGTTGAGTTGCCTGATTGTGAGAAATATGTGTGTCAATGGAATGAAAGTGAAAACAGCGGTGTAGCCATGGACGATATATAAAAGAAACCCGTCAATGTCTGGAAACAACTTCTCAGAGCGAAAAAGAGAGAAAGAAAGAGTATGATCTGTAGTTGAATACGTTGAATGGGATGGATGGGAGTGGCCCTTACCAGTGTGTTCCTGGAAATTGTTAACGAATATTACACGAAGGTCACTGGTCTGAAACACGTTTATTTGATGTAAGCTGTAAGTTACAATATCCATCATCAAAGAGATGTACGCGATGTGTACGCTTTGATTGTAGCTTCTTTTGAGTTGTTAATTTCTGTTCTTGCACTGCTTACAGTATTAAAAAGCATATGTTACCTTTATTTAATTGGGTTATCCTTGCTATATGGGAACTCATGCAAGGATATGATGTTTAAAAAAATAAACCTTTTATTAAATTATTATTTATTATTTTATTAAATGCTTGAAATGCATATTTTTACACACATTTGCAAAACTGTATCACTTGCTTCATCTAAACATGATGAAAAAACTGGTAAAATACTAAAGGGAAAAAAAATTACGATTATTTCTTGATGTAGGAACATCCGGAACGAGATCCTATACCCAGTCCTACCGTTTGAAAGATTTAAAGAAAGGTTGCCTGAATCAGGATGGTAGTTAGTGGACCGGCCTCAATTTTTTCAAAATAAATACAACACAGTAAACTCAGCGAGTTTTTATTTGAACGACCTTTTTTTGAATATGAATAGCGTCAAGAGATGTTGAAAGCATTGGTGAAGTTTTTTTCGTTTTTTTTATAAATTATATTCAATGAAGTATTAGGTCTTTGAATTAATTATATGTACAAGTAATAAATTATTTTGTTCTTATGGTTAATATATAAAACATACACTGGTTATGAATCATTTTGTGATTAAAGTGTGTAAAATTAAACGATTAAAAAAATTTAAATTCAAGACATATTATTATGTACTGTGCTGCTTTCGGACAATTTTATAATTTGTTTGGAGTTTATAAAATTCATTCATTTCATTTACAAATTCACTATCCATGATGCGAATTGATTATACATAAAGATTGTAGTAAAATTAAAAGAACATTTCATTATTTTCGCAGTTGTCATCAAAGAAACCAAATTTTTTTGTAGTGTACTACCTACATTAAAACGTTCTTACATTTATTGTATTTGATGAATCTTGATGACCAATTCCCTTTACTGTACGATGGTTCAGACTGTATTCGAAGCACTGACTTGTGCTGCGTTTAACAACCGTTGATGCTAATGTTTCGTCCAGTTGCATTTGAATATATCGTTTTGAGCTATCCTCACGGTCCCGTATTTGGTGCTCATCATTAAATAACGGCTAGCAGATCAACAATACAACCCTTTCTCTAAATGGTCGATTCCGTGGGAAATTGAACGAAGGATCGAATGTTAAGGTCATGGTGTGCACGACTAGGTTACCTTCAGGCACGGTGCTGCCAAAATTGAAAAACACCCTTACCCAAAGCTTCATCAGGCAATGATTTTGTACCTGGGGCATCTCTAATGCTCCATGGGAGATCGATGGGTAAACGCTAGGCACGCAATCCCAGTCCATTAGGACGGGTTAATATTTCATCGTTTATCTGGCAGCCCTACAGCAGATTGCCTCAGGATGTAGTATAACGTCACAAGAGAGCTTTGATACAGATGATTCGAAAACTTTGTATCTTTCAAACAGTAACATCCTACGTTGAAGTCCCACTAACCTATTGCGAAAATTGCATGCAAAATTTATATTTTTTTGTAGTTTACATATACAACGAAACATGTGTATATGAAATATAGATGCATAAAGTAAATAATCAAATGCTTCATCGTTCTCAGACTGTCAGGCAGACAAGTTATGCTGGTCCGCAGCGATACTGCGGGGCTGAAGTGAGTGACATACTAAATAGATTTTACCGATTCGTCTACCCATTTTACAGCACTCTGAAACTACGGCACTGGTTGGTGCCTTTCAATAGGGAAGGGAGACAGATTTTTGCAACATCTGAATCATGCCCGCAAGCGTAGCGCGTGAGTGAATTCGCGAAGAGACGGCAGTGGGAACGGGGAAAAATAACAAAACTCATATTTTGCATGTACTGCCCAAAACGAACTATCTGACCGACCAGATTGTAGGAAGGGTAGCCAAAAAACTTCAAAAGATAATCAATGGTGGCAGAAAAAAAAAATGGCAACCGGCGTACAGTATAGCAATGTGAAGGATTGGAAGTGGCAAACTGGCAAGAATGAGCCATTGAGCCACTACTGACAAGGCACGACCTGCAACCGATCACTAGAGGTTGATAGTTCAACAATTTGGGGGACTCGATCGCATCGGATATAAATAGCGAATTTTAGCATCAAATCAGCATCAGTTCATTCAGTCGAGCAGAGCAAGCAGACAAACTTCAGCAACCAGCAATAACAGAAAATGGCATTCAAAGTAAGAACCGCCCGAATCGCGTAAAGAATCACAGTGCATCGTATTTTAATTGCATGCTTTCTACAGTTTCTAGCCGTCGTTGCTTTCCTGGCTGTAGCCAGCGCCCAGCACTACGACCCACACCATTACCAGCCACAGTACCACCAGTACCATCATGAACCGGCTGTTGTCAAGACCATCCAGCCAGCTCTTATCAAGACCGTCCAGCCCGCTCTGGTCAAGACTGTGAAGCATGTCGAATACCCAGAAGCCCCGGCTGAGTACCAGTTCCAGTACTCCGTGCACGATGATCACACCGGCGACATCAAGAGCCAGCAGGAGGAGCGTCATGGTGATGATGTTAAGGGCCAGTACACCCTGATCGATGCCGATGGACACCGTCGTGTCGTTGACTATACCGCCGATGAGCACAACGGATTCAACGCCGTCGTCCGCCGCGAACCTCTTGAGGGACACAAGATCGTCAAGACGATCGCCCCGGTTGCCAAAGTGATTGCCCCTCTGCCAGTTGCCAAGGTGTACAGCGCTCCGATCACGAAGGTGATCGCTCCCCAGGTTCACTACAGCCATCAGCCCCACTACGACCAACACTACTAAGCGACCATTAGCTAGATAAGACAACGTTTCCATAAATGGAGCAATCTAAATCGAACCAACTGTCTATTTTCACCTTTCATGTCATGCTGCTTCATCTTCCATTCATGCTAGTTCAATTGTAATACGAACACAATGTAAATAAAAAAAATCAATCGTATACACTCTAAACGCTTTCTGAAGTGACAGTACAACTATCCACCTGCTGTGTCAGAGTTACTCGCCATCGTTTTGGAAAAGTAAACTTTCCCTCGAGACAGCTTTAGTGTGAAGAAAAATCAATCATACAAGCTGCTTGGAAACGATTTGATAACACTAATCGTTTCTCAACGCAGAATGTTTTCCAAAGGCGAAAGAGCGGGAAAATATAAGCTTAGCGTTCTTACTATGTTGCTCCATCTTACAATAAGTAAAAGGTTGCTAACATGTGTTTGGATTTTCAATTAATCTTCGTTGTTATTCAGCTGTAAAGACGTTAGTGTTTTGTGTTTATTGAAAAG
>KZ061717.1:245549-275156 GCA_002091835.1 Anopheles maculatus | reverse complement strand
GTCAGTCCTCACTACGGGGGAATGGATTGGACAGGAATCGAGCTTTGGTTCTGCTGTATGAAGATCGGAGCCTTGTCGCCCCTTTTCTGTACCATAAAATTAATTGAACCACATGTCAGTTGGAATTCGTTATTTATTCTCGTTCTGTTCAACGAAAGCGTTGTATTTACACTCATATTTACAATTAGTTAACGTTACAGCCATTCAATCGTGTGTTTCATCATAATTAAATACCTTTGCAGATGTCCGGTAGATCCGTGCGTGACAGTATGAAGAGCACTTAGTAGTTGTAGTTGCTCGACGGTCCGTGGAATTGGACATGGTTGACGGCTTCGTGCTGGGGAGCATACGCCACCTTGGCGACTGGGACAGCAACCTTAGCGACTGGAAGAGCTACTTTGGGGACCGGAGCGTACACCTTGGCGGGAGCCGGAGCCTGATAGTACTGCTGCACAGGTTGGTGCTGATAGTGAACTGGTTGCGGAGCGAACACCTTCGTAACAGCCGGAGCAGCGTACACCTTGGCGACTGGGGCAACAACCTTGGCAACAGGAGCAAAGGTCTTCACCACCTTGTGGCCCTCTAGAGGTTCGCGGCGGACGACTGCGTTGAATCCGTTGTGATCATCGGCAGTGTAGTCTACGATGCGACGGTAACCATCGGCATCGATCAGGGTGTACTGTCCCTTGACGACATCACCGTGACGTTCCTCCTGCTGGCTCTTAACATCTCCGGTGTGATCATCATGCACATCATAGGCAAACTGGTACTCAGCCGGGGCATCAGGATATTCGACATGTTTCAGGGTCTTAACCAGAGCGGGCTGGACAGTCTTGACCAGGGCAGGCTGGACAGTCTTAAGCAGAGCGGGCTGCTTGTAAACCAACTGCTGTGGCTGTGGCTGGTAGTGATGGTATTCTGGCTGTTGATGGTACTGGGGCTGCTGGTACTGCTGGTAGTGCTGGGCGCTGGCCACAGCGATAAGAGCGAACAGAGCGACGTACTAAAGAAAGTGGACAACGACCAAATGTATGTGTTAGTAAACAGAAACAGCACTAGCAAACATTCACAATCCACTGAAATAGTAGCACTTTTCGGTATACGCACTTTGAAAGCCATCACGACTGACGAACTGGCAATTATGCTTACAGGACCCGTCGGAACACTAGACACTGCGATCGTTGCTGACTGGATGGCTTTGGTAAACTGTGCTAATTCTCGGGTCAGCATTCACTTTATATACTGATTTCAGCAAACTGCTACAGATTAGTTCAAGGGTCCAACGGAACCAACCCGCCATCCGAAGCTCGGCCGAGGCAAAAAAGCCCTGCAGACTTCAACCCGACCCGTCGGAATCGCGCCGGGGGTTGCACTAATTTTTGGTGAAATGTGTCACAATGCCGCCACTACCCCGAGTGTCTTGTCTCGTTCACTCGAACCGTTTGGGTCAGCAATCCGGCGTGTTGAGATCGTACGTGCTAGCAGGTGAACCCGCCACATCAGTACGGAGAAGGGGATCTACGCCAACCGATGAGATCATTATTCCGGGCGTTAACCACACCTTTTTGCCGCTGCAGGGCCCTGAGCGCCACTCTACTCCGGATTAGCATCCGCCGCCAATGGCATGTACGAAAAGGTAGGGACAATGATCCATATGACACGCATATCGCTGGGGAAGCATTTTTGGGGGTCAAAGCATAGCGGATGAGGGGTGGGGTGGGGGTAGCGGGATTCTGTCGAATGTTTCAATTTCGTGAGCATTGGGTACAGTTTTGTTTAACATTACTCCGGTGGAAATGCAACCCACTGCCGTTGCCGGCGGCAAGGTGTTCATATTAGACGAACGCAGCCGCCAACATTCAGCCCATAACCGAGGGTCAACCCATGGTTAGCAGAAGATAATTAATGAGTACCTCCGTCATGTAGCTGCTGACGAAACGTACATAGTTCAAGTTCATGTGATGTATGAACCTTTTCTTCTTTGACACCCTCAGAGCAAAGGGCTAATACGGTGTGTATGCGTTGGTTGTGGTCTAAGCATGTTCTAATTAATCTTTCCGCAAGGACCCGTTGTTCGTTGGAACGATAGTAAATCCGTCCAGCTAGACGGACATTTCGACACATGAAGCTCGAGTTTGAGCGTTTATCAATTAGTGAGCGATCGACGGAAGATGGATCGATGGGCGGAATTCCGTGTCGTGTCATGAGAAGGGCACAAGACCTTGGCTAAGGGACGGGCGTTTTAGGCTCAGTCGGACGATATCCATTTCTAGCAAACATACATGCAAAAGCCTTTATAAGAACATTTATCATTTTATGGGTTCGTTTTCAAGGCAAATGCAGATTCGGTAGAGGGCATATCAAACGTTGTTTGTACGTAAGGATAAGGAAAATTTGAATCATAGAACCACTATTATTACATCTGAAATAAGAATTGTTGATGTCAGATTTATAGTGTTCCAATATGATGTAGTTAGATTAAAAACTCTTAACAATAAAGAAGACTCATCTATACAGAACTCTGATCGGGTTTACTACTGACTATACAATTTGATAGGCCAAATCAATCCAGTTGTAGTGAATAACAGTTTCGGTTCTATACGTTGTTTTATCCATTTAACTAATTTGCATACGATTTTTGATTTCCATCTCCTACCAGGAGATCCAATCGCGCTTTGTGTAGCTACTGCTGAAATGAGTATGCGTCATGCAATAAATCATGCTTGTTGTATTCATTAATCAGAAAGTCGAATGTCTCAATTACGTTTGAATGTGAGGTGCGCCTTAACTCCGAAAAGTGGATCGATCAATCAGAAGCTTTATGCATTTAAAATTATTAAAAAAATGGAGCAAACGAGCTTGTTATACATACGGTTCGATAGTTTTAAAATATAAAATTCATACCGGCAGAACTCGCCATTTTTATTAAACTAAGCTTCAATGTGTTAACATTCCACATAGTTTGACATGGAGAACATTGCACTTTGAATGTCTCATTTTCATCAACCAACAAACTCAAACCGTAGAAACACTTTCATCAAACGCCCATAAGCGTTGACAATTTCAAACACAACTTGGTTATGCCACGTATGTTAAGCAAACACACGATCATACTGTCATATTGACTTAACCGTCGATCATAGGTGGTCGTAGGAAAAGGGTCAACCGATGGTAGCTGATGTTGTTGACGTTATGCAACGGTGCGGCCGCATCGATATTTGTGAATGGTACGATCGCAAAAGGAGAGCGGGAAATGCGTTCTTTAAATTTTTCAATCTCCCCCCATCGCAAGCCCCTGTATCCGTGTTGTTCCGTGCCGCATGCAACGATGGTTAATTGACATCTCGCTATACGACTTTTATAACGGCACGCTGCAATCTATAAACGATGCAAAACCGACCCAAATGATCGCAATGATCAATCTACGATCTACGATCATGCATAAAAGTTCGTTCAACCGCGTTTCAGCGTACGGTTGGAGACACATTTTTGCACACCACCGTCGATGATCTTATACAACATCTCATCAGCAGATTGACCTTGGTGTAATGTCCCATTTGGTTGATTCATAATTTACGAAGAGCGTGACAATGTGGAAACTCGTAAAATTTTTGCTGATCGCTTTACGATCGAAAGCGTTGTTGTAATGACATGTTCATAATCCAGATTTGCGGACTAGTTACAGGAAAAGATGTGGAAAGTATTTTGGATGTCACTTGCAACGATTTATCTGCTGTTAAATCTATGAGTAAATGAGAATTTTTGTGTTTCGTAAATAAATATGTTTTATTAATCATTCATATACCATAGTTATAAAAACTAAAAATAATATTTTAAAGTGCAGCACTAGAACCCGTAGCAGTTATGGCGTTTGTACTTGATTCCAGTATTGCTAAACTTTTACTTGAGCTCCTAATTGTTATCCAAAGCGTAAAGATGTTCTTCAGGATTTAAAATGCTGTAAAGAAAGAAAGCACCAAGGAAAATGATAATATTTATGTATGAAATTGAAGCAAACAATTAATTCTCGAAAATCTACAAGTTTTCGTCGACAAGCACAACATCACAAACTTCGCCTGCATTACGTCTTTTAAAACCAGTCTCCGTTTCTGCAGCTTAAATGAGTGGAGATTATGAACGAATTGGAGATGCTTCATGCGAAGCAGCTTTGGTGAGTAAAAACTCGTGAACTTGACTTTGAGCTTCTTCACGAAGCGTCCTTCCGTCCGTTCATAAGACTTATGCCGTGTGGTAGTCGTATGGTTTTGTTCACTTTATGCGTGATTTTTTTACACTTTTTTTTTGCTTGGGGATAATTTATCTTTATCATTTGTTACTTCATCCAGCAGGTGTAAAGTAGAGCAATCTTTCAACTGTGTAACCTGAAGAAACTTACAACATTTTGATGGAGTTACTTATGATTATATACACGATTATGAGTTCAATTAATCGTTATTGATCCTTCTTTACGAATTAATCTTAAGTCGACTTATGGGTTCGAGGCGTTCATTGGGATAAGATGAGCCAATACGTTTGATGTTATTTGACAAGAAGGACAATATTCTGTTTAATACCTTTGAAATTACTAACATTAGCATAGTATGCAATATGTTTTTTTTTTCATAAATTGTGTAATAAATATATTAGCTTTTTATTTAAAACATCACAACTTACGTTATGGTCAAGCGCACAGGAAAGGACGCAAATTACGGAATGCCATGAAAGCTTTCGCCTCAACATCGGTGGTCGGGTGATGTAACAGCAAACACTGCACGATATACGATCGAGTCCTCGACCGTGAAAAATGGAGCTGCAATCTACGCGATTCGATCAGCTTTGGCTGTAAAGGTAGCCTCGTGGGCATATGCTAGGCGCAGTTTGTTAAAGAGGTCACCAGTCACCCACGTGCACGATAGTCGCCTGGAGGGAACGTAGTCCTAGTAGAGTACGTACGAAAGCATGCCGAAGTTGAATGATTATTGGCGAACTCCCAGTAATTGGTTCATTTACCTGTCTCGCGAAACATATCAGCGGGCGAACCGAGCTGGTTTGAAAAGTATTTAGAATGGAGCGGATCTATTCACTTGTACTGAAAGATCAGTTTCTATAAGTATTGAAACGCATGCGGTACATAACCCTAATCATCATTGGTGTTCGCAATATGGGGGACGTCTTGGAAAATGTGTTAAGATGTAAAGATTTTAAAATGGGTCAATAAACTTAGCTGTCAAGTGTATAGTTGTGCGTAGACTGGAACGAATGGCTGTGATTGTGTTACTGGTTGCCCATACTGTAAGCGTAGCTTGGTCCTGCAGTATGATCGTGATGGTGACCTCGGTGGCGAAGTCATTTCGCGAACTATTTACTCACCGGGAGCACCTATCCGTCAGTAGACGAATGTACCGGTACAGATATTTTCTGTCATTTTTTTTTATTGGTCATCTCAGCATCACCAGACATGAACTATTTCGTTCGCTTTTAAAATCAGACTCAGTTTTTGCGACCCCTTTCTTTGGCCTGTCGAACATTTCTTCAGTTGCGTTCAGCCTTGAAAAGCTCTCACTCACAGGGTGTTCTGTTTTAGACCCCCCTCGGCGTCCAGCCTAGCTGGGGGTGAGGGATCTGGCTTTTTTGTGCATATAGTTCGCCGTTTAAAATTGGAACAATTCGTTTAAGTGCCGATAAAGCGCCGTTGGAGCTTGCTTGCTGGCAATGCGGGCGAGTGAGACGACAAGGATGTCGGATTGCCGAAATATGGCAATGTGCACCGAAATGCGGTCTAAGAAAATTGGCCGGGAAGAATTGTAAGCAAATGGGTTTAGCATAGCCTACAGCCTGGTGGCTGACCGTTCGTAGATAGTTAATGAATCGATCGCAGCCATATTTTAGATGTCCTTCCCGAGCGCGATTGTGATTGCCGTAGGCATTGTAAAATGCTCGCGGTTCGACCCGTATGGGCGTAGAGTTTGTGGCCCAGTACAGTCCGAATTGGCGAATGGATTTAGTATGCGAGCGGTATCGCAGGCGTCTCTACTTACCTCTGATCCTTGCTGTGTCGAGCTTTGTTGAGTGGCTTTTACACTTTCAAATGGGTAGCTTTTAGTAGAAACAGAAATATCATAAAGCTTGATTAGTGATATAAAACTTAATGATTACTACGCCCAAAAGATTGTATACTTAAATAAAGTAGCTTACAATGTTTCTTGGCTCAAGGGCGAGGTCACACTGTGGGCTGTTTCAGGTGTCAAAGGCTCACAACGACATTGATCCAACTGAACATTCAAACTTTTTATCTGTCGTTCCAGTCGTTCATTTGTAGCTTCAAGATGATCAATCTAGAAGAAAATAGTACAATAAACATACATGTGTTGCAGTGCCAAAAGCATCACCGACAAAAGTAGAGCACTCCTCATTACCGATTCTAGCTCGAATTCTAAATCATCAATCGTGTCGTACGCTTTGTAAAGTTGTTTCTCTAAAACTCCACAACGATGTTCGAGGGAGGCGACTTTATTTTCTGACGATTTGGGTTTTCCTACATCAGAAAGATTGCCTGTAAATAGAGCATATGAAATGTTTTTTTTTCATCCTTATCTTGATCGTTGCTACTATCATTATTGTTACTATCATGATCGGACTTCTCACCAATAATTTCCACTGGTATTTGTTTCCTTTTGGCTCGCGACTGCTTCGCTTCCCTGGCATTTTGCTCGTATGCTTTCAGCTTCTGATTTTGCGTAACATATTCATGAATAAGATCATTGTAACGCTTCTTGAGTAATGCCTGTGCTTCGTACTGTTCGGCGTTACGAACGATTTCCTTCTCCAATGCCGACTTGCAGCGAAGGCGTCCCTCCTCGGCTGTCGCATACTGTACCCGGAAGTTGGCTACATCCTCCACCAGCACACTGTTTTCTTGTCGCAATTTACGATTCTTTGTTTCCACTGCAAATGAGGCCAGGTTTGAAGCTTGATTATAACACTACCCTCAAATAGTAACCGTCCTGCACCTACTAATGTCTAGTTGAGTAATTAGTTCACGAATCTTTTTGTTCAGCCGCAAAATGTTTTCCTCGTATTTATCCATGTCTGGGCACCAATAAACTGTTCTTTCTACACATCAACCCAAAACATACCCGCATGAAGTCACGCTTAAATCGTTTATCAAAATAACAGCCCAAAGCATAAGATTTACTGATAAGATTATTTTCAATCAGGGCATGGCATGTGTTTGATTTCACGTGTAGGCACACTTTAGTGTGGATAGATGTTGTGAGCTAGTGAGAGTTATAAGTGTGGAACTAATTTTGATCTTTATTTAATACCAGAAAACCATGCGATAATATGTTGCTATACCTTATTGTCTAGTTAAATGGATGTGTTTCAAAAAGCATTAACTGACGCTGATGTATTAAGGGTGAAATCGCTACATTTCACAACAGCGCCACCTAGGTATAAGTAGAGGAAGTAAGCGGTGAAACATTTCACACAGCGACGGCCTTCAGCAGAAGGTTCAAATGTTTCAAATAAAAAAAAACACTATAAAATACTTTTCTTGTGTTTTTTGGTTGATCGTTGTACAATATAGATGCTATATCGGTATGTTTCTTATTCACTACCCTTATTAAAGTAACAATTTACATTATAAAAACCATTGTTCTAATTCTAGGAACAACACTGCGTTGTAAAAAATATTATACTTTCTTATGGCCTCGTTTTGTTTTTCATCCATATATTACGGGTTGGTCATTTTGCTTCTTAGCGCCTAGTACTATTGGTAATAAATGAATTAAAAAAGTAAAAAATGTCATGTTTTATAGTTATGAAAATGGCTAGAGCTGATAATAAAATTAAAAATAAATAAATTATTAGAAGTGATTTAGTTCAATAGGCTCTTGCAATAAGCTTAGCAACGTTTGCTAAGTTTAATGTTTTCTCAAACATAATGAAGAAATCGTCTTCATGTACTTAAGTTTACATAAAAAAGTCTTAAACAAGTTTCTTCTTCTTTCTTGGCCTAACGACCTCTTAGGTCATGCCGGCCATTTCTGGCTTACTAGACTTATTGTTACCACATAGTTGGATAGTCAGTCCTCACTATGGGGGAACGGCCCAGATGAGACTTGAACCCCGGTCCTGCCGTGTGAAGACCGGCGCCGCTGTCGCATCTACCATCGGGCCGCCCCAAACAAGTTTACATAATTTAAATAAGTTAAAAATATACAGAATCCATAATCTAATTTTGACAAATGCCGAACTGATTGCTCAAAATTTATGCTACATCTAAATACATGTGAGAGTATTAGTGATTTCTTTGACTAAAACTCCCGAAGCACATGCGCAGTACAACATAAACATACGAACTGCCATCCTGCTCATATTGACAAATGGCACGTGTTGAAATTATCCATCGCATTCTTATAAAAAGGATACGAACCATCGCTGATTCCCACAAAAATTAGGCATTGTAGCGCGCACAAGGAGTGGTGCAACTGAAAAAAGCTGGAGTAACTCCGAGGTGTTGTCTTGCAGCGCTATCCTTTTCCCACCGATTCCCTGCACAGGATACGACTGGTTCGCTTTGGTGTGGGTGTACAAATATAGTAGTATCGTTATGTCACACACCAACACGCATCCCTCTAGACTGGCGTAACAGTGCACGGAAAACAGAGCTAGTTTTCGTCGGTCCGGTGTCAGTGTGCTGCCTCTACGCTGCTCGTCAAAACAATGCAAGATATTTGCCACTAAAAATGGCCGTCTAGGGTTGTGGTTCCACCCCGACTTTAGTGATACGTGCTGCTGTAGCAAGGATTATAACTCGTTGGTGTGGGACAGTGTTCAAGTTTCGTGTGTTAAAAAGCCATCACAGCTTTTGCAGCAGTAAAAGGATTCTTGCTGGAGATGTGTGAATAGCAAGCTCATTGCGGAGTTTTGTACAGCGGTGAAGTTTTTCCCAGTTTTGACAAAAATCACCAACAAGCACAAATCAGCATTGGATTTCTAAAAACGGTGTTGTGTTCCGAATTGAATTGTAATATAGATGTGAAAGATAAGCTGTACTGCAGAATAACAGAACAACAGTAGCGAGTGATGGTGAAAGCATTACCGGTGGTTACGTGAATCAAATTGCAGAACTAACACGGTTAGAGTAAGTAGTGTTTTTGTTCGCGTACCTATGCATTCTAATTCAAGGTGTTTCATAACCGGTATGGCACATGTGGGAATTGATATAGGCTGCTAGCTCGATACAAATAATCGCAAGGAGGTCTCTTCTCGCCAGAAGTGCATTAAGTTTCGCATCAATGTTAAAGATCATTTATATGCTTTACAACGTTGCTAAAGTATAACCATCGATATAAAAAGATACACTTGTACGACTTTGCGTAAAACCTATTCGTAAAACAATTTTTGGCAACAGTTTGCATTACGGCCGGACATTTGAAAGTGTTAGTTAGGCAAAACAAAACCTCAACCGTGACCTACATTTTCTCGTGGAAAAACACACACACAATTGCCCGGAGCATCGGGAGCCTAGAAGTTGAGCAAGGAAATGAACAAACGAATGATCCCTGACATCTACCGTGGTCATGGGTTTCATTAAAAACACACCCTTGTCATACGTTTTTTTTCGTGCGGACATTTTTGCTGTTCCAAATGACCCTCTTTTAATGGTACACGGTTGAGATCGAACCATCACCGGATCATTTTTGCATATCGGCCACTCGAAAAGACCTCAAACCAGCGAGACTAAAGCGGCTAAGCAGCGGTGCTTAGCAGAGGTAATATGTTACAGACTTTATTGATGAGTGTCAGCCCGGAATGGCCGGCAGGCACACCGGGCTAGCCCATTCTAAACGATGCTGGCACGTCGGTATCCTAATCATGTTGGTGGTGCTGTTGCGGGAGACAGGATAATATGGACGGGCCCATAAATTGAGTGCACGAAACGGGTTCCAAGTTTGAAATCTATTCTAGAGCACGGGGAATGGGAAGTTTCCAAACATTTCATATGCAAACCACCAGCATTAATGCCCTGGGAGACTGGGCTGGCATCCGCATGGTAAATATTTATCGATCCTAGTCTGTGCTACGCACGATAAGCAACTATGCCACACCGTTTAGGCAAGGACTGGAAAGGATAAAGGGGTGGGTAATTTGCATTCAGCTTCAAATTTTGAACGAAGTTCCCTTTTCCTAAATCCGTTGAGCAAAGAGCGGTGAATGATTAGATAAATTGTTGTAAAATCATACTATGTAACTGGCTCCACATAGTGTATGTGAATCATATTTCATTCTTTTCTTTAATAACTATACATACTTTCTGTTTGGAAAGACAACTGCGTATGGTACAAAAAGAAAAAAGTCGTTCGTTTTGTTACCTTTATCGTCGCATTGCATAACGCATATTCTTAAAGATTCATTGTCAAATCAAAAAGGATTTCTTTTGCTACCGATTGCATGGAACATCGACAGTGTCTTTAAATGTTCCCAAGCACGCCCCCAACGTTTGTTGTGCACTGCAAAGGATGTTTAAAATTTTACGAGCCTTCCACAATCAAGCGCTGTACACTTGCCGTTGCACTCTATTATTATCATTGCATCAGCAGTGTGGCTGCAATGGATGGCCTTTGGTTGGCCGTAGCCACCATCATCGCCGCCGTCTCCCTTCCCTTCCCACGCTACAAGCTCCCCGACAAGGGCAATGGGCCGGTGAAGAAGCGTGTGCCTGTCCTTGTCGTTATTTGCGATGAGCATTATCTTGCAAGTGTTTGCAAAGGCTCCGCCGAAGTGCAGCCGTCGGTTGCGCCGGCGATGCATGAGTGCAATGTAGCTGCTGTGAATGCATATGTATAGAAACGTATCCTTTCCGTCTCGTACAGCCACGAACAACGGGAGCTAGATGGCAACCACAATGCCGCAAAGCAGATGGAAGTGGACTACCGTGTTGGAAGGATAAAAACCCGCACCCGTACGCCGAACGTTTGGGCTCCATTGGCACCAACAACAACACCGCTAACGAGACCTCGTCTACCGATGTGTCACTGTGTGTGTGTTTGCGGGGGTACATGCAACCGTCTGTTCACTATCAGGGGACTCCTTCCACACGGAGTCATTGATTGAGCCCTCGGAATCCTTCGTGCTCCCACGTCCACGCGTCCCATCTCTGCTGAAGGTAGTCCGGTTTCTAAGACACTACGACCACCACCACCACCACCACCACCGCCAATCGCCACCAGACAGAGGCAAGTAAAGTTCTCCTGCCACCGATCGAAGCCGATAGGAAAGCAGCGGCAATGTCCTCCCGTACGAAGCGCATCAAGAAAACGTCCTGGGGTACGAGGGAGCGAGCGGGCATGAGCTTCCTGCTTGTCGTAGCGTTCTTCGCCGTCTTCGGACTCATCATTCTGACGGAGGTGCTGATGATAGACGATCGGGGCCGGGCTGGTAGCATCATCGTACGACACGGCAGCAACGGAGGACGGTTCGGTGAATCCGTACCGGACTATGATGATGTGAAGGTAAGCTGACGCTAAATTATTCCACTAGCGTGGAGGCGTAATAAGATAGCGAGCGAAACGGCTAAATGAGCCGGTTTGTGGCACGGTAGCGGATACAATCGACACTAACCCATTGCTTCTCGATACTCGCATCGCATCGGCTTTCGGGGGATTGGTGTGCGTGTCCTGATAGGACGACTATCTGGACGATACGGGAATCTTCGTGCGGGAGACCAAATATGGCGGCACCGCAGTGAAAAACATTCTGAAGAATCAAAAAGGTATGACGCTTTACGCTGCCCGCTTGGCTGACGGGGAAAGTTTTTGTTGGTATTGTTTAGAATGGTAGAATCGGGTTTTTGTTGTTGAAATTTCAATCATTACCACACCATCAATCTCGCAGCATTAAACACACAATTTCATTATCCCCTTCCAATTCCATTAGAATATTAGTTTTTTTTTCAACGAAAAGCTTGTTTTCGTCTGGCTTTGCACATACTTCTCTCTTACCTTCACTGTGTAATAGTTGCGTAGTTATTCCCATTTGTGAATGGTTGTACTTTTCTCCTATCAACTTCGAAGATCTGAAAAACTCTATTGGCATATCCGTGCTAACAGATTCGGCCGAGCCGCGGAACCCTCCCATTGTGCCTTGGGGCCAGATGTTGCCGTCAAAGATCGAACAAACGTTGCCCCGCTTTCCGGCCGACATGAAACCAACGGACGGCTCGTGGGAGATAGTGAACGGTACCAGGTAATATCCACTGGATGGAATGCATTTGGCGTGATAGCGGTTCACCGGTTCACGTTCTACATATCCTTTCCGACAGGTACAAGTTTTTCGTGTTTTCCGCATTCTACGATCGGCGCGATGGTAAGCTGGTGCGTGTTATCGGAGCCACCAAAACGCGTGGCCCGGAAAAAGTGTGGTGTCGGTTTTGGTATCAAACTGGGGTGAACAGTACGAAGTATCGATCGGCATCGGTGATGGCACGGGTGAAGGTGAGTCGCTAGATGTGCTGCAGTACATTGACGACCTGGCAACGCATTTCGTTTTTACTTGTCGAGGTTTTTGTTTGGTTTGTTTGTTTGGTTCACTTCTTACACTGCTTGTCTTGCAGATCATCCGTGAGAACTGGAATCTTAAGTACAGCGCCTGTTTTATCCTGTGCCCCATACGAGGACCGTACCCAGAAATTCCACACGCCGTTAGTGTGGTTAGCAAGATAAGAGCGGCACCGGGTAATGTACTTATGCTGCGGAACACTGACAACGTAAGTGTTGTAATTTTTTTTTTTTTTGAAGACGGGTAGTTATTATTTATATGAAATATGTGATTCGTATTAATAAGTAACGTTGCATTTAAATTACTACTTCCTTGGGCGTCAAATTTTCTAAAGTTTTACTTTCCCATTGATTGTCATTATCTAGGATCCTGATTTCACGAATCGAACGTTTAGCAACATACCCAACAGCATCGGGGTGTGTGTGAAGCCGTTACATTTTAACTATGACCAGGTAACATTAGTCAGCTCAGAATGTTATTGTGTTCTTTCTGCCATAAACGTTTTGTTGATATTTACAGGCGTTGTATTTGTTAGAGTTTCTTGAACTCAATAACTTACTAGGCGTAAGTCACTTCACATTTTACAACCATACGATCGGACCGAAAGCGTCCTGTGTGCTGCAACACTACGTAAATGGCGATCTGCCACAGCACATCGCACCGTATGAAGACGCTAGCCCGCCAAAGGCTCCCAACAGCTCAGCACTCGATACGACCGATGCACCCATTCATATGCCTACCAAATACAATGAAGACAATACTGCACAATTGAAGCCAAAAATCACTGTAAATATTATGCCATGGAATTTAAGAATGCGCTCACAAAAGGAGATACGGACCGAGGGGCTGTTTGCCTCGCTCAATGACTGCTTGTATCGTAGTATGTACAGGTCAGTGTCGCATGTGCCAATCCCGCGGAAGCACAAAAGCGCCTAAACTCTCTGTTCTGTTTCGCAGATACTCACATGTTGCTTTGATTGACTTGGACGAGTTTATCATACCGCACCACAATGACACTTTGATCGATCTCATCACGTAAGTGGCCCCAGAGTGTGCACTCTAGCATGCCTTTGATGAACTGCTTCGGCACCGACACGTCATTAAACAGCACTTGAGATGCTACTCGTGATGGTAATTATGTGTTTTGTTTTCTTTCCGCCTTCTTTCGCCGCATGGTGCTGCTGTACGGTCCGGATAGATGGTTGTCGAAGCGCATCAACAACCGCAACACTGGAGCTTACTCTTTCCAGAATGCATTTTTCTATCTGCAATTCGCCGACGATGAGCTGATGTACACGGGATCAGAAAAGCAGGCCAACCTTCGGTCGGCACTTACCACACAGCGAAAGACACGCCGAAGATCGAAGCTTCATCCACAGAAGCAGCGATCCAAGTACATCTGCAAACCGGAAGCTGTCATCGAGGCAGGCAATCACTTCGTGTGGGAGTTCTGTCCCGGTCGAGGTTCCTTGAACGTACCGGCCGATGCAGCCATCTTGCACCATTATCGGGTAAGTCTTGGCAAGTGAGTGTTTGTTTTGCAAAAATTGTTCCTAAACCGTGTCCCGCATTTCATTGCAGGTGTGCGAGTTCGGCGGAGACGATTGTATCAAGACACCGTCACTAGTAGATCGCACCGCTCATCGCTATTCGAAGCGGTTGCTGGATCGGGTCGGAACGGTGTACAACTATCTGAAAGAAACCTGCAGCCTGCCCGATATCCCGAGGGCTCCCACGAAGCCTCCACCAACACGCAAGAAAGAACTTAAAATACGAATCCCACTAAAGCCGGAAGGCGATAAGAAAGTAACCGAATCGAACAAACCCCAGCCGAATGCGGCTGCCACTGACGCATCGCAAGGACCTGCAACGGTTCCGGTGGAAGTAATTCTCAAGACGCGTTGATGACGTACTCGTGCTTGGCACGAGAGAAATCGGCATTCATCCGTTTGGTAAAGAATGATGTTGTAAAGGCAGCATCTCTTCCCAATCAACTAGTTAGCTACGGAAGGAAAGCGTAGCTGCAAACAGTTTTGCAGAGCAGAGAACAGTCCCAACATTGGCGCACCATTGTACGAGATTGAAAAAGGCGAGGACTGTACAAATGAGAACTGTCAAAGGATTGATGCGTGTTGGCATGCACATTTGGTGTACCGGAAAATAAGTGATAGAGATAGTGACACAGAGTTAAAATAATTATTTGCTTCCTCTTAGCTTTCCAAATTGAAAAGACAGTGCGATCCGCAGTACGATTGCTAACTAAATTGGATGCTTTATGCAGCTGAGCTAGAGGAGGATATTAAAATATCATTAAATCAGATTCTAATGAATATTCAGCAAAAACCTTTAACCGTTCTTTAAGCGTTTACTTTCCAGTTAGTTATTTGCAGGCCGAATTTGTCGGTTAGCTAGCATAGTCTTTAGAATCACGTACAATAAGCGTGCACACGGTTCTGACTCGTCGACCTAATCCAATCTTGCTGCTTTGGAGTGCATAGAAATCGGTCAGACGAACAGCGCCACGCAGCCTAGGAGCAAACAATTTTCCAATTCTTCCATTCGTCACCATTCGCCAATTTCGGACTGATCGGAAGCAAGGATCATCCAGCACAGAAGCTAGTAGTGCAGCAGATTGTAGAGCAGGAACGCTACCGACGCTGATCGCCAGCGACATGTAGCATGTTATAAGAGCTACTATTACTAGCAGCCGATACCTAATGACGATAATCGATAGTGTATTGCAGCGACAGAGTCTTAGAACATCGCATATCAGATAAAGGAAGGAATGCAACACACGGTTCTGATTTCTTTTCAAACTACCTACCGAGAGTGCGAGCTAGAATGGTTCAAATGCACAAGACAGTTGAGGGCCATCAATATCGTATAGTTTCCACCGATGGAATCGTTGGAGATGAAATAGTTCCGTAGGTTTAACGATTCAGTATCGTGTATGCCTGTACGGGGGCGAACAATAATACTATGCAGCTTTGATAGCAGGTAGCAGAGAGCCGAGACAGTGGGCAACACATTCACAACCGTTGATGCGTTTCAATTCGTTACGTTTCGTTGCGAGTTTTGCGTTGCGAGCCTATCATAATAGCCCCATATGCAATTCAGTGTAATTATTCTACCATAACAGTGGCGTTCTTAGGTGCGATATCTCGGTACCGGATTTTAATTGACACAACAACATATTTATCATACTCATGGCGATGGATTGAAACAGGCGGACCGAAACAGGAGCGACGAGAGCTAATCAAACGGGTGGGAGGGATTGTAACGGGATATAATAAAGAAAGGACATATTTTACAGAATATCTTTCGCATTGTTTGTACATAAATAGAAACATGTAATATTATAAACTAAATACTTTTGCAGATGTTTTCAGTGCTGTTTTAAAACAACTCGAAACAACTTAACAGATCAGGTTTTACGCCTGTTATTTCTGCCTTATCAACACGGTTATAGGAATATCAGCGACCAGGCACAGTGTGGTAAAAGCAGAGATCTTCCAAGAGCCCTTTCGAGATTTCCAAGCCTACAAGTCTCATACATGCCTGTCCTATTCCCATGGTCTCACATGTAAAAGACTTAAATAGTCTCTCGCGAAACTACTTATAAAATTTCCTAGATTATAAGTCACGTACAGTGTGAAACAAGACATGGTTGAGACGCGAATAGTGAGGGCAGAAGAGACCCACGCTGTTTATGTAACGCTTTGACGTTATTTCCTTTGTGTGGGAAAAGTGATTGTAACAAGCATGTGTGGCACATTCAACACGTGGCCATGTGAGATTGTAATTTGAAGCGAGCCTTAAAACCGGAGGTCCTCCCTAGCCAGTACATATCAAGTCATTTGGTACATTTTTCGTAGTTTAAACCTTGGCCAATTTAATCTGGATCTTGGCGTATGCGTAATGCAATTCGAACGTGTAGTTAATGCAAGCCAAAACAAACAAGTAGGATCACTGACAGCAACCTTTCATAGGTGTTTTTATGACTATTGTTAAGTTTTAAATGCTTTAAACAGTAGTCCTTTTACGGTAGGTTGCGTACTTTCATGTATGGGGAGTTATCATCCAAATGTGCATTATGCAAATCGCCTAAAATGAAACGAAAAAAAGAATTGAAAATAAAGGATTCAATGTTTCACTGTTCCGTGTTGGCCTTTTTCCACACAGCTCGAGTACGCTTGATTTATGCATAGGTAAAACATATTTTCTTCGGAATACCATTACCCCGTAATGATGAATAGAGTGTACGCTTACCAATACATCCCCGAAAGCCACGTGGCTTTCTATCAACAAATCAGTAGTACGCATCCCCACTGCGTGCTATTTACTTTTCCGTGCATTTTCTCTTACGTATTTCCCACTCGACGTACGGCATTTTCCCACACTCACGACTCTCTCCGACACGAATTCTCTCGGCAAAGTTCTCCCAGTTTCTCGCGCGAAGAAAAACATCCTTTTCTGCACGGTATGTCCCTGTACTATTGCACGATGACAACTTTCCTCAGTCAGTAAGCGGCTTTCGGAAGGATTGTACAAATTTTCCTGAGCTTACGTATTGCAGCTGAAGCCACATTCGATTGGCTTGCCCTGTGAGTGCCGAAAGAGAAGCGTTTTCGCAACAGATTCTGGATAAGGTGTTTCGCTGCGTCTGAAACAGTTTAATGTGGTGGTAGTTGGTGCTTTTCCTGTGCAATCGTTTCCGATTATATAAAGCTAGTGCGGTGTACAACAGCTGATAAACAGGCGGTGCACAGTAAAGGCCCGATCTGGGTCGGCTCTAGCATGTCTATTGGTCGTTGAGTCGTTATTCTACAGCCAATGCGTCTGCTATCGATCGATCGATGCCATCATCTTGTACCTAGTCCCGTGTTCTACCGACTGACAGTGCTTTCGTCCTGAGTGGAAGCAGTAACTCCCGACGGAGCGCTGGTACTAAATTGGAGTAGTGAATGGTGCCGTTTTAAAAGTACCATCGGTTGTTAAGTGAATGTGTTTATTTGTGTTTGTTTCATAATGGTTTAGCTTACGCTACGTTCGTTTGGTTTTATATCTTTTTTGTGTAAAAATAAGATGAGTTTAGTTAGAGGTGCCAGATGCTTTCGAGCAATAGGCATTCCTTATGTTTGTTGGCTTTGAATCGCTTTGGTGACCTACTGAGAAGCAGTGATCTCTCTGTTCATTTAGCAATTATCATCATTGGCTATGTTTTCATTAGAATTCAGGGGTTAGTGCGCTCGTGTGTGGTGGTGTTGTTAGTGCAGCGCTCACCGTTGGTTGCCGAAGTGTAAATGTTGTTTCGGTCGTACGTGCGTGTTTGCAGTGTATTATGTGGTGATGCTGATAAGTTGGCCACTCTAGGTCTCAGCATGTGCGAAAGTGATAAGCGAATGCGTCGAGCTGACCGTGAAGAAGTAAATCCTGTGTAATAATCTACTCAACAAACGCTACGCTGGTAGTGTGGTGTGGGAAACGCGAATACGAAGAACAAAAAACCATCAGCAACAAGTGAAAGGTAAATGTCATTTATCATTGAAACGTATCTGGCCCTTGGGGGTGATTTTGTATGTAAATTTGCGCTCGTTTCAATTGTACGCGGAAGGATTACGGTTTTCGCGAAAACATTACACTCGATTGTCATAATCCCAGCAGGGATTGCATTCTATAGTAATAGCGATAAATGTGATGTTTCTATTGGTGCATCAGAAACGATTGTACCGTCGATAACAGCTCGCTACCGATATGGCGTTTCTATTGTAATTTAATGTTCTCAATGATGAAGATGTGTATTGTTTTTCTCGCCTCAATTGATGCATCAATTCAATCAATTCATTCAAGATTTATTTGTGTCAAGATATCTTTGTGAAGCATCACATAATTTTAATAAACGTATTTTACTGAAAATAAAACTAACCAAAACTAGTTCCTAAAAATCGAAATTCAATAGATTGCAACAAGCAAATAGCGGCAGTTATTAAAACGAAAATCAGAAAGCAGCACACAAAGTAGCGAAAGAGAAGGATGTAAGTGTGCAATCGATATAACACACTGCACCGTTGCAACTTATTGCACCATTGCACTCCAGATGCATCCCCTTTGCGAGTTTCCGGTTTGCTTCGGTATCGTTGCATTCCATGGGGTCTTTTGAAGTTTTGCAATCTGCAGCAAGGACTTCAAAGAGGTTTCTTGTGCTTTGGTTTAGTTTCCACTTCAGCAAACGTCTCATGCATCGGTTAATGTTGCACACCGCAGCGATTCAATTATTTCTCTTGTATAGCCGTTCCTCGTGTAACTAGTAGCACAAAAAAAGTAACTTTTCAAGTATTTTCCAGTGTAAAGATATTAATTTAAATTTGTATTGAAGCGGTAGCAAATTAAGAACACTCCAGAAAACAAACAAACCGAACAAAAATAATCGAGTTTTAACTACCATGCGTTCATCTATACATAAACGAACAACGTGAAGGATGAAAAAGCTCACTTTTTAAAAGAAAACTTGATTGGGGTTTGATGAATGTAACTGTTTAAAACTCACTCTTTCAATCAAAACTAGTTACATTAGCACCCCCGTATCTCGTAATAGTAAATGCATGTTGCGAGAGAAAAACGAAACCCCAACAAAACACATTTTTATTTGAAATCCTTTGACAATATTTATTTCATAGCTAGTCCCCCGGCATAATCATAATTCTGCTTAGCAATCGGAACGGTGTGAATGTTATTCATGGTGTGTGAATTTTTGCGTTTCCACCCGTTGTGTGTAGTACACCCGTACCCGCGATGGCATTGTGTTCATGTGCTTTCGAAAATCGAAAAGCTCAACCGCGCCTCCAGGCACACCACGAGGCTTTTCAGGCGGCAGCCACAGTGGAAAGAGTTTTTTTTCCCCCAGCAACGCTCACCGAACCCTTGAGGGATGCCCGGTTGCGAAGTGGCAAAAGGCACTAGGCTAACCGAAGTACGTTCAGCCTTCTTTTCACGAGGTGCTTTTAAACATGAATAATGTTTAGTTTATTTCAGCAATGTATTGCATTATTTATGATTCATATACGTTAACTCGCATGCTCGTACGTATTGTAGGTATATAGCGCTCGTAGGCACGTCTTACTCCTTATTGTCGCTGGCGCTGGCAAACGTTTTTCCGCTAGAGCGTGTACAATATGGGAGCGTGAAGGACCTGAGGCCCACAGCGGCATCGGGTTAAGGTTGAAGGCGTTTACTTTGGCTGACGAAATGGGTGTTGTTGAAGTTTATGTTAACAAAACATGTTGTACCGGAGATGAAAAATGAGAAATTTTTCCGTACAAATCTTCATATCAACAAAGTTAAAAGTTTATGAACTACTGTGCGCTTGGAAAGGTGCATTACTGCAGCATAAGTTTGAGGAAGATGATAATAATCTGCTTGCCCGGAACTTTGAAGTGTTGAATTGAATGAGTTTTGATTGAAGTTGGATTGTTAAAAGTTTCATATTTGCCGATCGAATAATGTTCATAAATACATCGAATAGTTCTGGGAAAAACAACACAACATTGTAGATCTAGCGATTACTTTTGCTAACATAGCAGAACTATTGAACTGCTCATGTTAATCTGTATTTTTTGTTATGAACTCTTCCCTGATAATGTTATTTTAAATATACGAAATATTTGCTATCTAACGCATTAAATGGAAATTATTAAATGTAAGTGAAAGCATAGGCAAAGATTGGAATCCTTGCCAAGTTAATTTGAGATTGTGTGCAAAAGTATGTGGATGTGTGATAAAGCCACGCTTTGATTGGACAATTTGATAAAAAAATCCCCTTGACTCATCTTTATATATTGAACATTAACCAAACAAAATCTTTACATCTATTCGGTACCAATTTCATATTGCTTGGGGCAGGAACTTCTTCCAAAGCTGGGTTTTGTGCCCGTTTTATTTTTTACCATAACACATTAACAGCTAACCTTTTGGGCCGGGTCTGGTTTGAGTGTGCGTTTGAAATCAAGTGAAACTGAATAAAGCTCACTTGCGAACCGTACCCGTATGCGGCGTGCGGTGTAGTATCTGAAGCAAAAGCAGAATGAAAACTGCAAGTGAAGCTCATCCGTTTCGTCGATTTATTTGGCGGATAACTGGGCTGCAATTTGCTGCGGAATAAACAACTGGTTATTGTTTTATTTATTCGCTGCAATTGGTAGGAATATTTGTTGCTCTAGCTTACGCGCACATTGCAAAGCCGGCAAAGGATAAAGAATAAAACCGAATGCCCTCGAAACTGTTGGTACAGAATGCGAATGTACTAGCTGACCTGCAAAAACCCACCAGCCTCTGTTGGAGCCGGCCGAAAACGCTTGCCTGCAGTTGAAAAACATTCAGCCCTTTTGCTTTGGCATCCGGTTAAGTTTTTCGGGAATTTAAGCTTTTTCCAAAACAGAGAGAGTCGGGGGACACATTTTGTGCATAGTCCATTTTCAACCGGCAGTCTCGGTTCCGCTAGCCAGCCCCAGCCAGAGCTATCAGCACCGGGGTAATCCGAGACCCTTGCTATGACCTATCACGTTGTCCCGCTAATGGTTGTTGGCCGTGAGCAGCGGACGTGGTGCCGCCACCGTAAGCCACAAACAGGATTGCTGTTCCGGGTGTGTTGAGATTATGTTGTGTTTGTGTGATGCCAACTAAGACTGAGCTCGAAGTTTCTGCCGCTGGCGAACTATTCCGCCCCCAGACCGAACTGCTCGTCTGTAACCGGAACCGGAAGGGATTGGGATTGTTTTGTTCAACTATTTGGCAACGCCAGCGAAAGCGAACGTCAAAGTATGTGTGTCTGTGCGTGTGTGTGTGTGTGACAATAGCGGTTATTCGGTGCAATAACACGGTAGGATTGATAACGAACTGAAAATCCGGTTAAAATCCCACCGAACACCGTCGGCCGCTTGGTTGGGTCGAGTCACAAAACGCATCGTCGAGTCTAGCCCAAAAATCGACCCAAACGAACCAAGTGAATCGCTATCCCGTGGGATAGCCGGATGAGTGTATCGCAGCACGATGACTGCAGCGACTCCTGTTGACAGTTGACGATAACTGAATCCATTTCGATGGAACCCATTTGATTCAATTCTGCCCCGGACTGGGCAATCGCAGTGTTTCGTTTTTGCTGAGCTTCGCGGTCCTGATAGAGGCTGATGCTGCGATGCTGTTTAAATTTATTAAAGTGACTTCCATTATGTGCTACGCGTTAGCAATGCATGAATGAAGGTATTATGTAGACAATTTCGCTGCCACTCTCGAAACAATTATTCTCTACCGGCTTATGCAGTTTTAGAATAAATGATATTCCATGCCAATAGGAGAAGTCGACCACCTATAGGAACGTCATTGAAAGAGAGGATTCATAAATATTGCTCATTATATGGGTTTAGATTGGTTATTAAAATTTAATTGCTAAACATTAGACGATTTTTTAATGAAGCCCTTTGTGTTCAGCAGTTAAATTGCTGTTGGGTGAATTTTGGAAGGCACTACGTTCCAACGAGTTTGCTGGCATTTAAATTTAATATTCAATATTATGTACCAGTCTTTAGTAATGCGTGATATAATAATGGCACTAGAAATATCACAATCAGCGCATCAGGTCAAAAGACTAGAAAATTTTGCTACAATCATTGGAGATCAGGTTCTATTAAATCATTAGCTCAATTATGGACTAGAGCAGCATGCCCTAGCTACAGTTTATAGTTAAGAAACTTTATCTCTACAGCTCTATAGCCTGTGATTGAATATTGACGATGCAGTTGCACACTATCTAATTCACGACTAAAGCACACTAGAATGCGCATTACCAAGAACTAAGTGTATTGTTTCTCGAACCAATTCAAGCGTACATAAAGCGTAACCGGGCAGCATTATTGACGAGATGCTGTAGCAGCTTTTCGATGTGCACTGATGCAATTGGGTTTTATGGAAAGGCTGTTTACTTCTAAGTTTCCCCCCAAAGGGTCTTAAAGATTACGTACAGTGTGAGCATTACAGGATAGAATACTGACCTAGATACTAGCACCCATCCAGCACCGAGCTAATGTTTCCAAAAAGCTTAAATAGTACGACGGGACTAGGGATAATGCTGCTCCACACTACTATCGGGAAGCTGAGTTTTCGTTTCCAAAAGTCTATCAAAATCCTCCAAACACTGGTAATGGGCTAGATTAAAAGCGTGCTTTGTAAGGTGCTTCTTAGAATAAGTACTTCTTCTCTCCCCATCACCGTGATGCAACATCACATATTAGAGCAGTGTTTTGTATCCATACCGTACGACGTGATGCGTTGCAGCAGATTGCTTCCCGGCAAAGAATCGTTGAAGATACGAGCAATTGCAAAAGCGTACGTCCGATAAAATTCTGCATTAATAAAAGTCTACCACTTCGGGTGCGAGTACAAACCCAATCCTCGATCCCTGAAGACAGCATGGCGCATTCACGTGCTGGTCTGCCGCGTCTGGAGTAGCGCAAGAGCCGACCGTTGCGTTAGGTCAGAACATGTTGAAAGTAATCTTCACCATTTGCACAGCCGTTTTGGTCCTTTCAGCGAAGTTTGCTGCAATGAAAATAACGAGAAAAAAGGCTCCATTCGCCAAACGGATCGGAGTGTATTGCAATCGCTCGATGTTCTCATCCGTTGGGCAACGGATGGAGCACGACACTAGTTCCGAAACTGAGCACTTTTGAGTTGGGTACGTACGGGACTACACCCATTCACCAGTTTGTGGCGGTTCGACTTTGTGCGCTGAATGTAACAAAAATAAAGGTAGTATTCTTAAAAGCCCTATTAAATTTAGCTTTTTGTGTATGCTTGTAGCGTGGTACATGATAAAAAAGAGAATAATTTGTTGTTAATATAACACAATTGGTATAACAAACATAGTTTTATTGAAATTGAATTTCTGATTACAAACAACAACAAACATCTAATCTACATCCGAAAAAATATACCTTTTATTTATATAAATAGATCATCAAAGGCATAGAACGATCATCAAAGGCATACGCTGTAATGCATCAACAACTTGCCGTTACCGATTAACTTTGACTGTTGCTAATATCTTGTCAACAAGGGTACGGTGAAGCATTTGTTAAAGCACAAATGTTTCAACCGTTGCTGAGGTTGCGTTCATTCGTGTACTGGCAACATGACTGCTGACCGTTTGCTCTACCATCCATACTGGTGGAGAGCAAGTTTGGAGTGGGTTATGTTGCCACCAGCACTGTCACCAGCACCGTACACCCTACCGCTGCAATATTGGACTGGTACTTTCACCTGTACCTCAGCGATGGCAATGAAATAGTCGTCCGAAATGGGGGGGCCAGAAAGCAATATAGGAGGTCGTAATGGAGGTTTGGTTATTTGTTTCGCTGCTCAAGTATCCAGCATCCTGGGAGATTTCGAGCGCAATAGTTGGTCATCGGTTGATCCTTTCTGACGCTTCGTTTCTCGTGCGGTTTTCGTATGTTGTGAATCGAAGGAGAAAGAAAGAGCGACAAATGTTCAGAGACAGAGAACGAGAGAGAGAGAGAGACAAATCGAGAGCAGAACGGTCAGCTTGCATTGCCGGTTTCGGGTAATAGATTGAATTTTTGGGAAATTTATTGCCATTTTCCGATAACTAATGTCTATGTATGATTCAGTAAAATTGAACGAATGCCAACAGACTCGCATGGAAGATAGTACGTACGTGTGTACGGTGTACGTACTGTAAACTCATGCGCTATCTGGTCACGAATCGAACAGGGCGCGTTGTACACGTGTGTCCGAGTCTATCGTATCGGTTTGACCATCGAGCGAATTTTCCTCGCTGATAGGTACCAGGCGTCCAAACCATTCGCGGTACCGGAAGTTACGGTCCATCTCTTGCAATGTCCTCGGATTACAATGGAACGAACACGTTCACACTCGTAGCAGTAGGCTGCGTTAGGTCCCGCCGCTGTACGATCGCCAGTTTATTGATAATCAATCCTCCACTTTCAACGGTCCCGTTTTAGTTGAAACATCTATCACAAGTGTAGCCGACTCAATTCAACGCGCGGCTTTACCAGCTGCTTCATCATATAACGAGTGTCCCACGTAGACAGGACGCAGTGTGTGCTACAACGTCAGTAAGATAAACGAGTGGCCCTCAAGGTACCGTAGGATTTCGGTTGGTTGTTGGGATTGGCGTCAAAACCATTATTACTCGATTTAATCGATTCGCTGAAGCTAGCCAGATGTGAAGCGCACTATTTTAGGAAGGTGTTGAACTATCGGGTACGCCTTCGGCAAAGATGTATGTTATGATAGCATTATCTATTTATATAGGTTTCTCAACATTGTCCTGTTTTGGCTATCCAACAAATAAAGAGTTTTTCGCATACAATATGATTTTGAAATGCTTTTGACAGATAGATAAACCATACCTGGTTTTTGGGGTCAGTTTCTTAGATTCCAATAATCGGTAAACCATTTGATGATATTAATTGCATGTATAAAAGGGCTTCAATATCAAACGATTGTAACAAAACACATAATTACCGGTTTAAACACATGTTAATAAATACTTTTCTTGGGAATGATTGCTGTTTACAATTCCGAATATTTCGTATACGTAGGGTTTCCATTTTCACACCCCATGGCTTCTACCGGGATTCGAACATTTATACATAACGATCAACTTTCCATCGCAATCGTTTTTCCGGCCCAGAAGATGCGGCGTGTATATCAATTCTCGAAACACGTCAGTTCCTGCTAACTGTGTGTAGCACGCATTATTATGTTGATAGGATATGGGGGAAAAAATACACCCAACGCGAAACCCCAAGCTCCTGAAGCGAACCGGTGCCTCTAGGAAAATGAATTTCTTTCACCTTATTCTTACCGTTTGACACGTTTTTGGGTGTTTGATAATACCTTTCCACACCGCAACGGTTGATTGTCCCATGTTTGTCCCCGGCGCTTGTGCTTCATTACAGAGCGGGATGTTGATTCTACGAAACGACAGTTACAAAGCAACGTAGTTGCTTTTCACCACAGACGAAAATGCTGACGAGGCTGGGGTTTACTGTTTTCTACCACACAAACACACCTACCCTACAAAAAGAAACACACGCACACAGAACACACTAACACACAATCGGTAAGGGAAAAATTGCGGATCCCAAAGCCGAGCCGCGCAACGGCAGAACCGTTGGCCGAGCGGATGCTGTCACTAGTCGTCCAGCGTTTGTTTTTATGGCTAAGGTACTCACAGATTTATCTTAATGGGTCTGCCTGCAACTCGTTGGCTGCTTTATTTCCTGGCGTTTTTACCTCTTCTTTAGAGCCTTCTCACGCGCTCTATCCTCTTCCGTTCAGATGCAGCCTCGGTTCGGTTTGGCAAACCGTGCAAGATTCAAGAGGATTCCTCTTTAAGCTGATTATTTCTTAAATGTTGTACACCCATATTATGGTTTGGGACTCAGGGGTCCCCATTCACTACCGCACACTGCCGGGAAAGCGGCAGGGAAACAGCACGAGCACGCCCCTACGCCTACCAGGCTGGCCCCGGTTGCAATGATAAATGTACAGTAATGAGGCTTCAACTGTTTTGAGGATACTTCTACTACTTACGGAATACTCACTCGGGTGCTGTTTTTGCTGCATGTTTCACCAGTAATCGAGTTTCTCCGGGGGGGGGAGGAGGTTTTTTTTTTCATTCTCCCTCTCTGTACGTTGAGCCTTGCCCCAGTATTCAGCCGGTCTGCCTGCCAGCGGTGCGAAAATGTTGGAGCGTTTTATCTTCGGTTTTATTCGGCACCCGTTGCCCTTCGTATACTGTTGCTACATGTACTGGCGAATGAGCGCTGGATCTCCGGTTCCCATAACGATGGAGTTAATTATGTGAAAAATGTTGACTTTTCTCTCGTTTATCCCTCTGCATTTCACTACAGTTCCATTGGCACCGGTGCCACGCTTGACCGGATGAAAAATGGACACACAAAAAACTGGTATCCTTCCATTTCGGCTCGACACGCCGGGACGGGTTTTCTTGCTTCTGTTTCTATTTTGGTTAAAGGATGTTCGTTTCGGATCGGCCGGATATCCTCGGGGCGCTTGTTTGTTGCGGTGATTTTTGGTAGGAATTATTCATAGGCCTCGCACTGTGTTTTTTTTTCTTCATGCTGAAGCAATGGCGATGGCAGTGGTGTGTGTGTGAGTGTGGCGAGAGATAAACGAAAGTTAGTCAATGGAAATTAATTCCGGGCGGTCGTTCTGCTGCCTTCGGGTGATGGGAACAGTGTGTACTTGCAACTGTTTGTGTTACACTTTTCATTTGAGTAGTTTTTTTGTTGTTGCAAAATGCAATAATGAAAATGGGTGTTGTTCATTGCAAGCCAAACTTAGCATCTGTAAATGGTACACATCAAACACGTGTACAAAGATGTATGAACTTTATTTTCGTTATACTTTTAACCAGTATTTTTTTAAAAATGCTAACACCCTTGAAGATGCTATGGCTTTACCGTAGTGCCACTCTATTTGTTTATGCCATTTGCTAATTTTATAGACTAAAGGTGGCATCATACGAAAACTTGGGTGAACCGTAAGGATAACAGCGAGCACGTGAGCTTCTGCAACTTTCTTAGCAACTTTCATTTGTCAATAGCTCCGATAAACGGTGTCAGGTCCTGATCCTTTCTTCACGACGGCGGTCCCGGCCGGGCAGCACAGAGTGAGAAACTTTCACAACATTTCCTCAAAGTATTTGCGAATGAAATGAAGAAAAATAATGCATCCTTTTTTCTCTTCTATCATTCGCACTGGTGGTCTTGGTCGTCTTTGCTTTGCTTCGTGTGCCGTTTGCACCTTTACGCTTCTACCGGGATGCCTCACCTTGAAGTTAACTGGAAACTTTATTATAATTTGAAAGTTTTATAATTAATTTTCAACCAAAGTTGCCAAGCGCTCGTCGCCGAGTGAGCGTGTGAGTGAGTGAGGAATCTCCGTACGGTTTGCCTTAAGTTGCGCTTATGATTTTCACCGGTCTGGGTGCTTGTTTTCACTCCAACCAACCACCGCCGCGTGGCAATATCTTCATCGGAATGGCGCACCAGCTATAGCTGGCTGCATCAGATCTCTATCACTCTCTCTCTCTCTCTCTCTCTCTCTCTCTCTCTCTCTCTCTCTTTCTCTTTCTCGTTGTGTGTCCGTCACGAATGTGCTATATATCGTCCCTGTCTCGATATATCGTCCTTGCTAAACCGGTGTCACTTGATGGTTAGCACAGAAGACCCTCGTCATAAAACCATCCCGGCACCGATGCCAAAGCTCTGGCGGAGAATAGTTGACTGAAATAGTTCGAAGAGTTTTAACCCTCGGTTGGAACGGGTGTTCGCTTTTTCCCTTTTGTACTGCGAGGTTTCATCATCAGCCGCATGGCAGGGCTCCTCCACCTGTTAAATTATGTAGGTCAACTGTCTCTTCGTTCGGTATCGATAAACTACATCCATCCATCTATCCAACCATCCATCCATCCATCCATCCATCGATCCATGCATTGGATTCAACCTTGCCTCGATTGTATGAGCAATGAATTCTTGGGAGGTTTCGTAGTTTTTCTTCTCCAACGCCGATCAAAATGTTTTCTCAATACATTTTCCCAAACATTGCATTGAAATCACATAACAGTGTGACTTTTGGGGTGAAGTTTATGATGCCATTACCGGCAGCGCCCGCAGGCAGAGCTAGTGAAAAATTGAATTCCGTAACAGACCGTAATCAGAAGAACAAACACCAAAGTAAGTTAGATGGAAAATAATAAATGAACTCTTCGTCACAAAACAGTTTCGAGTGGATTCCCTCCAAACCTTCAGGCGCTGTTTCTTCAGCTTGGGGTGTCCTTCCAAACTGGTGTCAAAATGATTTTTCCCTCATTCGTGCTTTTACTTTTGTTTTGTTTCTTGTTGCTCGTTACTGCTGCTGCTGCTGCTGCTATTGCTGTTGTTGCCACTGCAACGCAAGCGATCCAAACGGAAAGGTTTGTCCGTGCGGGACAAATGTTCCCCAAAATCGTTCCGTGAGTTTGACACAAATCATTCATTCGTGTCCTTTCACGGAGCTGCGAAAGGCGCAGGACAGAAAACGGAAATGGAAGCAGAAAGAATCGTTTCATTCGCTTTGACCAACAGCGATAGTGCCAGCTTGATCAAAAGTGTAGGATGCTCATACAGGCTAGCTGCTAGCACCAAACCACAACATCCTTCGATCCCCACATTTGTCCTCTCATGCCGCCAGTGAAAAAGAGCAGGTTGACAAAGTTTTTGTTTCACTTTTGTTTTTCACCACTGACCGCCTTCCGTTCCAGAGCCTCAAACAGTCGTTATTTTCTGACGATACCGTCCGTAAATCCGGCTCCTTCGTATGCTGCCAGCCGAAACGGAAAAACGAAGGCCGCAAACTTGTGAAAGCCATGTCCTCTCCACTCCATCCGCTTCCGGATAACGCGCTTTAAAACCGCAGCCACAGCGTGTGCCGCCTGTTTCTAACTTGAACGAAATCGGAAACCGGTGTTCAGTGCTGTAAGTAAATATTTGATGATCATTGATTTCTGATACTCATCGCACATGTTCACTGCGGATAAAGCGGTGCTTCACTTTGAACAACACTCACTGCTTTTGACACACACACACACGAGCGCGCGTGCGAGGAAAAAAGTGCCGGGCACGTGACTGTCCTAGAGCTAATCCACGTGTATCGATGCTGTGTTTGCATGCTAAAAGGAGACGCGAACGATCCATCCGAAAAAAAGCTGATACAAGGGGATGTGGCTCATCCGTGCTATTAACCAAAAAAAAAATATACTCCAACCACCCAACATCAGCAACAACAGAGGAAGGTCGGGTCAGGAAGGACAAAAGGTTGCGCATTAAGAGCGCTTTAGTGGTGCGCTTGGGACCGTTTGTGAAGACGACCGACCAACGTGCTCAACACAGTACTTCCGATCATAATACATCAAGCGTCTCTGTGTTATCCTTCGGCATT
>KZ061717.1:196825-245487 GCA_002091835.1 Anopheles maculatus | reverse complement strand
TCCTTGGGCATTCCGCTACCCGCCGACTGGAAGACGGAAAAGCCGTTCGAAGCGGGATGCAGCAGCACCATGAACGATGGAGATGATTTAAAATAACATCGGTCTCGTAGGCCTCGGAATCTGTGTCATAATCGATGGAAGCGAATGAGTAGAGTTTTATTTTTAGTAGCGAACCGAAGCAGAACTGTGCTTTCCGGTTCGTTGACATCCCGATCCTTCGGGATGGGGAAAGCGACATGTGCTCCAGCACGGGCACTAGGTTCGGCGATGTTGTGGTTTGAAAATAACATCAAAGTACATACTTACTATACTTAATGTACCATATCCAGCTCATTGCTTCCACTTTCCATGCCCTTATGAAAGGGTCACTGAATAGTTGTTGCTAAAGGGCCTAGTAGTTATAGTGAGTTCTACAGATATTAATGTAGTAATAAGCAAGATCCTCAGTTTTAACGTTAAAATTGTAACTGTTACACATTGTATTATGATAAGCTTATGAATTATATTTGATCTTTACAGTTTTTTTCCATCTAACATAATCTCTTTTGTTCTTTCTCACCTTTCAGAAAAAGTAATAAAATCATACCAATTTCCAGTAACAAACACAAAAGTTGCCTTCAATTTGATGTGCAAATTAAAATTCTTGCTACATTTTTTTTTTAATAAATACGCCGATAAAAATTTTTAATCTACCATTTCTGGTTTATTAGATTCAAGTTATCCATAGCTCTACAGGCACCCCTTCACATGGGGACACGTTTTTGATAGGAGTTGGCATATCTCCACGTGACGTGCTTGTTTACTAGCTTAGTAACAACAACTAGCTAGACAACTAAGAATATCTTCAAGCAGAATGAAACAAAAATGTTGCAAATAATGGCAATAAGTCTATTTTCATGAGAATAATGAAATAGTTTCACAAGTACTTCAATTAACATCGATCTTACTTGTTAAGTAGTAATCTTCTTCTCTTCTTCTTCCTTGGCATTACAACCTCGTGAGGTCTTGGCCTGCCAGTTATTGCTAGCTTTCTGTGACTAGATGTTACCCGTAGCTGGATAGTCAGTCCTGCGTACGGGGAGGCGGTCCGCCGGGATTCGAATCCCAGTCCTGCCGTGTGAAGACCGGCGCCGCTGTCGTAAACACCACCGGGCCGCCCCATGTAGTAGTGGAATGTAAAGAGAGGTCATAATCGAAACGGAGGAAGTGGATGTCTTCGTTCTATGGTAATGCCACGTGAGGGTATAAATAATGGTACGCATTCGATCCAAAAGCAAAGCACCCAATACATTTCCTTTTCCAGCAATTCATAGACTTCATAGTATCTCGATATGGTCAATGTGGATGCCAGTTGAAGGCGATCAGCTCACCGAGCAATACTTTAAAAGCGATCCAGTGCGTAAAACAACGTCTTAGAGGATCGGTGAAATCACCAGTAACACGACTCGACGCGACATGACTTGAGACCTAGATGAAGCCACACTTCAAGGTTTTGATAACAGAGACTTCATGAGTGAGAGACGCAGAGCTAATATGGTTTATAACTAGGGGAAGGTTTGTAATAATACTTCGATTTTGAAACAAAAATAACGAGACATGTACCAGTTACGATAAAACGAATGTAATAGAAACAATTCATCGATTCGCCTAGAATGTTAGCATTGTTCTCACCAAGCAACTGGTACATATTTATCACGTTCAGTGCCCAGGATTTTTTTCTCACCAAAAATTAAAACGATATTAAATCTCGATCGCATTACAGAGGGTTCTATTATTTTAAGTATGACGGCTTAACGCCATATTGCTAACAGAGGATCCTAATGACATGTGAAAGATAATAATCGTAAGTAATCTGCTAGTGAAGGTGTCACCAAAATTAGAGTGAATGGTATCGAACGTGTCAATGGGAAATGGTGAAATATAGGGCTGTGAATCACTTATAACGAGTCACTCAGATTGTATACACACATAGTAAGAGCTTTACACAAAGAACAGTCAAGTAAAGTTGTTGAAGGAGACGGGATCCAGCAAGATCATGCGCGATCCTGGTGGCCGCGTTCGGTCTGACTTAGATTTTTCGTTTGTGACTGTCGACACCATCACGAGGAAAACAATGGAATACAAACAGTACAAAAAATTCAAGGTTCATGGGATAACAAATGCTACAACCAAGAAGCGACTGGACAGAGCCAATCAGTTATTGTCGCGGCACCTATCATAATTGAGTAACCGATCTTGTGATGAAAAGCAAACACCAAAGTCATCAAGTAAGCCGTACCTTTCATAAGAAGTTCCTGGACTTCAACTTTGGCCTGTATTCTCTCGGCCTAAATAAACATTCTGCGGTTCCACTTGTTGAGAAAAATATACAAATAAACGCCGCATACTATAACACCGAAGCTCTGGAGAAGGTTTTGGCCTTGGAACTTCGCGACGGGAAGTATCACTACGTCTTCCAACAAGCTAGCTCCTCGCTCCAAATGGCTAATATCGTGCAAACGAGGTGTCGAGATAATTTGATCGATTTTAGCGATAAGTCCATATGGCTCCCTAGTTTTCTGGATCTTAATCTTCTAAACTTCTACGAATGGAATCGTTTGAACCTCTTAAGGAGGTTCCAATTTAAGGAGGTCATTTCTAATATCTAGGACGAAATACCAATGATAAATTGTATTTTACTTTTTAAACACGTTTTGAAAGTGTATTCGAACCTAACGTTAGAGATGACGTCACATATCTGTAGTCAATAACTTCTTCTTCTTTCTTGGCCTAACGACCTCTAAGGTCATGCCTGCCATTTCTGGCTTACTAGAATTATTGTTACCGCATAGTTGAGAGTCTATGGGGGAATGGCCCAGATGAGACTTGAACTCCGGTCCTGCCGTGTGAAGACCGGCGCCGCAGTCACATCTACCAACGGGCGGGCGTAGTCAATAACATTAACAATAAAAAAGACGCTAAGTTACGCGAGTTATAGCACCTACCACAGACCGGAAGTAACCACACCGTTGCACAAATCGGATGTTGGATACAACGCCATTCGGGAGAATAATAAACAACCGAATGGCTAAGTTGCATTTCTACCAGTTGAATGGTTCCACCGCACACCCTATCATATACATACATCCACAAACATTTTGAAGTTAACATTACGGAAACATATTTGAATAAACTCGTTCCGATTTTGACCGGCAACGAACCGGTGTATGAACTAAAGAAGTATATTACCATGTATATAATCGTTATAAGCTCTGCATTACGTTGTTCAAGCTAAGTAATCCAGATGCTACTGTAAATCGGCAGGTCTTTATACTATCTAACCTACTCGATCATCCGGATCTTTGCCACAACGCGAAAGCTCCAGACGCGTCCCCCGTCTTCTGATCAAGGCCTTAAAAGCGGCAAATAAACATTCCTTCTCCTTTACCTTGAAACACGACTCATTATTATATATATTTCTTAACTCGTGCATGAGCGCTGTCTGACAAGCAGTCATACTACAGTTCAATCAAACTGCTCCACTCAAAATACCTGTCACGACGGACGAAGCAAGGAATTGTTGGGATATACGCCTTCTGAGACATGAACCCTGTCCTAAACCAACGAAACACTCTTCGAGTCGCGTTCGAGAGGAAGATGCTCAGAAGGATTTTTGGCCCCTTATGTGGGGAGCTCCATTGGGTTGGTCATGTCAGCAGAATGGCACCGGATGACCCTACCCTTAAAGTCCTTTGTTACCATTCACATGGACAAAGCAGGTGTTATATACCCATATTGAGATGGAGTGATGTGTCCACCAGAGCGCCCGAGATTTTGCAATGACAGACGACGATGACGCGGTATCGAGGTTTGTTATAGCAGCCAAGGATCGCGAAATGGTTGTAGCGCCTGATAAGTAAGTAAGTAAGTATTTGAACTTAGTGAACACCCTGTACAGCCAAACCGAAGGCCACGAAAAAACCTTATAGTGTACCATACTTCTGTATTTGTTTGCATTAGTAAGCAAAGAATTGACTTGTTATCACATTATCACATTTGAAAAACGTTTCTTGAAAGCTAAAATTGTTTGAGCTCATTTCACCGCATATTTCATAATAGAGTACTCGACCATGCTTAGATGTGCTTTGTACATTTCCACCCGCAAAGCTGGGCAAGCTTTCGTTAATATGATGAACTCAGCTGTTCATAACGAGGCAGGGGACAATAAGCCGTCCAAACTGGGTAGACTTTTGTGCGGTTTTTTTTTTGTATGCAAAACCTTGCCACCAATATTGGCAGTAGTGAGGTCCCACACCGTTGTTTGATGAAAGTTTCCCATAATCGCTTTACATTTTCCAAGCCGAAGCGAATGCTCGGTTACGCAATAAATCTTTTTGACTTCTCCATTGTGCTGTAAACAACTCTTCTTAAAACGTGGAGAAATATCCCCACTAGAGACTTGAGCACAGAAGTCACACAATAGGGGCCCGTGAACTACGAGTTGGGAAATTCATTATTTGCGGAACTGATCCTGCCAAACGAAACGATGCGAATGGACAAGGGCAGCTGAAGCAACAGCAACAAACAAAAAAAAGGGAAAGAAACGTATAACAAGAAGAAAAAATGCAAAACTTTTGCTCGTTCGATGTGAGAAAATCGGGCACCGGAGGAGCCCATCGAAAATCGTCCTGCACAATCGTTTTTGGGAAGTATGGTTCTGGAGCTGGGCGGTAAAATTTGCGTACGCTCAGGATAGAAAGGGGAAGATGAAAAAAAAACACAACCGTCGAAACGACAACGAAACATAAATAATGCGACCCATAATGGGACATCATATTCAGAACAATCGCGCGGTGGCTTTCGGAAATCCATTGAAACTTCCCATTTGGCGAGAAGTGCGGATGTTTTTCTTTTGCCGGTGGAGAAGCAAAAGCACCAGGACGGTGACGCTGAAAAGCTTTCTGCTCGTTTTGTCCGCTCCGTAGAGCAAACAAATTCAAAAACGGTTCCGAATTCATTTTTTTTCTCCAACGCTTTGAATTGGTTGGTTCCCGGGCGCGAGCAAATCCTTGCCGCGGCTTCTATTTTTCTTATCTTATCGAACGCTTTCCACATACGACCTCACCACAGTTGTGTCTTGCTGCCATTTTCTTACTATCGATTTTGAATTTCCATTAAAGAAAAATGCGCATGCTATCTGCTTGCTGTATTCTCCTGCTTCTGCTTCCTCCGATTGTAGAGTTTTACGTTTCCAGTCCATCTGTGCGGCCGTGCAACTTCTTCTGAAAGTGATATCAATTTTGTTTTAAGTTTTCCATCCTTTCAATCGACTCATTCGATATCGATGTGATGTGTGGGGAGACGGCCCACGGCAAGAAATGCGTCAGAGCGAGAGACACAGAAAGAAAAACTACGAACGAGATAACAATATGCGAACAAAAGAAGTCGCTAACAAAAAAAAACAAAAACGCCACTATCAGCAGGCCATTGAAGATGGGGCACACCTCAACGTGTGGCAAAGGACGACTGGCTGAAAGGACACGTTTACCATCGGAACAGTGGAGAGGTATAAATGGTATTTTCAGTGAATAATACCCTCCGCAGCAGCCGGACCGATCGGTGCCGTTGCCTATAGCAACCAGAAATGTGCGCTTGGTAGTCGGTTTTTCTTTCCTTCTCGAACGTATTTTACAAGTTTGACGAATGCTTTTGTGCTTTGGTGCAGCGCCGTTTCTTTTTCGTTTTTGTTGCATCGATGGAAGAAAAACTATTATTTCCGTTTCCAAGATTGCACGAGCAAAAAGTTTTCGTTTCGTTTCTACCGTACCGTACGGGTTTCTTTCCCTTCTAATGCACAATCATTATTATACATAAGAAATAAAACCCATAAGTGGGGCATTCCGACACTAGTGGTGATCACTGTTCTTCGCATGATTGGTGGTTGGAAATGGGATAGAAGTTTGTTAATGCTGTCGTATTGATTTTTATGCTTGGCCCAAGCAAAGTAAAAAAAAAAACTCCGAAAAAAGTGCCTCTACTTCGTTTGATGTGCTCATTTTGGCAGTTTTGTTTCTGTGCCCGTCCGATCGACCGATAAGCAGAAAAGGCACGACACTTTCCAGATAACACGATCGCTTTTCGTCTCAGCAGCAGATAAAGATTCGACACAGTGAACAATATTCTTTTCCCAAATCATTCTCCGACTGTACGCTGTGATGCCAATCGATTCGGAAAGATGGCCACAATGGCGCACTAAGTACTTGCAGACGAATGGAAACCAGTTTGCGACAGGGCGAAATTGGAGAGTTTACCCCAGACTGAAAGCCCAGAGCTGGTGTCGCTTTGACGGTTGTACATGCTGCTATTGTGTATGTGTGTGTGTGTGTGTATTTTTTATCGCTCGATTACACAGGTTTTCCGTGCGGTGTCCTTCTCTCTTCGCTCACTTAGTTACGACTTTGGAAGGATTGAAACGGTGTCATGTCTTGGTTGCACAAAAAAAAAAAACAGGGCTGAAAGTAGAACAATCCTTCGTACCGCCAAGAAAGGCTCCTTTCAAAGAGCTCCGTTTGGCAGATACTATTGGAAACGGGAAAGATAAATGATGCACCCGTTTTGGGGTTTTGATAAATGAGTATTGGCTGTTGTGTTCGTTACCGCTGCGCTCTTACGTTTCATGCAGATGGTTTTATTGGATGGCACTCGATTACATTGCATTTGTGTTTTCGTTCAATTAGTACAACAACTGAGGGAGCGTTTGGAAAAATGAACACCAAGCATCCACTACCTGCCGTGAAGCTGTACTCTAAACAGAATTTTCAAAAAAAACAAAATGGCACACGAGAAATATCAGACAGACGAGAGGAAAACTAGTTACGTCTAGTTATAGTCCGTAAAACATTCGATTAGTGTGCCATTATATAAAGCCCGGGAATGGTTTTCTGCTAAAACATCGTCCTCCAAGAACCAAAAAATGTTGTCATCGTCGTTTTTTTTTTGTTTTTAGCACAGGGTTAAAGAAGCATGACACTCACTATGGAATGCTCAGTTCGAGTAGGTAGCCAGGAAATGGACACTGGTTATGCCAGCCACTTGTTAGCAAATGGTGCTTCATCTTCGTCACCAGGCCTGCTAGTGATGGTCTACATTCGGTGTCTTGTAGCGGCGTGGTTACGCTGCAGTCCTTCCGAAACCTTCATCGACAGCAACCGTCGTCTTGGTCGACGACGAAGCTTCCTTCATTGCTGATTAAGTTCTCAACTTTCTCATTATCATTTGTGCTCTCGGCGAGGACACCGACAATGTGGTGGAATCTCGTCCCGTCGTCCGCCGGCCATCCTGTGCAAACGGTCTCGGAGCAAAACCCAACCGATGGTTGGTTGAATTGTGGTCGAACGAGCCACCCGTACGTTCGTGTTGGTCCTGCGATGGAAAGGGGTCAGAAATCGGAACCGGAGAAGCTAAAGGATTGCAGCGCACAGACTGCACGGAACGAGAGCAAAAAATGACCCTCCAAGAGAAATAAAACGAATGAGGAACGCTTGATCATCAAATATAGTCCCATGACGCTGCTAGATTCCTCATGAGATTCTCCACTGCGAATAGCTCCGTGAGGCGGCGAACAACGGTCGATGGCACTCGACCGCCGCGAGCGTCATGACTTTTTTATGCACACCACGGCGAGGCGCCAGACTGAAAGGAGTGTCGAAAGCATGACACGTTTCACTGGTACTTTGCTGCTACACGGTGTGATTAGTTTTTGCGTAGTCTAGATTGACATTGATTTGTATGGTGGTGATGCAGAAGCGGGTGCTAGGTGAATATTGATAAGCACAGTTCTAGACCAGCAAGTGTTAACGATAAGGCCTGTGGCTATGATGATTTAATATAATGTAGTTTACAGAGCGCATTATTTATGAACTATGCTTTTCATTATAGGGAACGAGGCGATGGCTAGTGTGTCGTGATTAGTAATAGTCTAAATCTGTAAATAACTTTGATGATTCAAATTGGCAACTTTTTTTTCAAATCTAAAATTTTTGAAGCCGAAAAAAATAAAATTATGGTAACAAAACTGCACTACATGAAATAACTATTGCTAGGATTTATACAATTTAAATTATCGGAAATATTTTCCAGTAAAAAGCAGTGTGAGCGTATGTTTTGAACGCTGTGGTATTTATTTTTTACAAACGCGCTTAAATTCCTATGCTTTGTGGAAACTGTCTTTTCAAACAAGAGCGCATGCTTGATCAAGAAAATAAAATCACAGAGAATATTTTTCAAGCAAACCAATGCTTCAACCGATGTAGTGGTGGGCAACGCTCGAAGAAAATTTGTTTACAATGCGAATGGACAAGGGCAGCTGAAGCAACAGCAACAAACAAAAAAAAGGGAAAGAAACGTATAACAAGAAGAAAAAATGCAAAACTTTTGCTCGTTCGATGTGAGAAAATCGGGCACCGGAGGAGCCCATCGAAAATCGTCCTGCACAATCGTTTTTGGGAAGTATGGTTCTGGAGCTGGGCGGTAAAATTTGCGTACGCTCAGGATAGAAAGGGGAAGATGAAAAAAAAACACAACCGTCGAAACGACAACGAAACATAAATAATGCGACCCATAATGGGACATCATATTCAGAACAATCGCGCGGTGGCTTTCGGAAATCCATTGAAACTTCCCATTTGGCGAGAAGTGCGGATGTTTTTCTTTTGCCGGTGGAGAAGCAAAAGCACCAGGACGGTGACGCTGAAAAGCTTTCTGCTCGTTTTGTCCGCTCCGTAGAGCAAACAAATTCAAAAACGGTTCCGAATTCATTTTTTTTCTCCAACGCTTTGAATTGGTTGGTTCCCGGGCGCGAGCAAATCCTTGCCGCGGCTTCTATTTTTCTTATCTTATCGAACGCTTTCCACATACGACCTCACCACAGTTGTGTCTTGCTGCCATTTTCTTACTATCGATTTTGAATTTCCATTAAAGAAAAATGCGCATGCTATCTGCTTGCTGTATTCTCCTGCTTCTGCTTCCTCCGATTGTAGAGTTTTACGTTTCCAGTCCATCTGTGCGGCCGTGCAACTTCTTCTGAAAGTGATATCAATTTTGTTTTAAGTTTTCCATCCTTTCAATCGACTCATTCGATATCGATGTGATGTGTGGGGAGACGGCCCACGGCAAGAAATGCGTCAGAGCGAGAGACACAGAAAGAAAAACTACGAACGAGATAACAATATGCGAACAAAAGAAGTCGCTAACAAAAAAAAACAAAAACGCCACTATCAGCAGGCCATTGAAGATGGGGCACACCTCAACGTGTGGCAAAGGACGACTGGCTGAAAGGACACGTTTACCATCGGAACAGTGGAGAGGTATAAATGGTATTTTCAGTGAATAATACCCTCCGCAGCAGCCGGACCGATCGGTGCCGTTGCCTATAGCAACCAGAAATGTGCGCTTGGTAGTCGGTTTTTCTTTCCTTCTCGAACGGATTTTCCCAGTTTGACGAATGCTTTTGTGCTTTGGTGCAGCGCCGTTTCTTTTTCGTTTTTGTTGCATCGATGGAAGAAAAACTATTATTTCCGTTTCCAAGATTGCACGAGCAAAAAGTTTTCGTTTCGTTTCTACCGTACCGTACGGGTTTCTTTCCCTTCTAATGCACAATCATTATTATACATAAGAAATAAAACCCATAAGTGGGGCATTCCGACACTAGTGGTGATCACTGTTCTTCGCATGATTGGTGGTTGGAAATGGGATAGAAGTTTGTTAATGCTGTCGTATTGATTTTTATGCTTGGCCCAAGCAAAGTAAAAAAAAAAACTCCGAAAAAAGTGCCTCTACTTCGTTTGATGTGCTCATTTTGGCAGTTTTGTTTCTGTGCCCGTCCGATCGACCGATAAGCAGAAAAGGCACGACACTTTCCAGATAACACGATCGCTTTTCGTCTCAGCAGCAGATAAAGATTCGACACAGTGAACAATATTCTTTTCCCAAATCATTCTCCGACTGTACGCTGTGATGCCAATCGATTCGGAAAGATGGCCACAATGGCGCACTAAGTACTTGCAGACGAATGGAAACCAGTTTGCGACAGGGCGAAATTGGAGAGTTTACCCCAGACTGAAAGCCCAGAGCTGGTGTCGCTTTGACGGTTGTACATGCTGCTATTGTGTATGTGTGTGTGTGTGTGTATTTTTTATCGCTCGATTACACAGGTTTTCCGTGCGGTGTCCTTCTCTCTTCGCTCACTTAGTTACGACTTTGGAAGGATTGAAACGGTGTCATGTCTTGGTTGCACAAAAAAAAAAAACAGGGCTGAAAGTAGAACAATCCTTCGTACCGCCAAGAAAGGCTCCTTTCAAAGAGCTCCGTTTGGCAGATACTATTGGAAACGGGAAAGATAAATGATGCACCCGTTTTGGGGTTTTGATAAATGAGTATTGGCTGTTGTGTTCGTTACCGCTGCGCTCTTACGTTTCATGCAGATGGTTTTATTGGATAGCACTCGATTACATTGCATTTGTGTTTTCGTTCAATTAGTACAACAACTGAGGGAGCGTTTGGAAAAATGAACACCAAGCATCCACTACCTGCCGTGAAGCTGTACTCTAAACAGAATTTTCAAAAAAAACAAAATGGCACACGAGAAATATCAGACAGACGAGAGGAAAACTAGTTACGTCTAGTTATAGTCCGTAAAACATTCGATTAGTGTGCCATTATATAAAGCCCGGGAATGGTTTTCTGCTAAAACATCGTCCTCCAAGAACCAAAAAATGTTGTCATCGTCGTTTTTTTTTTGTTTTTAGCACAGGGTTAAAGAAGCATGACACTCACTATGGAATGCTCAGTTCGAGTAGGTAGCCAGGAAATGGACACTGGTTATGCCAGCCACTTGTTAGCAAATGGTGCTTCATCTTCGTCACCAGGCCTGCTAGTGATGGTCTACATTCGGTGTCTTGTAGCGGCGTGGTTACGCTGCAGTCCTTCCGAAACCTTCATCGACAGCAACCGTCGTCTTGGTCGACGACGAAGCTTCCTTCATTGCTGATTAAGTTCTTAACTTTCTCATTATCATTTGTGCTCTCGGCGAGGACACCGACAATGTGGTGGAATCTCGTCCCGTCGTCCGCCGGCCATCCTGTGCAAACGGTCTCGGAGCAAAACCCAACCGATGGTTGGTTGAATTGTGGTCGAACGAGCCACCCGTACGTTCGTGTTGGTCCTGCGATGGAAAGGGGTCAGAAATCGGAACCGGAGAAGCTAAAGGATTGCAGCGCACAGACTGCACGGAACGAGAGCAAAAAATGACCCTCCAAGAGAAATAAAACGAATGAGGAACGCTTGATCATCAAATATAGTCCCATGACGCTGCTAGATTCCTCATGAGATTCTCCACTGCGAATAGCTCCGTGAGGCGGCGAACAACGGTCGATGGCACTCGACCGCCGCGAGCGTCATGACTTTTTTATGCACACCACGGCGAGGCGCCAGACTGAAAGGAGTGTCGAAAGCATGACACGTTTCACTGGTACTTTGCTGCTACACGGTGTGATTAGTTTTTGCGTAGTCTAGATTGACATTGATTTGTATGGTGGTGATGCAGAAGCGGGTGCTAGGTGAATGTTGATAAGCACAGTTCTAGACCAGCAAGTGTTAACGATAAGGCCTGTGGCTATGATGATTTAATATAAAGTAGTTTACAGAGCGCATTATTTATGAACTATGCTTTTCATTATAGGGAACGAGGCGATGGCTAGTGTGTCGTGATTAGTAATAGTTTTAATCTGTAAATAAATTGGCAACTTTTTTAATAAAATCTCAAATTTTTAAAGCCGGAAATAATAAAATCATGGTAACAAAACTGCACTACTTGAAATAATTATTGCTAGGATTTATTCAATTTAAATTATCGGAAAATTTTTTCAGTAAAAAGCAGTGTGAGCGTATGTTTTGAACGCTGTGGTATTTATTTTTTACAAACGCGCTTAAATTCCTATGCTTTGTGGAAACTGTCTTTTCAAACAAGAGCGCATGCTTGATCAAGAAAATAAAATCACAGAGAATATTTTTCAAGCAAACCAATGCTTCAACCGATGTAGTGGTGGGCAACGCTCGAAGAAAATTTGTTTACATTATTTTTATCATTATTGTTTTATTCGGTGAATTTCTTTCACATTTTGGATGAGTATATTTTATTTATCTACGTTAATGTTGCATTTCAACTGGTTTATGCATGGAATATTGTGTGGTGTGTGTACTCAGCGGTAGCGGTTTGTTGATTCATATATGAGGGTAGGAAGTTTAAATCATTATTCATTTGCATGTACAGGATTTGATATTGAAATGCTGTTTGTAAAAATGAGCTTATTAAGTTTTTATAAACATAGCAAGATAATGTTATTATAAGAGTTTCATATCAATGTTCTGTATTGTAGAAAGTGAAATTTAAAAGAAAAAAATCGATTGAACGTACCGGCTGAAAATTGTGCTCCTACCGTGGATGGGATAGAATCCAGTCGGAACATCTCGGCAGAATTGGCAATCCGTTTCGGAGCGCCCATCACTACGTTGTTGTTGTAGGGAATTTTTTTTTGTTTATTGTAAATTGCTGCTGCAGATTTCATTGAAAATAGTGCTTGCGGTTGCATTTGATGTAAAAATCACAGTGTTAGCAGTAAATTACTACCTGGCGAAGTGGTCGCAATAGCGCAAGGGCATGTGCGGCCTGCGAGAAGACGAATATTTGCATCGAAATCATCATGTTGTGAGGAAAAGTGCTATGATGTTGTGTGGCTGTCATTCGCGTTGCTGATGAAAAGTGTACACAAATTTGTGTACGGAGTAAGAGTATTGATTTTTCTCATCCTCTCGCACGAAATCTTTCCGACGCCGGATGATGCCGTTCGGTGTATCCGGTTTGCGAAATGAGAAAATCGATGCCATCGTTTTGGGGGTACGGTGGAAAGTGATGCTGCTGCTGCTGCAAGTTGGAGCGTAGTGCAAAATAACGTTTGCCGATTGAATGTTGTGTATGTTTATAATTGTGCGTGGGCGAATTTATGCGTGAAGGCGTTTGAGCAATTGCGACCCCGCAGCGAGTGTGTAGTGGTTTGCTGCTTATGCACCAATTTTCTTTCTACCATCACGTTTGTGCTGTGTAGTCGTAGTGTCGTGAAAAAGTGAAGAAGTACGCGTGTCGGTATGGTGTGACGGTCAACATAAGCGCACATTCAACATAAGCATAACGAAAAAAACAAAAATGCGAATTATTTTGCTGACTAAATGCAGTTGTGTCTCCAGAAGCGCTTAAAATTGGTGGTATTTTGTGTACTCATTGGTGTTTTGGTGAAAAAAAAATCGAAAAACGGTAAGCTAAACACAAACTCCCCACTGACAATCTGACGACTGGTACGGACACAGATGCTTCAGTAGTTGTGATACAAATCTCATTGCATGAAAAAGTTGTCTTCGACATGCATAGCCGTTCAATGAACGGCCTTGGTGCATGTATTGTTTATGATCCATGTGCTTGTACCGGTCTCTTGGTATGAAGCCGAAGCGGTGTATATGTAGTGGCTTACAACCGATGGTCTACCACAGCTAACTGCTTTGACCAGTCGGTTTCAAAAATAATCAAAGCATTGTAGAAAACGAATCTATTGCATGAATGCATTACATTCAGGATAGCATTTATTATAATAAATTACGCGAGTCTTTTACACGACATTATGTGGAATCCGTCTATTCTCGGTATAAATAATTCTGGCAAGCCATTATAAAGCCTTTATGCCCTAACTTGATGAAAAAGAAGAACAGAAAAAGCGCGAAAGTCATGTAAAATTAGCAACAAAATTTGGTAGCATAATATAGTGCTTATCATCATGGATACTTCAGTAAAGTGTTAAATGTATATTATTTTAAGTACGACAGCGGCGCCCATCTTCACACGACAGGATCGGTAATAGAATACCATCGGGACCGTTCTCCCAAAAGTGAGCACTGACTATCCAACTACATGGTATCAATAAGTCCAGTAAGCCATTGCATGTTTGACTTGACGTAGCATGGCGTTAAACCAAGAATTTTATTATTTTTTGATAATTTCCACCCTCCAACATTCATTTGTTTGATGTTCAAAGATGCCTGCAATTAATATCGTTGTCAAATCACGAGTTATCCGGCACTGGTAGGCGTTGGCCAAGCAAATCTTCAGATATCCGATTCGCATCGAAAGATTGGACCAGCCATTAACGAAACTCGTAACGCTATTTTGTCATATTCTTGACAGTTTTCTTCACTGGATTGCATTCTTTGAACGTCGGAACAGTGGCAGGAATGTTTGCGCGTCGAGGGCTCGCAAAGCCGAAAGTGGGAAGTGAATCCAATATCCTACATTAACTGAGTATTCAGCCCTCCATGGCTTGGCTACGCCGTGTTGGCACTTTTTTATTCTTTTTTTTGGTCGGCTGTAAAAAGCTAACTTTACGTTTATGCAAAAGCTTTCCCAACCGTTCTGTTCGCTCCCACATCAAAACATGGGTGCGAGTGGCAGCAGCATTTCCTTTTCGGCTTTTCGCGTGCTCATTATTTTCCTTTCGTTTCGCAGCTCTCTTACTGCGAAGAGAGGAGTACATAATTTTGCGATCTTCTTATCCTTTTCGGCATTCGGCAAAATGGCTGGGGATAGGTTGGCGGTGGCGTTGAGTTTTCCGTGAGCTCGTTATTACGACAGTCTTTTTGGCTCGGATGATGATGGGTGGGTGGGGTGATGCGGTGTGGCAGGGTCGCGAAAAATCCTCGTTCGAATGCTTGCTTTCTTTTCGCTGTTTTCCGCGACTCAAGAAGGAGAAAGAGAGTAACATACAGGTCGAAGAGTTTGGCGCGTTTTCCTGCAGGGTATTTCGAATAATTGTGAGTTTTTCGCTGGTCAGTGGTAGCGGGAATGGAGCCAGTGCGTGGAAAGGGCAGCAAAACTGATCTGAATATAAAAACCGCATTTTTATGGTTGATTTTTGGTACCCTAAACTCAAATGGGGAAAGCGCTTACGGTTTTTGCTGTCCCGTTTGTTCGTATGCTTTGAGACAGTGGGGAACCTTTGCCCTCGATCGAAGCGAGGATAGGAATTTTGGATCGAACGAGAGCTTCACTGCGTTATCCCTTTTTTCCGGCGAGGTTGGTGTGTGATTGTGTATGTATGTATGTGCGTGTGACCAGGCGGAACGAATCATCAGTATCGAGATCCTCGATCTGAAAACCTCAGCTTATCGCTAGAATGGACGCAAAATAAGAGACCGTGGAGCTGGCTAAAGTGCCACAGTTGCCGGGTAGGAATTGGCCATACCAAACCACACTCATTGTGGGAAATCCGCCACCACGAAAGGAAGTGTGGCTGTATGAACTTTGTCACGTGTGTGGGAGTTTGGGGCGAGACCGTGTCTCACTCGGTCGGCGGATGAACGAAAAGAATGTGAAAAACTCGCCTCGATGTCTTTTTTTTTGTCGCGGTTGTGGGCTTACTACACGTTCCGATTGAATCTATTTTATTCTTCTTCGCTGCAATCTTTCCATGTCAAGCGAAGGCTCTGCGGTGCTTGTTCGGAACGATTGTCCGACACGATTACTAACAGCAGCCGCACGAACAGCAGAGCACAGACACCGATGGCGGTTGGCTTACCGATGCAATACTAATTTTATTTAATAATGTTTGCACCATGACAACGACCATCGAACGAGCCGGGTACGCTGTAAAGAATGGTGGAAAACGAATGAAAATTTCAATTAAATAGATGTGAATTCTAATTCAAAAAATTAGTTCTTACAATTCGATCATCGTGCTTCTAGGACGCTCTCCCTCTCACTCGTACAAAACGTACACGTGGACAGAATTTTGAATTACGGGTTGGTGCCTCGTGGTTCCACTTGAACGGTGGCGCTGCGATGTGACGTCCGGGAAAAAAAGGAAGCCTGAACAGGACAAAGTGGATGTATTGCTGAAGCTGTGAGCAGTTCATTTCCTGTGAATATTTTCACGCAATTTGATTTCATTCTCTCGGAAGATTGAATTGAAGATATATGCGCTTGCCGGTTTCTGTCGGTAGTCGGTAGGCGCATACACGAGCAAGTGGTTCGATTAAGCTGTTCGCCCGTAAGACGTAATCTTTTGATGTTAATAAATGTGTTTAAATATTGTTTAGCAAACGTTTCATATTGTTGCGCAACGAATGCAATATCATCCACTGTTGGGCTCTTAGCGTGCTTTTAGGAGTGGGAATGATATAGCGTCGAGAAAGCTTCAACGTTCAAAATGGTCTCTTGTGTATGGCGATCGATTGTACGTATAAACTTTGATTATGTAGACAACGTGGGCCGTCTCGCAACGTTGCGGGATTTTCATTCTGGTTGGACCGCATCTCTACTAGCATGCATTATGGAGCGAAGAATAATAGCGGTAGTTGTTGGCGGAACAAAGCCCAGTGGAAATGTGTATCCGAAAGTATTTGTGTTTGAAACAATCGTCGTTCGGGAATGGCCGTTAAATGGAATCTTAAGTAGGAATAGATCACGTTGGAGAGCAACTGTTTAAAACAGTTCCCCGGTGGCACATTATGTTTACCGATAGCAGGTAGAACAGGTAGAAGGTTTTAAAAGTATTGCATCGTAAAGGCATGCACAGAAACCTAATCGAAGAACGAATGTATTGGTTTCGTAAAGAGTTTGAGCGAAAATTTGGGAAGAACAAACACAACCATAGCATCCTTTTTTGGGAGCAGATACTGAACTAATCGTACCTTCCAGGAATTCAAGGTACACATTTTCATTCCCACGTGGGTATAAAAGTATTGTGCGTTGAGGAAAATGTGTTGATTTTAGATGTTTAGTTTGACTTTCGTTGTAGTAAACCGTAAGTAGGCTTTTCTACCTCTACCTAAGTACTGATATAGGGCAGTTTGTAAGTTAAGGGATAAGTTAAATGTTTCATCTTAGGCATGAAGCTTTAGTACAAAATGCAGCTGCTGCAAACGTAACATTCAAATTCGGTTTAATAGTGCGTGAAAAATAAAATACAAAGAATGTTTCGTGTGTGTGTGCTTCGAACAGTGCACTACTGCTCGTTTGTAAAATGGGACGCGACCGTTGGGTTAGCTTTGGGGATCTTTTCTTCTTTTCAATCATACATTTTTATCACTCGTCTGTTTATGGTGTGAAATACGGTTTTATAGCTGCATCTTTTCCGTTCCCACTCTTCCCATCTATCTACCCAATCTAAACCAGTGTGTACCGGGGAAAATCGACGGCTGGAAAACCGTAACCGTTTGTGGGTTTCGGTTCGGTAAGATGGATGGCATTTTTCAGCCAGATCTTTCTGGGTAATGCTTTTTCCTCTCCGAGCCTTAAGGGGATTTTCCAGCTTGTCCCTTTCGGTGTTGGTAGGTGAAAGCCCACGGGAGGGAGAGAGTGCGGGTGTTAAAGGGTCCAAACTGCTTGGTGCTGTTTAAATCGTTCGTTTTTTTTCTCCCCCGAACCACATCCACCATCGGCTGGCATAGTTCAGTTATGAAATGAAGTCAGGAACCGTGGCTGGCTGGCCGACCGGCATCCCACTTGCGAGCTCGCTTTCGATCGGCTCGCTGTGTCGGGGGCAGATTGGAAGAGCACGCATGAATACATGTTTGCTTGTACGTGAGCGTGTATGTGTTTAAGTAAATAATCACAATCCATGGCTTTCGGGGCGTATTGAATTTTTCGTGCACGGATCGTTCGCAAGACGTTACCATCTGTCTTCTCGCCCGGGAACATCGAGAGCGTCTAGCAGAAGCCGTTGATCTTGTCGCGACATCATCATCATCATCCACCGATGCGATGGAAGAACGAAGGTTCGTGGGTAGATCACATCTTCGCGGTTGAATTCGCTGAGCGCCCTGTGGCTACGCGAATGGGCAGGCAACATATGTAATGTAATAATTCTAACTCGTTTGGGAGGGCGGGCGTCGAGAAAGCATTTCGCATTCAGCATAGAATGAGGCATCAAAAAACAAATGAGGGCGCATATGAAACAACCTCTCGCAATGGAGCACGACGTGACGTGAACAATTGTAAAGACAGTTTACCCGCCTGGGGAACCTATTTTTGTGCGTAACGGACGTGTTTGCGCAAGACGTGTAGTCCTTCTGACGTTTTATTTATTTGTACACTTTTGTTTAAACGAACGTCATTTGTTCTTCGCGCTGAAGGGGGCTACAACACAGAGTACCTTTAGGGCCTGGTAGGTATGCTTTCTGATTTCGAACCATTTTGATTAAATGTTAAAAGTTTACTTGAGTAAGCACATAAGAATGTATCAGTATTGTATGGGTTTATATATTGTAAACATGTGTTGAGCACAATCACAGTAAGAGTTACAATTGTAAGATACAAACATTTTACCGTAACATCGAATTTTTAGTAACTCGATAATTTAAAAACTTTGTAAGAGCTAAGAACGAGATTGAATAGAACATATTTTCGATGGTCGGTCATTGGTGAACAGTCGTACGATATAAATAGCAGTATGAATATGAAGAATCCTTATGTTGAAGACGCCTTAAACATTGTAATCTGCAGCAAATCCTTGGTTCGAGAGGTAGGTTCGTCTGATCCCTAACCTAAGTGGTTTAGGTGAATGAATACTTCACGATAATGTTAGTAGAAGTTGAATCAATAGTGTCTGTGAAATAGACGTGTTTCAAATCGCGTTTTATAATGTTCTTTATTGAAACTCCTACGTTGTGTCTTTACTTCACGATTTTCTTTTTACGATTGACCACGCCGGTCATCTGTCAACCTTCTACTTGTGACAGCTGGCGTCTTAGAAACGTCTGACGACCAACATTATTATTATAACAACTTTATTAGTATCACTGAAAACGATCGTGCAATATGGCTGTTAAAACCATCCGGAGGCAGAGTAGTTCCGTTCCGTCTCAGTAATTGTTTTACAATGGAGTTTAGTCTTTAAATTAACGTATATCACGCACCACCCTGTGCAGCAGCTATACTACTCACCCCCTACATTCAGCACACCACTGCACACCACTGCGGCAAAGAACTCTGGAACACTGTGATCGTAGCGATATGATCCCGACACTACACAATAGAGATATTCTTTAGTTAAGATTAATCAAATGCTCTGCTACACTCTAGTAAGAATTTTAGTTCAATTCTATTTCAACAAAACAATGGAAACTCGGTAGAAGGGGGCCGGTTCGTTTGTAACCAACAGCCAAAAAATTGAATGCTGTGGAATGCAGAATGTGTTACAGGTTAGCCTATGTTTTATGCTCTGCATCAATGTCGATCATTCCACCAGAGTTTGTTCCTTGTTGCAAATGCAAACAAGAACAACTATCAAATGTTACAAAGAACCTTATCAAGCCATTCATAGTATCAATAATTTATTTATTGTATAGCCAATTTGCAGAACAGCTTTGCTTATGTTTTGCCGAAACCACAAACCAAATTCACACTCCGAATGTATTGCATATGTAACAGGACAGCTAAGTTTTAAGTTTAACAGTCCCCGGGTGCGTATTAACGCCTGTGATGAACAACCGTGTATCTCTTAAACTCTTTAGCACAGCGATCTCGTCCCCGTTTTACACTCGAACCTACCAAACAGTGAAGCGCTCACTCCCTTCGATGATGAGTATGAGTTTTTTCCATTTCGGTTTGTCCCCGTAAGCATTGCCTATGATGAACAACATCATGATGAAACACTTTCATTCGTGGCTTTCACCAGGATTGGCAACAATTCCCTTTTTTCCAGTTTAATGTGCGGGCAGAATAAGAATTATATGTGCAACAATGATTGCGTGTAGCATTAACGATGAACCCAAAGGGAAACACTAAAACAAAAAAGTGGTTGTTTACTTTTAATCTATGTCACACAACACAACCCGTCCTTTCATTTGTGGGGATTTTTTTGTTTGTTTGCGTCTCCTGCACGCTACATACTGCATGCCCTCGTTTTTAGCTATGCTCTAAATGTAATACCATGAGTGAGCGCATGAATGTGGCCCACTTTTTTCTGTGATAACTATAAAACAAGAGCGAACGACTACCGAAAAAGAGGGCAAAAAGGATGGAAATTATTAAAAAAAAGAGGGTTCCCGCGATATGGATACGAATGAAACGCCCGGAACGTCGTGTCACACGGCGTTTTTAACTTTAATAAAACGACAGAAATTTTTTGTTTGTTTTGTTTAGAGTTTACTTTAATACAACCTATAATCGTGAATGCCACCGCTGGAATTTCTGTTTGATACATGATATACAAAAACAAAAATATAGAAATTAATTTTCATACTTCAAATCATCGAAGGGGAGCGAATGCAAACTCAGTAGCGTCTTAAGGCGCGCAATAGTAATTTCCGTGCTGTACCTTCAAGTTCCGATACCGACACAACCTTGGCTTTCGGATGTTTTGTGTTTTTTTTTACTTAAATACTTTTTTTTTACTTAACTCTGCCTACTATTACTATAGCAAAATGAGATGAAGCGAACGTAACAAGTGACAGCATAAGGCGCAAAGAAAGCCTCTACTATTATGTATCGATAAATAGTCATATGACCGATATGACTACAGTCTATACACTGAAAATAGAAGTTAGTACTACAAAACACACGAAAACATATACAAACACAAGCACTAAATAAAGGTGGAAACCGCAAATAAAAATAATATATAATCTCCTCCACAAGTTCCGGGCACGGCACTAGCAGTAGTGTACGGACAGGGAGGGAGGGACGGGCCGGTGGGCGGGCGTGACAAGATTCGTATTCATATTTTATACACAAGCAAACAACAAAACCAGACCAGAATAAATACCAAGAAATGCTAGAAATGTTGTCAACTAGAGGCCGGCCGCTAACTCTATCGTCACCCGACAACAACCATAACATTGTAGAGACAAAACACCAGCGGGCGGAAGTAGCGGCATAAAAGTCGGTGGAAATGTACATGAAAATCCAGGTACATTGCCCCGGACGGGAATCGTGGCACCTCGAAATTGAACAATTGAAGGGGTGTCCATTTTCCTTTATGCCGACACTGTATCTGAATTTGTATGTACATCTTCAGAAGGGTTTGGCTGAACCAAGATAGTACGAGATGGAATAGCGTCGAGAAAGCTTCAACGTTCAAAATGGTCTCTTGAGTATGGCGATCGATTGTACGTATAAACTTTGATTATGTAGACAACGTGGGCCGTCTCGCAACGTTGCGGGATTTTCATTCTGGTTGGACCGCATCTCTACTAGCATGCATTATGGAGAGAAGAATAATAGCGGTAGTTGTTGGCGGAACAAAGCCCAGTGGAAATGTGTATCTGAAAGTATTTGTGTTTGAAACAATCGTCGTTCGGGAATGGCCGTCAAATGGAATCTTAAGTAGGAATAGATCACGTTGGAGGGCAACTGTTTAAAACAGTTCCCCGGTGGCACATTATGTTTACCGATAGCAGGTAGAACAGGTAGAAGGTTTTAAAAGTATTGCATCGTAAAGGCATGCACAGAAACCTAATCGAAGAACGAATGTATTGGTTTCGTAAAGAGTTTGAGCGAAAATTTGGGAAGAACAAACACAACCATAGCATCCTTTTTTGGGAGCAGATACTGAACTAATCGTACCTTCCAGGAATTCAAGGTACACATTTTCATTCCCACGTGGGTATAAAAGTATTGTGCGTTGAGGAAAATGTGTTGATTTTAGATGTTTAGTTTGACTTTCGTTGTAGTAAACCGTAAGTAGGCTTTTCTACCTCTACCTAAGTACTGATATAGGGCAGTTTGTAAGTTAAGGGATAAGTTAAATGTTTCATCTTAGGCATGAAGCTTTAGTACAAAATGCAGCTGCTGCAAACGTAACATTCAAATTCGGTTTAATAGTGCGTGAAAAATAAAATACAAAGAATGTTTCGTGTGTGTGTGCTTCGAACAGTGCACTACTGCTCGTTTGTAAAATGGGACGCGACCGTTGGGTTAGCTTTGGGGATCTTTTCTTCTTTTCAATCATACATTTTTATCACTCGTCTGTTTATGGTGTGAAATACGGTTTTATAGCTGCATCTTTTCCGTTCCCACTCTTCCCATCTATCTACCCAATCTAAACCAGTGTGTACCGGGGAAAATCGACGGCTGGAAAACCGTAACCGTTTGTGGGTTTCGGTTCGGTAAGATGGATGGCATTTTTCAGCCAGATCTTTCTGGGTAATGCTTTTTCCTCTCCGAGCCTTAAGGGGTAAGATGGATGGCATTTTTCAGCCAGATCTTTCTGGGTAATGCTTTTTCCTCTCCGAGCCTTAAGGGGATTTTCCAGCTTGTCCCTTTCGGTGTTGGTAGGTGAAAGCCCACGGGAGGGAGAGAGTGCGGGTGTTAAAGGGTCCAAACTGCTTGGTGCTGTTTAAATCGTTCGTTTTTTTTCTCCCCCGAACCACATCCACCATCGGCTGGCATAGTTCAGTTATGAAATGAAGTCAGGAACCGTGGCTGGCTGGCCGACCGGCATCCCACTTGCGAGCTCGCTTTCGATCGGCTCGCTGTGTCGGGGGCAGATTGGAAGAGCACGCATGAATACATGTTTGCTTGTACGTGAGCGTGTATGTGTTTAAGTAAATAATCACAATCCATGGCTTTCGGGGCGTATTGAATTTTTCGTGCACGGATCGTTCGCAAGACGTTACCATCTGTCTTCTCGCCCGGGAACATCGAGAGCGTCTAGCAGAAGCCGTTGATCTTGTCGCGACATCATCATCATCATCCACCGATGCGATGGAAGAACGAAGGTTCGTGGGTAGATCACATCTTCGCGGTTGAATTCGCTGAGCGCCCTGTGGCTACGCGAATGGGCAGGCAACATATGTAATGTAATAATTCTAACTCGTTTGGGAGGGCGGGCGTCGAGAAAGCATTTCGCATTCAGCATAGAATGAGGCATCAAAAAACAAATGAGGGCGCATATGAAACAACCTCTCGCAATGGAGCACGACGTGACGTGAACAATTGTAAAGACAGTTTACCCGCCTGGGGAACCTATTTTTGTGCGTAACGGACGTGTTTGCGCAAGACGTGTAGTCCTTCTGACGTTTTATTTATTTGTACACTTTTGTTTAAACGAACGTCATTTGTTCTTCGCGCTGAAGGGGGCTACAACACACAGTACCTTTAGGGCCTTGTAGGTATGCTTTCTGATTTCGACCCATTTTGATTAAATGTTAAAAGTTTACTTGAGCAAGCACATAAGAATGTATCAGTATTGTATGGGTTTATATATTGTAAACATGTGTTGAGCACAATCACAGTAAGAGTTACAATTGTAAGATACAAACATTTTACCGTAACATCGAATTTTTAGTAACTCGATAATTTAAAAACTTTGTAAGAGCTAAGAACGAGATTGAATAGAACATATTTTCGATGGTCGGTCATTGGTGAACAGTCGTACGATATAAATAGCAGTATGAATATGAAGAATCCTTATGTTGAAGACGCCTTAAACATTGTAATCTGCAGCAAATCCTTGGTTCGAGAGGTAGGTTCGTCTGATCCCTAACCTAAGTGGTTTAGGTGAATGAATACTTCACGATAATGTTAGTAGAAGTTGAACCAATAGTGTCTGTGAAATAGACGCTTGGTAGAACAGCTCCTTGAGCAGTTAGACAAAAGCACATTTGAATGTGCTCGCTGATGATGTTGATTACGTTATTATGCTTGAATTATGTGCAATCAAACAATGGCTTTCCTTCTAGAAGGCAGCAAGGTTTAGTGGAAATGCGACGATATGGGAGAATCTCGGCATTTCTATCAAACGGTAGAGCGGACACGTCGGATACCGTGCAGCCCATCCCATCCTATTCCACTGATGGTGTGTTTTCGCATCGTTCGTTGCGCTTCTGACGCTACAAATTTATCAAAAGCTAATCCCCAGAAAATTGCACTCAAACTCACGGGTGGCGCTTTCTTGCCAGTAGGTGGATATAGTTAGCGCAGTGTGCTGACCGATGTATGGTGGCAGTGAGAGTGCCTAGCCGTACAGCGAATTCTTAACAATATGGTGAATAAATTTCTCCATCATCAACCGTGAAATCCTTTCGCTGTAGTACAAATAGCAATGTTAGCTTGACGTGTAAAATCCATGAAGTTAATGTAGTGCCGCTATCAGCAGTACGTTCTAACGAGGTGGGAGTGTATTATAGAATGATGCTTCGATGCCGTGACGCTAGTTTCAGTGTTTCGTGTGCAACGTTTCCTTGTGGTGTAATATATCTATATAGCAGACAGAGCGGAAAAGGACCATACGGTTCAAAAGCTATAGCGCCGAGTGAAGGATCTGTTTGCGTGGAGCCTGAACTTTTGAGCAGACTATCGCGGAGCGCGGAGCATTAGTTCAGAGCCAGCTTTTCTTCGTCGTGCGTAGGCACGAGAAGCATGTATTAACGAGTAAATATATTAGATTTGCATTATTGAATCATTTTATTACCACCATCGCAAGCAGTAGCGAGTAGTAGTAGTGATAGGGAGACGAAAATGGGCGTTGTTTGCGAATAGGATGTTCCGAACATGTAGATCGAGACCGGAGACTCGAGAGCTTTTCTTAGTTCTTAGATTTTTCTTTTTGTACGGTGTGTGTCACTGATCTGTTCATACTATGTAAATGGTAGTGTCGAAGGCACTTGGTGACAGGCAGCAGGTTCTTTTGAAATGCAGATAAGAAATATTTTGTCCTGACGGGGTTGGGACGCGTTGTTGGTAGAAGAAGCTGGTCGCGCACGAAACACGCTCCATGAGGAAACCGGAATGGTAACGCTTTGCATATAGTTTCATGATGGCTGCTAGAAAGAAGGGATATATTTGGAAAATTTCGAATATATTTTTCTGTGTCACTACTGCTCCGTACAAAGTTCCCATCTGAAGGTTTGCTGGAGACGTTCTGCACAGCTTCATCGGTAACGTTGGAACTGTATTATTCCTTGCGTTTCGGTTTTTCCTCGGCTTCTACGTAAGTCGCTTGGGTGTTTGTGTTGTGTGTGTTTTGAAGGATAACGTCCTGGTGGACGTTTCAAAATCTGTGTATTGGGGCTCACTTTCTTTGCCTTTGCCTAGGAGAGTGCCGTCTCTGAACGCTGACTGACTGACAGCCTAACTGTCATTCGGTGTGACAGAAACGGCTGGACCATAGAGATTCGTTTCGTTCCATGCCATTTCTTCGGTGCCGGATGGTTGGCTATATTTTCGTTAGTCGGATTCCGAGGAAACATGAACTCGCTCAAGGGCAACGAAAAGTGAGTGGACTTCTAACTCCGGGGACGCTACTTCTGGACGATGATGGCTTCGTTTCGCAGGACGTTGATTTTCGGTCTGTTGCATGGTTGGGCGATGGTCGTTTGTTCGTTTCGGTACGAGCTCTGGAGCAAGAAGAGATTTAAGATCCGTTGTTAGCGAGGGTTTCGAGGGCATGAAAGGTGGATCCACCTAGTGACGGCTGAGAAGCCCGTAGAAAAATGTGAAGCTGTAGTCTGCTAGCCCCCGAGGGTAAATATTTCGTGTCTTGCTTGATGGTTTACATTATTGTTGTTGGTTCATTTTTCATACCGTTTTTCATCGTTTTGTCTATGTCATCGTGTGCTCCAATTTTCTTGCGAGACGACTCCCGTTGATGTGGTGGTATTGCATAATTTTGGGGTTTTCTCCGTCTGCTCACTGTAAGGTAGTGGTGACTGAGTGTATAGCGTCAAGAATGAATACTATTTGATATTTGGTAGCATCGGCGAAAACGCTTTCGAGAAGATAGTGATTGCGTTCATACGACCCCAATGTCTTCCATTCTCTCTATAGTGGCGTGTTTCTAGATCGTTCTGTTCAAGGAGAGAGGGGGGGGGGGGGGGGGGGGAGGTTGTCCAACCTCGCAGGATGGAACGTTCGTCGGCCATGGGCGGTGTAGCCGAAGTTATTTCGATCCGCCCGACATCCGGAAGAAACTATTTGCTTTTTAGAATCTACCGTGTGACACTGGAAACCACTGATAGGAGCAGAAAACTTTCGACCGAGTTTGTTCGTTCACCTGGAAAAAAGGTGACAAAATAACCGAGGGTGACTCTAAACGATGGGGCACCACAAAAGGACGCCGTGTTGTCCATTCGCCATTTCCTTGTGGCTGCATGTGTTAGTATTAGTATTGAGGATGGTTTCCGAGATTGTTTTTGTGTTTTACGATAAAAAGCTCGTTTCATCCGTATTATAAAAGCGCCCGCCCGGTTCACCTTTTCGTTACATATGAGGTGTGTTGTCCTGTGAGTGTGATTATCACTTTTAGAATGTAACATGGGCAAACCACCTCGACCCATCCTGCAATGTTGTGTAGCCGGCTATTTGGTCGGACTGGCCAATGGATCTAACTCTGGTAACCATTAAACAAAACCCAAACTGACCAACTCCCAACTAATACAAGGTTCAAAGCCTTTGGACTGGTCGATTGCTTTGACGTGCGTTTGAGATAGCACGACTCCAACAACTAAGTCACAATAGGTGTGTCGAAACGCGTTGTCGGAACCATAACGATTGTTTACGGGAAGAATTTGTTTTTGGTGATCCTTGTGCTGGAATGTTTCGTTGTCGTTGTTTTTGTTGTTTTCCGCTGCAGAAAACCCTCAAACTCCATCCCCGAATGAGTTGGCAAGCGCTTTTGAAAACCACTTGAAGTTGGATGATTGAAAAGAAGACGATTGAAGGAGTGATAAATGTATAAGCAAAGATCGTCCACAAGGATAACGAACAGATGTTGTGAACGTTTGAGTGGGTAAAATAATGACGGTGGGGCTTTGATGCTGATGAGTTGTGGTTCTGGTGTGATAAGATGTAAAATGAAATTATATTACAGGGAATGGAATTAATAACAACTTCCTGAAACAGGTTTATGAGTGATGTTTTCAATCTCCAAGCAATGAAGTTTGTTGAAAAAATGTTGCATGCCGTATCGTTTGAATCGAAAAACTTTGATGATTTTATCATCATTGTAATCGAGAAAACGAGTTGAGGATGTCTATGTTATAACCTTAGTTCCGGTTAACAATTGAATAGTGAGATGAAGAACTTTTAGTCAGTTCATTTTTGATGTGGTGGACACTTTTCCGGATGTCTCGTGGTGGTCGGTCGTAATAAAAACTGTTCCATTTACTCACACTCATGCTGCGTCTTGATGCAACCCAGACTTGTCGTTGTTACGGTGGTGGAAAGGAAATGTAATCACATTCAAACCATAAATTATAATTCTTACGTTAGAGTCTAATAAATATTTTCTCTGCATATCTAATGCCATAACTAACGAAGTGGTAGATTGGCCGACAGTGGCTGCAATGTCTGTAAAGCATAACCCGCAAGGATAGGAAAAACGAGTTAGCGAAGGTAGTTCTGTCGTTGTTTTTCGTGTCGATCCTACACGGATGAGTGAGGTCATGTTTAGGTGGGGATATGGGGGATATGTGGCGAAGAAGTATAACTGTGTTGATAAGCTTTCGCCCTACCAGCCGAAAGCAAGCCAATTTTACTCGATTACACATCGTCTTACAACCTCCCGGAGTCTCCGGGAAAGAAGCTAATCGTACCGCGTACTCTCACCCTACGCCAATGTTAGCTGCCTTTGTGCTTATGTGTGTGTGGTGGTGTAGGTGATAGTTTTAGGCAGAGGAGTGTACACTCACTCGGGTGTTTCCGGCGAACATTATGAATCATAACGGAAGCATTCTAGCGCATGTTTTTTAGGGGTGGCAACATATAGTGCTACTACCAGATTTTCCGATTAAACCATGCGATGTGAAGGGCAATTCTGGTAGATAGTAGCATGAAAATGGTTAGATGTGGAAAACTCGTTTCTGTGCCGGGTTGACAGAGTTCGAGTTGAACAATGGCCATGCCCTGTAGAAGAAAAAAGGTTCGATAACGATGGAAGGAGTTCTTTTTTTTTATTGGGTGTGCGATTTTGCAGTGCACGAATCTGACGCAGCTGGTTTTTGGCCAATTCTTTTGGGTCGCGGTCGCCGTTAGGAAAGCCCAAATTAAATATGTAGTAGTAGCAGAAGTAGTGGTATTAGTTGTAGTCGCTGTTCGCGGTGTGATCGAAAGAAGTTTGGGTGGAATGGAAGTTTTGCACATGGTGCAATGTTTTGTGCCTGAACACGGCTGAATTGGAACACGTTCGTCGAATTGCGGACGAATTGTTTTACGAGAGAGAAAGGTCAATACAGATATCCTCATTCTGATGGACGTTTAGAGTGAAGCCGTGCATGAAGATAGAATAGAATGGAAGGAGGCACCACTGGCAATGGGTGTTACTCTCTTATTCTATCTGCGATGGCTTATATTGCGTTAAAAACCGATCGTATGCCACTTGCGTTGGATTACTGGGTTGTATTTATACCGAGGCGAAGAATCACGCCGGTCGAAAGAACGTGAATATTCGCCGTGGGAAAAGGCGTGTGTGTGCCAAAATCATGCCAAGTGTGTTGGCCGGGAAAATTGTATTTAATTCCGTACGTGTGTTCGTGTTTCGAGCTCTCGACGCTGTTACAGAAGGACACGGTTTAGTGAAACGCCTTACTTGGTTCCTAGAATCCGTGTGCCGAAACACAGTGTCTGGATGCTAACGAGAATGTGATTGGTATCCGACGCAGGATATTCGACTGACGAACTCAAGGCTCAAGGCGCAAGCAGGCTTCGAATTTGAGCATTTGCAAGAAGAGCGAACCGTTTAACGGCTTTGACGGATTTGATTGGGTTAAGCGTTTGTTTCGTTCGTTGCATGCCTTTGCGTAAGAATGTTGAACGATCAAGTCATTTGCGGTCATGGCTAATGTTTCGTTCGCACCGACAATTTCGCTCGGATTGCAAATAAAACTTATTATGCCATTACTTTTATAGTCGAAAATGCTTATCAGCGTAGCGTGGACGTTTATTGTGGCCAGGATTTTGTGAACTATTTCGCGTAGAATTGGTAACCACCGGTTAAGTTTGGTGAATAGCAATGAGGGTAAGTTGAGTTATGAAAGTGTACGGTGCCGTGTTTAACATGCAAGCAATAACACAATTGCTGGGAGCCTTTTCGACGTTATTGCTGACATTCTGAAGCATAAAATCATGAACGTGTGAATGCTATATGTAACACAAGATTCAGAAAATAATTTATTAAATGTAAAAAAAATATCTGCTAAATCATTGTTACTATTAACACAGCACCATTTTGTTTGCAATCAAAAACGTATATAGAACAATCTCACGGTACCGTAAGTTGTTGACACAACAAGGGACAATAATGATAATAGATAATGATTAAGAAATAATGGTATAAAGCAGCAACAGAAACGTGTTGCTCCTTTCAACGTGCGCAGGTTAACTGGGAATGCATCTCATTACGCTAGAATATTTTCTATCATTCCAGCATCCCAAGAAATTAGCGGAAATTTTCATGCTAAACATCTCATTCATTATCTTGCTCGATTGTCTTGTGGTATGAATCTGGGGAAGATAAACCAGTCGGAATGGCCATGGGTTTCCGCACAGTTTGTGCGATAGGTGTGGTAGTGAGGTGTTGGAAAATGGGAGGAAAAAGCATAACATATTTTCCCCATTAATCATCTCTCTGTGTGTCGGTGTTTTCACCATTTAGTTGCTTCCGTTTCGTGCCCAGTTCGTCTCATCGTGGTTCACGGCGGTATCCTTTGCATCAGTTGTATGTGTGTGTGTGTCCTGTTTTTTTCTTGTTCAGTTTTTCAATATCACTTCGTTCACAATTCCCGTGACACTGACATTTGTACGCCGTCGAATCGCGTGGGTGGTGCAGATAAATCGTCCAGCCACACGTTATCTGAGTGAGGGAAGGATAATGGGACCAGGGCTAGTTGGCGAGCGGTTTCAGCGGCTATGAGCAGGAAATACTTCGTAATTTATGAGTGGTAATTGCTAAACCATGATGACAGAATGGAATGCCAATTTCGGTTTGGCGCCTTTCCGATCCTTCTCGTAAGGTGTATGTGTGTGTTTGCGGTGTGTTATGTTTTTATCGGTAATTATGGCTGTTTTTAGCAAGAGCGCAACTGTTGTATTTGCGGCGATTTGTGACAAATTCCGACAAAAAGCATGTATAGCTAGGTATGCAATTGTTGCATTGATTTAAGAAAATGTTTAAACCAGCGACATGCTGCATAAAATTTTTGAATTATTAAAAATAATAGAGGCTTTTGCTATTAAATTAAAGTATATTTCAACGCATAGTACAATTATGAAAGTGGTAGAACTATTTGAAAAATTATTGAGAGTTGCTTTTACTGTGATAATTTAATATTGCATTTAAACCAATTTACCGAAATGGCTTCGATTTTTCTCAAACTTTTTCTATGCAATAAAAAAGATCCAATGGAACGTAATTGGGGCATTTTGTGAAGCGTTACAATCGAGTAGAAAAGTAATTTATAATAAGTATTAGAAATACATTTAAAAGTAAAGCAAACTTCACATTCAATGTGCAGTAGTAACATGAGAATATCAGTATGCGTAGTTCCAATCGTGAACTAAAGCGTTCCCCTAACCCTTTTCTGCTTGACCATTAGCCACAGAAACAACATTATGTTGTCTGACCGACCGCAAATCGATCGACTATTCGATCGAATGTGTAATCAGCCATGGTAAAAGCGGTTGTAGCAGTATTTACTCATGGTACCATTTAAGTAGTGCAATGCACATAAGCGTGGTTCACCACAGCTAATTGCGTGCCCTTTTTGCATATGCATCTGTGTAGGTAACCCGTCGCTTAAAGTGGCCCGATAGGATAACACGAAGAATGTGGCCGTGGCTGTTCGTGACGAGTAAAAACAGAGTTATGAGGACGATGTGATGGAATGAGAGTGTATCGTCTGAATGTAGGTCAACTTTTGATTATTGAAATGAAAATTACCATAACTTTGTTTTCGTGTCCATTCAGATTCGGTGCGCACTGTGGAGAAGTTGGTGAACACCCGAGCAAAAACTGCGCATACAATGCGAGATATTCAATAGGTTTCGAATTCGATTATTACCGGGAGTTATTCGTGTTTCAAAAAATGAAGCGATTTCATTCGATGGTGGGGTTATGCTTACACAGCTCTGTGCGACAGGTTGCTTAATTTGTCACTTGAAAAACATACCTGTTCTGATTTGGCCAATGATAGCTGTAGTGCAAAAATCATGTCTGTTTTTTTTATTCGTGGGGCTACAACCTCGTAGAATGATAAATTAGTTCTCCTACCTGATCCTTTTGTGTGATTGTACAGCGGAGGGATGTTAATTTATGCAACTGTACAAGAACACAATTAATAGGCAACAGTCAGGATATGAAATTTCGACCGTGTGTATTGCAGTGTGGCAGATGTGAATTGCGAATTAATAGTGTACTGATAGTTTTCATTCGTTTCATTCAACTACTGTGCAAAAGTGGTGTTATACGAATCGCGATATTAAAACGGTGTATTGAGAAATAAGTGGTGATGCTAGTTGAGATGTAGTAATTTTTGTAATAATTTCTTGATGTAATCCATTGCATCTATAATCCATTGCATCGATAGCGTAGCGCACACTAAGGGCATTGGAATGTATGATTTACGAAATGCCCAATTAGAATAGTAAGATGCTTCTACATAAGATACTAATCTAAAACATCTTCTTTCTTTCTTTTTAACTACAACCTTGAAAGATCGAAAGAGAGATAAAAAGCATCTGGCTTTTGAGATTTTATTCCATTTCCCAGTATTACCGGTTAAAAGACCAGAGTCACTACTGTTTTGGCTACGGTATTGTTACCCAGTTTTAAAATTACGAAAGGAGTTTTGATCTTCAAATGCTAAGAACGTAAAACATCCGTAACACTTGATAACATGAACACCTCAACTCAAAAGGTTTTTGATTTACGTGATAAAAACATTAACTCGACATGTTTGCTTGATGAATTTGTGGTGTCAGCTGTAAGCTATTTGAACAATATATTTAATCAAGCGATTTTGTTGGAAATGGTGTGTATACCTTAGCCGTGCTTGTACACTTCAAAAAGGATAACTTAGAATATGGTAGTTTCTGTGTCTTGTAATAGTACATCTTATGCTTGATGCCTTTTCATGAGTTCATGTTTGTGCTGGACAGTACGTTCACATGTGTGTTTTATTGTAGCTGCATAATCTGGACGCCGGATTGCTTGCTTTTGCGTTTCACGCTTACGCCACGCGACAGTTAGCTATTGGTGTGTACTACATTAGGAAGGTTCCGTTGCCGTACGACACCGAGCGAGGTGAAATGTTCTGTAGCAAGTGAGTGAGCGGTGCCGAGATTGAATTAAGTTTTAATTAAAATTTTAATGTAATTATCGGATTAAATGGGTTTCAGTGCGAGCTGTTTTCGATCCTGGTGAGAGAGCGTGGTCCGGCATCGCAATGGTCGCGTATGGTAGCAGCAACCTTGTCCAATTCCCGGTCGAGCCGTTGACGCTAACGCTCTAAGGTTGCGCGCCGTTGACCATTGGGACGCGGTCCTAGCCGCCTTCCCGCCAGGAAGAGTTTACGGGGAAGGCAAACGTTAACGCCACTGCTGCAAAGGGCCATCAGATACTGTGTTTTAGATAGTGTCGCTTTGGCATAGGACAGGGCGTATCGTATCGCTCGGTAAAGTGCTACTACTACAGTCTCCTGACGCGCATTCATTTCTATTGCTTTAGTTGGCACGATTGCCGTTGGCGAGAAGGAGCGTTTATATTTTCATATCACGAGTCAGTTCACTTGCCGTGTCCCAATTTCGCTGTACAGATTCCCCAGATGCATCGCTTTTTCCCACTTGATGACGTGTGTATGTGTGTGCGCGTGTGTCTGTGATAGAGAGGGGAAAGGTAGCTCAAGTGCGCTCTTGAATAGTCGTGTGTTAACATGTGATAAATTATTATTCGTCGCTCAAAAGTTTCGTCTCATTTCGATGACATTTCACGCGGGCACGTTTGCATGACGATGCATGTCCTTGCACCGGCCTTTTTTTAGGACGTGAGTGAGTGAGTGCAACATTAGGGGAGACTCCGGGAGGGAATGCGTGTTTAGTTGTCGCTTTTGTTGAAAATATTGCTAACATGCAGCGCACATTTATTCTCGGCTTGAATAATTTGTTAGTCGGTTAAACATCTCTTTTTTATTTTAAACTAACACGTAGGTTATAATTTGTTCAGCATGCTTTTATCCAATACCCTTTTGTGTCGGTTTGGAGTGGTTTGAATTTTTCATTTCGTCGAGTCGATCGGGAAGTCGTGTAATCGCGAAATATCAATTGTTGTACGCAATGGAATATGAATGGTTGTACCACTATTTTAAAATGTTATATTTTCATTCAAACTAAACTTCAGCTTTATAGGAGCTTCATTTTTGTGGATACAAATGCATTTTATTTATGAAATTGAAATGAGAGGTGAAATACTGCACAGTAAATACATTCCATAAAGTTGTTGATGAATAGGTGTGATGAAGCGTGGGACCACCACCCTTCAGATACAGTGGCATGTATCGATCGTTATAAAGCCGACTGTGGCATTGGATGAATATCTGGGGAATTGTGGCCCCATGATTAAAACTAATTCTGTGTAATATAAAAGTTCATCAGAGCGAAAGCAAGAGCGTGTGTGCTCATATGGGTGAATGTATAGGTGGATGGAACAGTCTTTGGATGGCGCGGACTGCGATGAGTAGTTAGTTTGTGTGCCCTGGTAGAATGCATTCCGTTCAACATTCAGTTACGATGAAATTGCGAATGGTGGACCTGAACTGTAGCAGACGAGAGTATACATTCGTTGGAAATATCGTACTTGGTGTGTATTTTTGCTTCCTTCAATGTATGAAAGCAATCGCAGCATGAACCGAAGCCACTGGGTAGCGAGGTTAGAATTGAACTAGGTCATTTATATGAACTCAGTGGCGCTGGTGATTTAGTGTGCTTACCAAGGGAATAGATGTCGACCCAGGATAGCTTCTCAATAGGGCGGCATGAAGGGAAAAGCAGCGGTAGTGTAGTGCACGGAAACTATAAAAGGACGAAGCACGGTTCATTGACGGTTCTGTAATTGAGGTAAACCCAATGAGGTTAGTACTTTCCCGCCCAGGGACGTTTACAGTGCTTGCAATGTGACATTGAAAAACAGAAGCAAAGTTCATTCGAGCAAAGCTTTTCTGGCAGTAATAGTTGGTCCAGGAAGAAGCTTACTAGCATTTTGCTACACAAAAGACCGCGTACTTCTGTACCTCGAAGAAAACTGCCATGTAACCTGAATTCATAAAGTAGCGGAAGGTTAGCGAAAAGGTGTATTGTTGTTTGATTTCAAGCAAAAACAAAACGTATTGATTTATTCTAGTGCATACATATATTGTACTGAACCGAATTTTTGTATGTGCAATTTTTAGCAATTAAAATTACTATAATATATTTTGGATTCCATTGTTGTGATCTTGCGTGAACGCGAACCGATTCCTCTTTGCTGCTACAAACTAAAATTATCTTATCCTGCTATTTTTGATTATTTTGACCTATATTTCTTCTTGGTTTCATAGCTAGTAAAACGGTCCGTCTGGATGGATCCGGCCTTGTCGTGTGACAGGACATAGTTTATCTCTAACATATCATTATCTCTACCGAGTTGTCCCTAAATAATGCGGAATGATGTATAGGATTTATAATTTCCAGAACTTATATCTTAGCTATTTCTTCAAATGAGTTTTAAGTAAAAATTATCGCATCGAAATTTATTTCTCTCTTCTTTGCGTTACTGACGTTTATAGAACCATGAAGTTGATGTCTTATTGAACATCATTTCGTTCTTCAACAGATATGCAAACAATATGCAGTATATACCGATGGTCTCTTAACAAATCATTAATAATAAATCAATAATCTTTAATATTCGAATATATTTTTGTGAGTTAGTGCACTGTTTAGCTAGCTTAAAGAATGTTTCATGCAGTGTTGTTGTATGAAAAGATGACATAGTTCAGACTTCCGTGGAGTAAATTAAACATGAAATGGAGAATGAGACTATTTTCATTTAAATAAACAAAATTAACATTAAGTGATTTCTATATTAACATCTGTGAATGTACAAATCAATACTATAATGATTTCCTTTTTTGCAACTTTTTCAGAAAACTGCTAATCCGACATCAAAAATCCAAACAAACAAGGTATGTACAGCGTAAAGTTTATGAACATAATTTAGCCGTGTGAGATATATCTAAATTATCATTCTTAAGTCACAAAACCCATACATGCTCGATTGTCCGTACAATTACTGCACGCCTCAACACTCTATGGGATGTGGTCTAGTGATTCCGGATTGGGTTCGGAAAGTCGGATAGTCGACGTGTGGGCTGGTAATGCTGCTGATGATTAATTAATTTCTTCCTCAAAATTTAACGGCGGTTCAATTATTCTAATGAACGGCAAACCAGTCCGCTAACCATTCGGACAATGAACACTTATTAGTACACAAACGCGCGCAGCGAGGCATCAAGGCTCGTTTTCTCATTCACCACCGGGTAGGCTCGGTATGGAGTTAATGATAATCCTAAATCCCCTTCAATAATCCAGCAATTGGGTATCCGTCCGTCCGTCCTCGCCAATACTGCTTGTGTGCACATTCTTGTTGCTTGGGCCGACCATAATGAGCCTGTGGCGTTATAAATATATTATTCTCGAGCATTAAACAACTCTATTCGGCCGGAGACATAGGTGTCGTTGCTGTGTACACATCCTGCCGGAACCTATCAGTGAACGAGCGAGCAGTGGCCAATGGGGAGGCGAGTACTGTTGTACCGTGCGAGACGCATAAGGGTATTGAACGCGCGGTCAGTATAATCCAGGCAAAGGACAGGCTTTCGCAGGATGCGTGTTGACCACCGTGGTCGTGATGTCACTCTGTTCAAACACGGGATAGCCTCTGTGCTTGCTAACTGCGAGCTCGGACGACGTAGCCACCATGTCGGATGGGTGCTCTGGTGGCACACACGCGATTGAGGTGTGAAGGAAACTAATCCGCTTGCAAAAGAACCTCGACAAGCACAGTGAACCGTAGCCTGTGTCACAGTGGATTGTGTCCGAACGGCTTTGCCGTTGGCTAATGTTTGAATATTGATTGTTAATTAAATCGGAATAATGATTTATAGTAGTACGCCATCAGTGCGTACGACTGTTTCGGGTCGATGGTGCTGGATGCCGCCACCAGCAATCACGCAACATGCCGGGCTTTTATGTATGCACATTGGTGGGTTTTGTGGTGGATGTATGTGACGCATGTGCGCATACATACGCACGCCGAGTGTAAACGCACCAGATGATTGGATGTATTGTCCCGGTGGCACCGCAGATGACTTAGCTTTGCATAAATCTACCAATTGTGCATTCGTCAGTCGGTGAACATGTTAGGTTCTATATCGAACCGCCATGTTGCTAGATGGCGTAGCGTACGTGACACACATCTAGCGCTCGATTGAGGATGACGAAGCCCTTCTTCAATGCTGGGTTGCGCTGCTTGTCGATAGCAGATGCATCCAAATAGAGTGTAAGATTGACGTTGAGTCGACCTTTTTTTATAAGTTATATTTTGTTTTTTTTTTTGTCCGCGCTGCTTTTTTCCGAGTTATCTGAGAGCATTGTTGCAGATGCAGATTGGTTTGGTAACTAGAAATTGCTTTAACCGCGCGACCAGTAAAACAACACTCGTACATTCCAAACATCATGTGGCCAAAACAATGCAATGCCTGTGATTTTGACGTCGCGACATTCCCATCCTTCTCTCATACTTTTGTGGTATACTGTCTAGAATGTATATTGAACAAGAATTAAGAAAATATTAATCATCTTTATCTTTGCTTAGTGTTGCATGCTTGATTACGATGCATATGAAAGGTAATATTTCATACCACCTGTATGTAGGAGATTAAGATTCCTATGTGAAGAGGTAACCATGCGATCATATAGTTAAAAAAAAAATTTACCTCTCTGAATATTAGGTTGCCCGATTCTATTTATTACATGTAGTTGAGCTAAGTTGTTGAGTACGTGTGCCGCCATACCCTCAAGTGTTTCACGATAGATTATTTCCCATATTTGGATACGACAACGAGAAGTAGATGTAACGTTAGTTGAGGTATTTTCAAGTAATCAAGTAAGAAATTAAATTACAAAATAAACTGCTGTGTCTAGTAGTGAAAATGTGTATTTATATACAAACTGTAATACATTTGACTCATGTGTTATGATTTGGTCTTCGCAAAGATGTCGCAATGATGGGGGTTCCATCCAACACGAGATACAGTACCATTTCAATTGAATATGCTTAAAATATGTAAGTAGCATGCCCGCCAAATAACACATTATTAGTATATGTTCAATCAATGTTGAACTTTGTCTCAGTCCAATAGAATAGTTAGGCTCGTTGGAAGCAACTATTTGTCACTGAAATTAACATTTCTACCCCAGTGTAAGTTGTATTGCATCCATATACATGCAACAAAAGCGGTAATTACGGTCGTTGTTAGTTCTCCATCCGAAATCCAAATCCGGCCTCCAAGAGTATAGTAAAAGGTGGAAGTGTAGCACCTTGTGCACATAAATCGAATCAAACGCTCGTTACAGATTGCAACCATATTGGCCAACTGCTTGCCTGGCGGTATATCGGCCGACCAGCCAAAGACAAGTGGCCCGGCGGGAGGCGGTTTCCTACATTTAAGTACTTCCTGCATCGTCTAGAGTAGATGCGCGTTTACCCAGTACCTTGGATTTGTTTCTCGAGTTTTTTGTTCGTATTTTTCCTGTGGCAGCAGTAGTGGATGGTGGCAGAACTCGGCGACCAATTATGCCGATGGAAAAGTGCTTCGGGTGGTAGAGTACGTGCCGCGTTGCACGTTAAACAGTGGGAGTAAAAGTTAACTGTGCATACATTAGCTCTTGTTTCGTACCGGGTGTACCTCGATTTGCCGAGCCGAGGTTTCGATGACACCCACCCCGTGTGCTCGGTTTTGCAGGTGATGTTGCCGGCCGGGCGTTTCAGCTCTCGGTAAACACGGTCATGGATGGGGTGCGAAATCGAGAGAAGAACTTCCTCCAGGACGCGCTAACGACATCCAGCTGTGCAAGGTGAATCCTGCTGACACGGAGTGAACCGACGGACATCCACTACTGGGATGCCTCTCGTCCAAAAGCCCTGCATGGTGCTTGGGTGTCACCTCGCAATGGGACTGCTCGGTGGTCGCGGCTGTGTGCAGCTGTGTGAGCAAAAGTTTATTAAAACAATGTAAAGTTGCACAAATTTATCCCGTACACCATCGGACTTAGTTAGGGCGACACTGTTCTATGCTGCGTGTATGTGTATCACGATCAAGCTAGCGAACTTGCTGGTAACGCCGGTAGCGGTGAAGGTGGTGTTAGATCGAATCGTCGTGATAGTGTCACGGCATAGTGGTGTGGTGTGTTCGAGTTTTCTCTCCGTTCCTGTTCGTAGCAGTTGGAAAACCGGAACATGGAAGTAGTGTGGGTTTGGGGAAAGCTTTTGGTAAGTTAAAATGGTCACAGGCCGCAAGAGTTAAGCTTGACAGGAGCGCAAGAAATTGACCTCAACAGTGTGGATAGGAACCAAGATTGGAGATAGGGAAGGATGTTCGTCGTTTTCCTTTCGGACGGAAAAGCTCATGGGAGGGTACCCCAAGCGGGGCAATGAGTTTGTTAGGTACCGGGGTGAACTTGTCACTTTGCTAGCCCGCTTCCATCGTGTGGTAGTTTCGCTAAGCGTCAGTTAGTTTTTTTTTCTTCCTCGTCTTCTTAAATTTCAAATGCATATCCCTGTTAGATTAAAGAACGTGGTGCTATGGAACTGAAAGTTGAAAAGAGTCGTGATAGTGTAGTTTTTAGTTTTTTTTTCTTTCGCGTGGCAAGTTGCACGTACCATTCTGCCGCAATAAATGAACACCAGTGTAGTGTGCCCAACGTTGTCCACGTAGATGAAACCGATGTCGCTGAAGTAGTGCTAGAGAGCAAAGTGATGCGATGCGGGGCTAAATAGTTTAAAGTGTAATTTCACCAAAAAGCAGGTCACATATTTGAGCAGCCGTCGGTGCATCGCGACCTTTACTATCGCCGTGGAATGGCAACTAACATACGCTGGACGTATGATAGCTTTATGCGGTACGTGGAAGACACTTCTGAAAGCGTTTGATGATAGGGCACAAGTGTTCGTGTTTGGAATGTGTTACACGTTTATGCCAGTGGAAGGACACTCGACAAGCAAGTCGAAGGGTATCGGAGTGCCAAGGGTCAGATAAGCGTCCGGGTATGCGTCGAGTTGCATGTTGCGATGTCATAAAGTCACGATTTGGAGTAAAAATTCTCGCAAGCTAAATAAGTTTTGATCATTTAACTTTTGCAGTTTACGGCCAGAATGAATCGTGAGCAAAATAGAGCTAATAGTAGTAGTAGCAGTGCTGTGTTTTGATGTGAAGAACTTACGAAACATAAGGCCATAATGAGCTTAGCGCTAGTTTTCGTTTGCAAGTCATAGCATTTTTTTTTGCATAATCCCTGTTCAAACAAAAGCCTTCAAGGAACAGAATCACTATTCATGTGGGGTTGGCATTCTTTGATAAGCATGTGTCATGATGATCGGCACCCTCGAAGATCAACTAATAGAGGGTTGTGGTCACAGTTAGTGATTGATTTAGAAGTAAAGAGAAACGAAGCTCGGACACTTCACATGGATACAATAATTAATTTCGCAATCCAGCAGTCAGTCAGCACAACTGATTGAATCATCTAATCGATACCCAAGCGCGCTCCATTTGTCACGATGCTTATCATTATGACGTAATTATTATGCATTCCCTGATTGATGCAAACTGTTTCGTTTCACTTGCATAAACTGCGTGCGTAAACGAAATTATACCAAACACAACCCCGTACCGGTGTTTCTCCGCGTCGGTTTGTGGGAAATCGAAACGAAGTACAATCATCTCGCTTGCCCCTGCAGCCCCCCATATTCATTCAGACGTTGATTGCGAGTGTCCTTGTGGACGGAAGGAGCGCTGTGAATGCATTATGCAGTACGATCTTTTCATCGTGCAAGAATCCCACTCCGCCGTTGGTTTCGTACGGGGAAGAAAGAATGGATTAGGTCAAACTTAGATGATTGTGGATGTGAGTGTGCAGTTTTTAATGCACTTTACAAACTATGCAAACGCTATCGATTTTGAGGTTCATCTCATGACGAGCCAACAATTGATGGAGGTGACAGGAGGGAGGGGCGACTCGAATCGTTAGTTTGTTGTGAAGCAGAGAATCATTGTGTGCTGGCAGATGGCAGATGGATACAATTGCGAGCGAGATACGCAAGCTTTCGACGAGACTCGTCCTCGTTGACAAGTTTTTCCGACCGAAACGTTTTGCCCTTAGTGCCAACTCCCCGGTGCACGATATGGTGTACGGTCGTCAGCATAAACCGGCAAACGGAAATTTGGAAAGTTGTGCGGAGCAAAGAAGTAGCAGCGCATTGAGATGTGTGTGTGTGTATGTGTGTGCTTGTTTGTTTGCTTGTGTGTGAGTGTGTGTGTGCGACGAGGAACAGTGATTTCGGGATGCCGGGATCTTTTACGTTTCCGAGCAAATGCTTGCTAGGAGAATATCAAATTATCTATCGTTGGAGACCAACTCAAGATGGTACCACAAAATGGTGGACGGTAAATGGGAAAGTCGTCATAGGATTTTGGATGCTTGGGGAATAACACTGATGGAAATATACGAACGATGACAGCACATAGGGACGGGTGAGGATGCCCAGAGTTGTTTGGTGGATGCAGTCTGGAAATGGAAAACAAATAAATTCGTTCGTCCCTCTATTCTCGCGATGCGGTTGTGGATAGGAGATAGGGGCTGGCGGTTGGCGGAGGGAGAAAGACCCAAAGCTCGAAAAATGGGCGCTCTTGAAACTGGGAAAAACTATTCGGATGGATGCGGAAGGCTCGTCCTCCTTCTGTACGACGTTCATTCTAAACGAGGATTAAGAGTGATCCTGTTCATTGTGTATATTATGCATTGGTTTGTGTGCGCCATAAGGTGCAGAAGCAGTTCCATTGCTTTTTAGCAATACTTCCGTATAAGCTTCCACCGCTTCTTCGCATCATCCGGCAGTGTGCTTCGTAGCCGGGCCGCCACTAGCCGGAACTTTATTCCTGCTATTCTTTGCGTTTCATTGCAATCGTTCATCGTCATTGTTGGCGTTTGGTAAAAGATCGGTTTTGGGGAAAAGAATGCAAACGCCAGCAATCCACGGATGGTCAAGAAAGGTCGGAAGACGAGTTGCAAAGCAAAAAGATTCCGAATGAAACAATGACTTGTTGGTCGCACCTCCGATCGTTCGCTTCGTGTTGCATATAATGTGTGCTGTACGTGCACTATTTATATGCTTTTGAATGAGACTTTGTTGCCGATTGTACGTCTGGGGTTGGGTGTTGCTTACGGGTTGGTTGTCCGAGCCTTTCCCACCACGCTACCTATCCTTTCGTAAAGAATTTCGAACAAGAAACATTCCTCGGTTTAATTTGGCTCTCGTTTGAGTGCAGAAAAATGTACTAAATGTACATTCAGCAAATTAGAAAATTTATTTCTTCAACATGCTCTCCGTCTCACTCTATGTGCAGCAAGAAAATGGGTTCTCTTACGGTACCTATTTCTGGCGATGCAATCGTGATGACAGGGAGCAGCAGCACGGCGGGTGCAATGCTACTAGCATCTCATCTGCCCACTATACTACACTAGTTGGCACGAGGCAATGTGCAGCAGTGGATCGAAATTTGGTTGTACCCCAGTCTGAGGCGCTCAACAATAGCAACGAAAATAACATGAACAGGAAGCAACAAAGCTGAGTGCTGACGAAATTGCTTTAAACCGGAACGATTAATTTAACCTGATTCTGGGAATACATAAATTTTTTTTGCTCTCTCTCTGAATGCAGGCAACAAACACTGTACAACGGTGTACGTACAGTACGGTGCAGGAAAAGCGCGCGACCAGATTCATCTTGCAAGCAGCGGCAACGACCGAATTTCCGGAAGCCGGATAAATTGATGGTAGCCATTTTTTAATTTCCCAATTACTTTCACTCCGATTGCTTGCTTGCTCTGTGTGGTGCTGTGCAGTGCTGGATACTTAGCTCACCGACGAAAAAGATAAGCTTGTTTGCTTATAATTGTGTTGTGTCTTAAGCAGAACATTTCATTATCGTGCTCTGGGATGGATTGGTTTGAAATTGTTTTTATGTAAAATATGAATGGAATTCAAATGCTTAAATGTATTTTTTTTAACGGTGAATAGCTACGCAATAACTTCATTTGAATTTGTTGTTGCGGGTCTTTTGGACTTTTGAGTTGGATGTTGGAGGGTTCAAATCAGAAATTAAGTTTAGGTTTAATGATCAGATTAGATATGTTTCATGTGTTATGTTTATATCTAGATGATTAAAATCGTTTGATAGCCGTTGATAACATCATACAGTGCGATGAAAAAAATCGTTTGAAGGTCGATCACACCATAGTTCGCGTAACTCTTCTTGTTGTTGACTCAACTACCTAATAGGTCATGCAGCACATCTATTGGTCCGGGGACAGCCGGTCTTCACACGTTAGGACCGTCTGTACCGCCGACTGACTATCCAGCTACGGGTAAAAACTAAGTCACAGATAACTAGCAATAGCAGGCCAAGACCTTGCGAGGTTGTAGAGCCATAAGTCGAAAAAGACGCTCGATAGTCAAACCACACTACGAAAGAAAAGTCTGGATGAGATTAGATTCCCGGCTCTGCTGTGTGTAAAACGGCGCTACTATCGCCTCGACCCTTAATTTACCGATGTCACCTCTTAGACTATATCGAATAGAAGTCGGACGTGGTTTCTTGCACAACTAACGTCATCTAGTAACATCGTGAAGTTCCGTTGAAGATACCAGATTCTACTGATTACAACCGTATGTGTCATCACAGGACATCAAGCATTGAACCGGATCGTACAGGTATATAACGACAGCTTTACATCTAGAACAAGATAGACACAATAGACAGTAATAGACACTGCAAGGTAGAGGTTGTAGTGGTTCCAAAAGAAATTATCAAATAAGTCATCTAATTTGATTCGGTTTCAATATTTAATCTTTATTTTTAGAAATTCTTCTATATGAAATGTGTACAATAATTTGTAATCGATGATGCTCGGTGATTCATAAACATATCAACTATCACGATCACGTTGGTTATAATATCTTCTTTAAATTTCAAGTAGAAAAATACGAAAGTCATTTTCTTATAAAAACCACATTAATCTTAGGATATCGTAATTTATTTAGGTTCAATTTTGCTAGTATCGTTTGTTCCAATTTATCAAGAGGAATGCTGTACACGTCAGTTTCCTGATCGGTCGTCCTTATAACTGCCGTTCGAATTATAATTTTCCTGTCTTTACAAAGCTTTGACATATGAAATCATCGTCATTGTGTGAGCATTTCTACTGACGGAAACTCTTGTTTTCGTCCGACAGAAGGGCAATACGCTTTCATTTTCTAAACGAACAATTACAATAATGGGCTTCGGGTACTACATCTATCTACTACAGCAGTAACGGGAAATGTTTTGTCATTCATACATTAAGTCATTTACTCATCTCTCCCCTGCTTTACGTCTCGACGCAACCGCCTCGTGTATATGTTAAAGCACACTCAAGAACCATAACGAACGCGTTCTCCAATCATCAGCAGAAAGAGCGTGAGCAACTATGAAAGAGCTGCGTTTGCAAAAATTTGCCTTCTATCACCTTACTCATGCTTTGCTTAACAATTGCAGATAGTTTTTTTTTATAAAAAAAAAAACTCCGGACGTTCGTCATGTTGGCTGTTCATTCTTCCCGGTTGGGAAGTCCTTGGAGCGGAGGTCCCTACGATCAAACTGTGTTGTTAGTCGATTTAAAATTCCCGGCGGCGAGGTTGTTGTGGCGAGAGGTCTCTTGTACACGGAGCGCTCATTCGTTTATTTGTTGATGCTTTTCTGCACGCTGGGTGTGTGTGTGTGCGTGTGGTCGTGAATGTTTCCCGAATGGAAGACTCTGTACATATATATTTAAGTGTGTGTATGCTTTCCCTATTGTGCAACATATAGCTTTATCTGTTCAGTGTCAGAAGCGTGAGCATACTCATTGTAAGGGTGTATCCCTGACAGCTTCACAGCGCAACATCGGTTGAGGAATGGAGAGCAAAACGGTTGAATGAAACAAAACATACACAAACACACAAAGAACAACACAAATGTTGTCTATTCAAGAATCAAGAAAACAATAGATAGTTAAAACTCTTAGTAATCATGAAAGTGGGAAGAGGTTCGGTGTTCGCGTCGTCTTTTCGCTTATGCGCCTGTTTTGCGTAAGAATGCAAAGGTAGGAAAGGGCTTGCTTTTTTTTACGAGCCCCATTTCAATGAGGGTGGAGTTTGGTTCCGGTGCCCTCCACGGTGCTGTGACGTTCGCATGTGACGGCGACCTGGATGGACATATTTTGCGGGTTACAATTTTTAGAACATCATATGTATTTTTTGTGTCCCGGTTCGTTTTGTATGTAGAAGCATGTGTCCGAAAACTGGCAAACGAACCAACCGTAAACGATGAATGGAAGGAAGAAGAGTGATGAAGGCATTCCAAGCGACATGCCTGAGAATGGAATGCCTGATGTGAAATCCTTCACACGGATCCTCGCATCCTCTTTCATTTCGTCGGACGACGGTGTTGTTGGCGTTGGTGGTGGTGGTGTTGGTGGTGGTGGTGGGACACGACGTTGAGGCGAGAGAGTTGGTCCTGTCAAGTTTTCCTTTGCTATGGCGTGCGCAGCAGCCTTCACGGAAAACCATTGTTGCTCCTGCTGTTGCGCTTGTTATTGGTTCTGTTTCATTCTATCGCTGCTCTTGCGTCGGTTGGCCATTTTTTGTTTGGTTTACTAGACGAGCGGCCGCTCTCGTCTCAGTTCCACGATGTCTGCTTATGACGGGTAAATTAGTATCATCTTTCTTCCGGTGTTGAACGACGTTCCGACGACGACGACGGCGAGGAGAAGTTATAACACAAACAAAACTCAGCATTTGGTAGTAGATCAACAGCGGGAATGAGAGGAGAATTGGATTCTGCGGCGTTTATGTGTGTTTTTTTTTGTTTAGCAGCGCGGTGCTCGTCCGTGTGCGTCGACGTTCTTGCAGAGCTTTTCTCCGAGCTATGGGAGCTGGGAAGCTGCCGCCTCGCATACACGGATGGTGATGCCATTTTTCATCAATTAATTACAAATTTATCATCATTCATCGACAGCTGGCGTTGGGAGCGCTGAAGCGATGGGATGGAAGCTGTGCAATTTCACCACGAGTGCGCCTGTGTTGGCGAAATAGTGCCATGGGGACAGCTTGCGTTGAACACAGGGCAAGGAAGTCATACGCAGTGGGTAGCGGGAGCAGAAATATGAATCCTTTCTGCATGATTTGATCCCAGTTCGTGTGATCCGGGGAATGGAAGGTTTGTATTTCTTTCCAATGGGTTCATAAACACGACCTTCGGCAAGGGTGTGGTGTGTGTGTGCACTGGAAGAGCCGATGGAGTAGAGAGCTGAGCAAAGGGTACAGGGTGGTAGTTAGTAATCACGATGGTGATGATGGTGATGATGATGGTGATTATGACTCTTTCTCTCGCACTTTCTTCTGCATCCGCATGATCAGGTTTGTTCTGGTGTAGAGTCATCGAATGGAAGTTTGTTTGTTGAATTTAGGCACGCTGAAGTTCTCGAACCAGTGGTACGATACGGCGTGGTACGTACGGTGGTGGGCCATCATCATCATCATCATCCCTGCAAAGAGATAAGGGACGAATTAATCAATAGTTATAATTAATGGGGTGTGTACAGAAGTTCAAGCGCCCTGAGAGCCTCATCAGAAAAGTAGCCTCCAGGTGTGTGTGTGTGTGTGTTCTCGGGGTGCGTGTACGTGCGTGTGTGTTTTTGGGAATATGTAATTTACGGATAATCTGAAGCTGTAATTTCGGCAGGTGGTAATGAGTTTTCGGTGCGCGTTGGGAGCATCCGCACCGTTTCGTCGGTGGTATTTATTTACCCATAGCCTTAATTGTACCACGTGCATCAGATAGACGATGACATTCAGTCCATCGAACATGGTTTGGTTGAGTAATTTGATATTGTTTTGTGTGGAACAAGCATGCAGTGGGTGGCATAGTGGTGGCAATGCTTTGAAGTGTACTAATTTGCGCTGTTGGGATGTAAAACAGTGGTAGTAATTCTCTGCGTTATAAATGGAATAATTTCATATTAAATCAAATAATGGTTCAAGTTTGATCTGAGCTAATCTATGCAAAATGAAGATGTTGCAAATACTACGGCTTGCAGTACATAGTTATAACTTTTTACACTTTTTACATGCATTGGCAACGCCAGCGCTATTAAATTCCTGATGCAATTGATAATTTCAATTTCCTGAAACGGTGAACGCTTGGAATCAGATATATAAAAGATCATATTTTTTACTACAATTTCTTGCACCCCCAAGGCAGGCTTTGTTTTGATTCTTCTTTTATTACCAGTATACAAAATCACATACTTGATGCATACATATTCGTACAAATTCTCGTTAAACATAGTTAAACCGTTTTATTTGCTTTAATCGATTGATCACACTAGTTTCTAGTAAATCTAATATTTCCCAAACGAGAAAAACATTCCCGCTGCGGAACATCGTGGGGTATATGCTCACGCGTGAGTTTAGCGTGAGCAACATTTTTCACCAAGCGAATATCTCACATTCACCTTCAGCTGATGCGAGCGCCACCTAGTGAAGGATGTTAGCGAAGACACAGATCGACTTGCTCGGAACAACGGTATACAACTGAAAGCTTTCGCTCGACTTTGAGTGTTCGCCAGTAGATGTCGCAAACGTTGTGGTATGTGACTGATGTCACAGTATAGCTTTCTGTAGCAAAAGCGTCTATTTTCGAATGAGATGGCAATTGTTGAAAAAGCATGGAAGTCTTAGGAAGTTTGCATGTGATTTTCCGCTATGTACTGTGGCATGTCCCAAAGAAAGCTGTGGTACAGTTGATTTGTGCTAGCAATTCTATGCAAGCTGAAAAGGCCTTTATATTCTGCAGGATTAAACATTTATTTCGCTATTTTGCTAGATCTGAAGAATCGTCACGAATACAAAATTAAATAAATTATGAACTTTTGGCTTATAAATCTTATTCCCGATTTGTAAACTACAAAAAAAAACAAAACAAAAAATACAATATACAAAACTGTATTAAATATAATACAAATAATATAAATGAATCGAACCTTTATTTTTTCAGATGACGTGTATCGTTGAAAGCAGAGCATAAGCTTAGACAATGACAGGTAAGTTTTCCTTCCTTAAATAAAACCGCTGCTTCTTTTGGCTATAAAACAGCACATTATGAAATCGAATTCCAGCGAATCGGTTCATTTACGGTACAACACAAGTCACCGTATATCATCGTAACAATAGGTCATTGCAGCTTCCGTGTCATGTGTGCTATAAAGAAACATGACAAACGTGCGTAAAAAATAGCAAAACCCAACCTCAACCGATGTGTTCATGTTTTCCTCCGTTAGCAAACGAGAGGAAGATAAATGTTTTCGGACGGCAATTTTTTATCCTTTTCAAATCACGGCTTCCGAGATCCGTCCTTTGCGCTTAGAATTTGTTCCAGCAAAGGCAAGATGGATAATGAGGATTTCGAGGATATTGTGAATGAGAGAATGATACTACTGACACGCTGAAGGAGAAGAACAAAAAAAAAACAACAACCCAAAATCGAGTTGATTCCCGTTCCATACGCTGACCATCAAGGTGGTCAATGTGTGAAGCCGAGAGATAAGGATTAATCTTATTTAAAACCGTCTTGCTTTCGGCTCACCGTATTTCATCCCCAATTGCTGGTGCTTTGGAAGATTTTTTTTTGTTCTCGCATCTGCTCCAATACAATGGCCAATGGTGTGCAGTGAAGTGCCGGGCGGAAGTGCAGGGAATGGAAGGTAAAAAAAACCCCGAAACCGAACGTTATAATTTCCCTATTCCCACCTGCCTGTGGTCGTGTGGTACGGTTTCCCCAACGTTTGTAGTGAAGTGTGGTACCGGTGCTAGAGTGGCCAGTTGGCTGTCATCCTGTTCTGGTTTTGGGTTTATGGAGCGAGGAAAATCTTCGGAAATTTATTGCAAACCATCGTCCGTTTCTCTTCTGGGAGGCAGCCGGTCACACTTTGTGCGGCCGTGCGCAGCGCTCGCGGTAAAGGTGTCGGTGCGCTAGCGAACCGCTACTTTGTGGCAATTTTCTTCCGATTGCGGATTATTGAGCCGTTCCGGAAATGGCCGTTCCGTACCACCAGGCGCTTGTTTCTGGCGACCGAAAAATGGTCTGGATCTGGAGCGAGGAGACATTCGATGAGTGAAACTAACCGTTATTCTACCGGTTGAATCTATTGAGTTGTGCTTATTCTTAGCACGGGCTCCAATTTTCGACTGTATCTTGTAT